>JAVTVJ010001350.1:313715-487997 GCA_034509425.1 Eopsaltria australis | reverse complement strand
GAATGCCAAGGTGCTACATGCTGACTAGAACGAGGCATATCTGGCACAAGCACAGCACCAGAAGCACTGTGTCAGTGGAAATTTACATCTGAAAATACTGGCAGTTGCAAGGCTTGGCTCTACTAAACTGGCTGCTTTGAGAAATGAATTGCTAGGCAGAGGCAGTTAATATTTATTAGAAACACTTTTTGATATGCAACACTTTTTGTGATCTAATTCTAATCAAATATACAATCAACATACAGGGAGCTTCTGGAGGAGCAAAGAGATTTCACCAATTTAGCACCCTTCTCACTAGACCATCCTGACTTTATATGAACAGACACAGTAGATTAGTACTTTTGTACTAGAAATAATAGTTTTCATGTCAATCAAAGCCATAAAAACACATTGACTCCTCAGTGATTAATCTTAAGCTAACAGTTTTTCAACGAATAGCTTGAAATAAAACCAGCAAAACTGAACATATCTTGTGCAACCTTACTTATTTTACATGTAATTTGCTTTGTTCAAGCACAATGCATATTACTTATTTCTGCGCTTTGATCGAGCCAACAGACTTGAATCTGTTTTCCACTGTACCTGAAATTCTCCCTCCAGTCTATACCTGATATTTATTTAGAATTCCTTATGATAGCAAACATCCCTATGTTCAAACTTCAGCTTGAAACAGGACATATATGGGGAAAATAACATAGCCACAGGTCTTTCCTGGTTTATAGTAAGTTTATTTTGAAATCTAAGCACATCTCCATGAAAAATTGTTTCTAGAGGCCCAGCTCTTTATGATTTTGATTATAACACCTCTGCTATTCTCATGTCCACAAGATTGAATGCAATGCTGAGATTTCAAATAGCATACAATTCAACCATGGGAAGGATGAAGTTGTGTTTAGCAGATAAAAACAAAGAACAAATGGGAGGCCAGATTAGATTACTGCCTGTCAGCAGACCTTATGAGGCAATTGGCTGGCAGCTTTGGTAATGCTAACTACAAACAGCTTGCAGTACCAAACCATTACATATATTCCTTGCCAAGACTGGCTGTCAGCTGTATGACTGGCCATTTCCTGCTAACATAGTTGACATTCTCCTCTCATTAGGATGCGCCCTGTACTTGCTGACACAATAAGTCAATCTACTGAATTGGGATGTCTAGATTATAAATAGCAAGGGATGTAAACTATTTTCATTGAGCCACAAAATATTTTTTTTTTCTGAATGTTCAGACTATCGTGTTAGTGGGCTAGTGGATATATATGTACTGGAAACCATCTTTTTTTGCATCTTGTTTCCCAAAATAGCATTATGAGGTCATTTCTTATTTTTTGCTAGATTCAGGCTTACCTTCACAGAAGTATAGAAATGCATTTTTAAAAAAATCAAATATGTTCCATTTCCAGAAAGAACGGTCGGCAGACTAGAGAAAGTAATTATCTTGTCAGAAAAACTCCAAGTGCTTTCTTGGAACTCTGTGTGGTATTAATGCAATTGTGTAACCATTTCTTTGACTTTCTCTCACTGTGGCCTGTACATCCTGGACTTCAGCAGTCTTTTTTATCCCAAAAACATGGTGGGACAGTACAGACAATGAGGGGTTTTAAGATCAGCATGTGTGGAATTATTGGTGCTAAGGAGGTTTCAGCAATCTGGAAAACACACAGACTTCCAACAGTTTTCCTCTGGTTAACCACCTCGTGCTATTTTAGGCCTTCAAAAGTTTGCTGTGGGCACCACTCTCAAAATAATATTCAGCCTATCCAAATAACTGTGTGTTATCATTCCACATTCCAGATTATGAGTCAGCTCCCATCTGAATGGGCAATGTTCTTGGCAGACTTTGACTCACCCCCAAAATTTTACATTCTGAATATAGATTTCCACAAGCTTCCCAGGTAGCATGAACACAGGCAAATTCTGTCTGTATTTAAAAGCTGCAGCCTCCCCTTCTCTCACTAAACCCTGTACTAAAAGTTACTATATGTCAAAAGGACTAGAAAATGGCACCATACTTTGTGTCATTTAATATATAAAATAGAGTATATGCACACACTCTAAGCATGTCCAATATCAGAATATTTGAAATTGAAATTACTTAGGAAATGGACAGTATATCCAAGCACAGCATAGTCAAGCTAGTGGGTTTGTCAGTTGTCTTTACTTTAGAGCAGTTAAAAAACAGAATAAAACTTCATTTTATTTCTTAAAAGAAAAAAAAGTCCAGAAAAAAAATTCAATTGAAGCAAATAATTTTCTCTAAACAGTCTTTAAAAAACCACCTAATTTTTCATTTTTTATTGTGGCTTTCTTCTGACACTCAATTACAATATTTTATATGTAGAATCACTCAAAGTTTTTACTTTATATTTGGAGAAAAGTGATCAGTAAGGTTTGCAAATACCAATTATTTACTTTCAAACCATGCAAAAATTGGCAATTTCATTTAATATTTTTATTTGAGGTGTAGTTCACTCTTTGTAATTTTACTCCACTGGAAACTAAAACCCAAAAGTTGCTTTTAGTTAAAATGTAAGTAATTTTTAAAAAATTCTAGAAATCACATTTATGGACTTTGTTCTGTATCAATTTCCTATAACCACAAAGTTAAAGAATCATTCTCCTTGTTCTGTAGATCGACACACATATTTTTAGATTAAAAGTCTACTTTTCAATGCCCAGTTGTGCTGGTTTTGGCTGTGGAGTGGAGTGAATTTTCTTCCCAGTTGCTAGTAGGGAGCTGTATTTTAGATTTGTGCTGAACACAGGGTTGCTAATACAGAGATGTTTTTGTTATTGGTGAACAGGACTTACACAGAGCCAAGGCCTTTTCTGCTGTTTGTACTTTGATACTGGTGAGGAAGTTGGGGGTGCATGGGAGGTTGGGAGGAGACACAGCTGGGACAGGTGACCCCAACTGACCAAAGGGATATTCCAGACCATGTGACATCATGCTCTGTTCATAAAGCAGGGGGGAAGAAAGAGGAAGAGGGGAATGTTTGGAGTCATGGCATTTGTCTATCCAAGTAAGCATTATGCATGATGGGGCCCTGCTCTCCTGGAGATGGATGAACACCTGCATGCCTGTGGGAAGCAGTGAATGAATTCCTTGTTTTGCTTTGCTTGAGAGCATGGATTTTCCCTATTAAACTGTCTGTATCTCAACTCAGGAGTTTTCCAGCTTCTACCCTTCCCCCGATCCTGTTGGTGAAGAATGAACCAGTGGCAGCCTGGCTGGCTGCTGGCTGGGGTCAAACCATGACAGAGTGGATTTTCTAGTTTAACAACTCTGTTATTCCTATTACACATACAATATGGAGGATAATGACATATATATATGGGAAATCAGAACTCACCAATTGCTCACACATTGAATTTTGTACACTCAAAAATGAGATACTGAAACGTAATTTGTATGTATTTCCAGAAGTTATTCAACAAGTGACCGAAGTTATGAAAACTGTACAGAAACATTCCACAGCCTGCTTGTTCATGGCTGCTAACAGATAAGAAGATTGTAGCTGGTGTTGAGGATACATAGCACAACTCCTGCTCATTTTGCATGCAAAATGGGTTCTCCTGACAGCTGCCCTTGAAACAGCAAGAAATAGACAAACTTCTTTTTGGAAGTTCACTGGTAATGAAGGAAGAAAAATTCAGCATGCAAATTATTTATAATCAATTTATTCAGCCCCAGTGCTTGTAAATGTATTCAATTATTTTTATATATTAAAGCGAAGGAAGAAAGAGTTGTATTCTTCTCTGTCTATTGAGGAGTCAATTTTATTTGCCATCTAGTTCTTTATCCTTCCAGCTCTTTCTGCCCTCCCACTTTAGCACAGACATATTTCAGACTCAATAGCTATTTCAGTAAAAAAATGTTTTTTCACAGAATTCTTGATTTATTGTGCAATGTCTGGTTAAAGCAGCCATACAATAAGAAAGGTGAAAATTAAGGAAGTAAGCATGTGTAATTGCATTGATACTCATTGTGAATTTCTACTGCTAACATTTTGGTTTAATATTTATGTTGGAGGACAATTCAGTACTGATGAAAGTGAGACATGACCTTATCTGTTCAGCCTCACTCTGTTGGACACAGAGAATTTACTTCTCTGTGAAATTAGTTTTACCACACATCCAGTCAGATTCCCACAAGTTTTGAGGACTCTGCTTTTTGCTGCTCAAGACCAGGCTGATGATCACACATGACAAACACTTTTCCTGAATGCTCTGAAATGTTCTGCTTTGATGATCTAGCCTGGGAGTGGGTGTTGGAGAAGAGGAAAATGCAGTGTTTTCTAGACATTTTAGAGAGGTTTCACGTGCATTAAAAAATCTACCTAGAAAACTCAGACTTATGCTACTCAGTTAATAAAATATTCAATACAGTACAAAACTGTAGTAAATCTGAGAATGGGATTATTCTACTGCCATTTCAGTCAGCCCACATTTCATTCGATTACAATTATTTTTACATAGGCAGAAACATGGAAGATTGACAGCTCAGTAATTAACAGGAGGTGGTGGGCAGAATAATACCTATTGTAGGTTGTGCCAAAAGATTATTTAAAGTCCTGAATTAGTCTTCAGTCCTGGAGGGTTTTTTGGTTTGGTTTGGGGGTTTATTTTGGTTTTTTTTTTCTTTTGAGGAAGGGTGTGCATCTGTAGACATTCCATTAACAAAAAGGTAAGTGGAATAGAGATTAATTAATTTATTCCCTTAGTCTCATTTAAGAGACTCAGATAAATTAAGGCTAGAACATGAATCATCTTTTAAAGAATCAAATTCTGTTGTTAGTCTACAAAGCCATCTGTGGTTTGGATATCTTTCCTTGAGCAATATTCTGATGGATAGGTGTGAGTTAATATTTTTTGAATTAGAAAAAGACCAGGCAATAAAGTTTCTGAAACATTTTGCCAGTCATAAATTGATGGGTTTTCTCTATTTTCAAACAATTCACAATATCACACTGCCACAATTCAATTAGTTTGGTTAAAAGGCATTTTTCTTACTATAAATGCTTCTCAAATGTGGAAATATCTGTACCTTAAACAGGTTATACATGATTGGTATTTATGGGTCAGTCTTAAAATTGGAAATTGAATTCAAAGAACCAGACTTTTATATTTTTTAAAGGTCTTTCTGTAGAAAAGAAGATTTGCTGACTGAAATAATTCTCAATTGACAGCTGTTAAATAGCTCTAAGACTAAGCCCATTCCCAGAGGACACATGTTTGCAACTTGAAAACCAGCACCAGTACCAATAGGAGGAGTAAAGACTTTCTATACATAAAGTCAAAACAGAACACAGTGTAAAGGATAATGAATCACTGCATCAGCACAAGCATAGTATTTTGAAAAGCACAGCACAATCAACCAGACAAGCCAGTCAAAACTGCCTCCTATTTACTTTCATCCAGAGGGATTCCTTGACAATTGGCTGGTTTTTGCTTGTATTCACTCTCATAAATTTAAACTTTGTCAACATTACAAGAGACAAATACTGGTAATACAAAAGCCGTAAGTAATATAAATTAAATTTTCTATAGTAAAGAACTGAGATCATGTTGCAAACTTCCTATGCATAAAAAAATGCCAAATCTATCATTTAGTAGCTGGAAGAAGGAAGGTGGGAGTAGACTGATATTCCAAAGAATAATGACATGTGCTAGATAATATGGTCCAAATTTTGATGCTTGAAGAGTGAGAAAGACTCTGCTACCAGACTACATCAAACAGATAGGAAAATTGGGAATACTGGGCAGACAGAATTGGCATATTAACATCAGTCCAGGTGCAATTCTAAGCAGAAGATATTGTCTATTTTTTCACCTATATATATATTTCTTTTTTTTTAAAGTGCTTCTACGAGACGATTAGGTAAAAAATATACACCTTACTTGACAACATTTATAGGATCAAAGAACAGTGTTGGAAAACACACCTCCAGAGAGTTTTTGTTGTGTTCCCTGCTTCTTAATCCCGCTCTGATCCCGGCAGCAGAGCGCTAGCGCGACCCTGAGAAGCCATCCGCGTTCTGATTGGGGAGGCTTCCTCAGGGAGCCGGCGGTGGGCTCTGCTAGTCTGCGTTGGGCTGAGGTGTTGGTGCCCTCAGAGCACTGCAGGATAGCAAAGAACTACCCAGAGAAGGAGGACTCTTAGTAATGAGGGTTTGGCAGGTTTATTACCCCCAAGGGAGCTCAGGGACTAAGAGCCCCGAATAGCTCATGACATGGGTATTTATGGGAGAGATAGCAGCCAATAATCTGAGGGTGCAGGGGCGATACAAGGGAGGGTTCAGGGTGCGCAGTCGAATGAGGTTCAGGGAGAGGAGGGGGGAAGAGAGAACAACGAATGAACAACCGGGTAACAGGGAATGTTCCAGAACTGGGATACATAACAGACAAATCAAGGAACCAATAGCAGGAACTTGGGGTTCGTGGCTTGGTGGTCTAAACCATTGTCTCTGGCAGCTCAGGGGGGAAATTCTCTGTCTGTGGAACATGCCACCAGAGGTCTTCGTCCTCTGCAAGTCTATGGAGGGACTCTAATCCTTCCTGGTTCAGAACCACCGCTACAAGTTTTCACAAAAGGGAGCCAAGCTGCCAAGTCTGAATGAGCTGGAAGACTTGAAAAAAAACCCTAAACTGTAGTTTTATATATAGGCGAGGCAGTTTTGGAAGCATTCCTGGAGTTTTCTAATACCTGGAGTATTTCGACAAAATTAGCAGCTGAATTCAATTATTTTATTGCCCTAACTGTTGACCACGTAAGACAGCTCACCTGTGTGACAGATATTGGTAGCTGGATGCCTTTGTCTCAACACAGAACACATAAGACATGAAACCATAATTCTCCAAGACACTCTCATTTGAAGCTGTCAAGATCTCACTTCTAAGAAGGTGAAACCCTACATTTGCTACATACTACAAATACTTAATTCACAAGGTATATTTGAAAATTCTGATTATCAAATTAACCAAAAAAAAAAAAAAATAGAAATAAGATACATATAAAAATGACAAGTTCAAATGACTGAAACACTTAGATGAAATGCATTGAGGATGATTAGAGGCATGGAACACCACATCTGTGAGGACAGACTGAGAGAGCTGGGGCTGTTCAGATTGGAGAAAAGGTGGCTTCAGGGAGAACTTATAGTACATTCCACTACCTAAAGAGGGTTTATAAGAAAGGTGGGGACAAACTTTTAACAGGGCCTATAGTGATAGGACAAGGGGTAATAGTTTTAAACCAAAATAGGGTAGATTTATTCTAGAAATAAGGGAAAAAAATTAATATTGTGGGTGGTGAAACAGTGACACAGGTTGCCCAGAGAGGAATATTCAGGCTCCATCCCTGAAAACATTCACGTTTATGTTAGACAGGGCTCTGAGCAACCTGTATAGGGATGGATTTTTAAAATTATATCTGTATCACTTGCCATTATTATGTTAAGAAAGGCAGATATATATACAAAAAGCTTAACTGAATTTACCTATTTATTTTTGGGTTATTCTTCTACTTAGAAAAAATCAGTATGTGGTAGCAAGACAATAAATACGTCTAAAAAATGCTGGTGCCCAATGATGTAATAATGGGTTAAGAGCAAGGTCTCATTCATTGGTTACATAAACAAAGGGAAAATATGTACATCAGTCATCTCCTCCTACATTTATTTATCATGAACTGATATTTTTGGAGCTCACTATTTGCGGTATGTTTAACAGGTATAAAAATTGACAGCTGAATTTTATTCTCCTTAATTTGCATTAGAAATGAAATGTCACTGATTTTTGTTTGCATGGACCAGCTGTGTAGAAAATGATTCATCTTTTCATCAAACTGATCACCGATACAACTTTTCTTATATTGATGGATACTGATTTCCAGCAGTTTGCATAAATATTCTGAATCTCACAGAAACAGTGATGTGGGTGATCTGAGGCACTGTAACATGTAGACAATTTATTTTCATATGCTGAAAATGCCAATCCCATAAAATTATTGCCCATAAGTAGACTAGGGCTCAAAAATATAGGGGGAAAAATAAAAAAATAAAATGTGAAAAAGCCAAAAAATACAACAAACCAAAAACTAAGCAACCAAACAAAAATTAACAAAACACCCAAAGAGTTAAGTTCAGTTTGATTTGCCATTAATGTATTATTTTTGGTCTGTACATGAGTATCTAAGCCACTTTATCATTAAAGTTATCATGTTATGTTGGCATGTATTCTTCTGGCATGATCTCTGAACAAAGCAATTTTAAGGAAGATTAATTTAAGACTTCTTATGATGAAGATGCAAGCAACTGGAAAATATAAACACATAGTATTAGCAAGAGGAGAATATTACAAGAATGTTTACTGATTCTATCCACTGATTCTTGCTTTGTCTCTTACTCCTATTTTAAGAGCTGCATGAGGACACAGTATCCTGAGTTTGGTTTTCAATGCACTCATTGCCTGTTTTCCTTAACAGCCTTTCACATAGTGCAGAAGAATTCCCTCTTTCCTCTGCAAATCCTAAGTGAGTTGGTAGACAGATGAAGCTCAGTGCTTCCAACCAGATGTAAGTCATCGACAGACACTTTATTATATGTCCTTGGGGTAACAATGGATATGCTAAAGTTGGGTTTTGGCTTCAAGGATAACCAGTTTATTCTGCTTCTCCAGAAAGACTTGGGAGATAAAAAATATTAATAGTATGTATTTCCATTCTGTACATTGTAGCCCAAAATGGACCCACCAGTTGAATTTGCTGACAGACCTCCACATGAGTGCAGTTAGATTTTGAGCTTGTATTAAGCTGCACAGCTGCAATTAGTGTACTGCACCCACAGTCTGCGATGTAGTCATAACAGAAGTAAACTTAAGAAGAAAAGTTGTTGGGATGGTGAGAATGCAAGTTTGGAGCAGTGGGCAGGAAAATTAATGGAATGGAAGAGGATATAAGAAGCCCTGACTAAAGTTTGTTCTGACACCAGAGTACCATGGTAGCTCCATAAAACATTTGTTTTTAGATTCTGACCCATCAAAATATTTGGAGATTCCTTTTAATGAATGAGCCTTAATATTGAAACACTATCACAATCACTTCCCACCCACGAATACACATCTAGCTAGATTCCCTACATTGACATCTTCCATAAAAGCAAACTAGTTCCAAAAGGCAGAATGAAGTTGCTTTCACGCCCTCCACCAAAAGGCTAGAGAGGAAGTGGTAACATTTTCACACCATTTTCCCATTATTAAGTATGACAAAAAGTAACCAATGTCGATGCCTCTAGAAGGATTCGTGCAGGTGAAAAGAATCATGTGACTTGTGTTAATCTCTCTACCTGCCTTGGAGCATATTTCACATTGAGCTCCATGCTGTAATATTCCTTCATACCTTATTTTAAATAACGCAGAGCATGCACACAATGTACTTTTATCTTCTACATTCCTCATTCATATGAACACATGCTTCTTTACATTTTGGCAGTCCTTCAAATGGGATAATTTGAAAAAGATTTACAGGTAATGACTTTAACCTTCCAAGACAAAATACACTACTTCTTCAAACTTTGGAGCAATTTCTCTAACATTGATATCCACTTCTGTTAGTCAGACAAGCATTCAAATAGATCATAATTTTTTAGGTAAATAAAATTCAAAGATCTTCCAAAACTGCCACAGATATGTATGCAACATAAAATTATATTGTTACTCTTAACAGAAATCCTTCTCCATGTATAAAAACCATCAATCTAGAGCAGCTTTTTCCTTTAACAACATTAATTCTTTCCAATATGTTGCCATTAACCACCAGGAAAAGGAACACTGAAAATATCTCAAACAAATTCTGACTTTCAGCCAGTGACAAGTTTCATAATATAAGCACCTCAAAAGTACAGATGCAAGTGAAACTATCAAATAGATTCAGAAAGATTGATGAATGAACAAAGCAAAGGTAACCAACCTTTTCTACACCTTATTCCAAAGTATATGGATCAAGCAGCTACCAGTTAAGACTATGTTGCGGTTTAGAGGTTTGGCGGATCGAAACTAGGTAGAAACATTAACTTTGTAGCCAAAATTATTTGATTTTGTTGTGAGATAAGAATTAATAGTAGGCAAAGCAAGTTTATACTTCAAGGAATACAAAAAGAATTTTATTAACAGACTTAAAACAGGAATAATAGTAATCAGGAATCAGCACAAACCCTTTAGGACACCTTTTCCCCTCCCCACCCCTTTCATTTCTTTCCTACTGACCATACAAAAGGTAACACTTCAACTTGTAGTTAAATTCCACCTCTGGAAAAACAGTTTTTTTCTTAATTCATGTAGAGAGAGAAGCTTTCTTTTGTTCTATCATGTTGACTCTGCATAGGAAATATAGTTTCCATGGTTATCAGCCTCACAGCAAGCAACTCCCCCCCGAAGGGAAAGATATGCTTCTCTGGACCCCTTCCCACTTCAGTAGCTTTCCCACAGCTACTACCAATGGACATATGATGGTCATTGAGGTGCTTTTTTGAGGATGAACATTTCTATTACAGTGGCAACGAAATCCCCTTTCTTCATTATTGGCAACACACGTCTTCCTCTACTATTCTTGGGGCAAGGAAATTTATATGCAAGAGTCTTACCCCACTGCTTACAAACTAGAACATTACATTCTCCTTTTTTCACTTATTTTAGACCATTGTTCATATATTGCAGGGTATATTATAGCTGAATCTATCAATATGTTTTTTACAAGAGAATTTTCAGCTTCAAAGCACTTCTCATCTCTCCTTTCTTTTGATATAAGCTTGGTTACACTCATTAACCTAAAGTCTTTATGCTGTACCTTTTGTAGGTGCTTTCATTCTTGTGCTCTTTCTAGGGGGAGGCGGGGGGGAAATGAATGCCCCCAAGTCACATCCTGATATTGAAAAGGAAACAGTTAATTGGTCTTTCAGCTGGGCAATGGTCACATGACTTTCACCTGTGTGGTTTAAGTGTAGTAAGTCCGTGTTTGAAGTGAAGGAAAGGAGTTTGGTTTGAGTTGCAGGAGCTCAGCGGGGCCACACCCAGGCTACAAGAGAGGGGGGGAGAGAGAAGGAGCTTAAGCCTTCTCCTGCGCCAGACCGTGCACAGCGTCTACCAGTGGTGCCATGTCCAGGCTGTAAGAGGGCTAGCCCCAAGCTCTCTCTCTCCCGCGCCAAGTTGTAAGGAGCCAACGGAGCCGTATCCAGGCTATAGGAGGGGCCCAGTCTGAGCTTTTTCTCTCTCCCACGCCGAACCGCACTGCGGAGGCAGGGTGGGGGGACCGGCCTGGCCCAGGCTAGGCGAAGTGAAGCCGGTAAAGTTCCTTGGCCGGGGCAGCAGAATGAAGCCTCTCCCAGCTCGGGCGGAGCCGAGCGGTGCCGTGAAGCCGGCCCAGACCAGCCCAACAGGGGCCAGCAAAAGCTGAGTCACTTTAGCCTGGGGCAACAGAACGGGGCTCAAAGCTGTGGAGCGTGGCGCTGCCTACTGTAATTAGCCTGTCGCCTTGGCTGAACTGTTTCTGCCGAAGAGCTGGGCCGGGTCCCCTCATTTCCCTCTCCCTTCCCCCGTGCCATCTCGGCCCACTAGCCCAGGCCACGTGCGAGGCCTGAGGGAACCTCATCAGAAGGTGCAGGGGGAAGAAAGCCACGTTCTCTCTCTCAATCCACTGGACGTCTAAAAAGAAGGTCTCTCCAGGTGTTCTCCTGTTTTTATGAGTTTTGTGTAGGCGGAACTTGTAATACCGGATACCTCATTTCTGGCTCCACCTCTTTTTTTGATACTGGGAATTTTCTCCTGAGATTATTCCACGACAGACTAGAACAAGTAAAAGATGATACCAGTATTTGTATCCCTTCTAATTGCAAAAAAAAAAACAAAAAAAAAAACAAGAACCAACAACAAAGCCAACTAGTTCTACAACAAAATCACTTGGATCTAGCTCTTCTAGAGTATTTTTGTGGAAAGCCATGAAATTTTTGCTATTTATATACAAGTAGAATACACAATTACAATTATGTTAAGGCATAATTTTGCCCCCTATACGTCAATGAAACTTCAGTATGTTATCTTTCATCCAGTTCGTAGCCTTCATGTTAAACTGAACCAGGAGAACTGTACTCAAAAATAATACAGGCATGTTCCGACCTATTTCTGTTTTCACAGATGAAATCAGGCTAGGAATCAAGAGTTAGCATATCTTTTAGAATAAAAATTAGAAGCAGAGCACTTGCTGTAGGATGTGGTGGTGCTTGAGGCCCCAAAGGCCTGAGAAGATTTGGAACAAAGGTACCGAAGTTTAAAAGGTCTCCCCTGGGGTGGAGATGAGAATGGTATGCCCCAGAAAAGGGCTGAGCTTCTCAGGGGTGGTTTCCTTTTCTCCCATTTGTTGGAGCACCTGCCACTCTCCTGCCAGTCATGTTTGGTTTCTAGAAAGCTCTGTTACCTTCGGTTGTTGGTTGGTTCCCCCTTATTGTCAATTATCCTCTCTCCTCCCCCTCTCCTTCCTGGTTGGTCCCCTACCCTCGATCCCTTCCTTGCTCCTTCCCTCTGATGCATTGCGATTGGACGATACCCTCTCAATAAAAGTCTGAGCTCAGAGCTGCTCTGGGTCTTCTGACCCCGGACGCCCTTGAGCGCAGTTGGACCCTGAGCCTCTGTGTCTCAAACTACTCCGCGTGGCAGAAGATCCCTCCCTATTCCTCTCCAGCCTTCAACTAGATAGCCTGCTCCTAGCGAGCAATCTGCAGCTGGGGACATACTGTTCCCCACAGCCGTGGACTCGGCACTCAGGCAGTCAGAGACGTGAGCTGCAGCCGCCGGCGGGTCACTGGCCAGCACCCTGGGGCCAGCTATCGTCGCCTGATACATCGGCAAGCCATGGCAGTAGGAAACAGCATTTTTCCTTTGACTTAGGAAAACAAATGATAAAGAAATGGGAATAATCACATTAGCAAAAATTTCTATTTCAATGTATATAATGAAAAGGCTATTCTCCAACTGATTTGTCATTAGCAAGACTTTTGCACTCTGCTTAAAATAAAAAGCATCATTCAGGAATGAAGAAAAGATTGTATCCTTTATCAGATGTTTGCCCAGTTTTTAAAACTCTGGCCCCAAGCTTCTTTTCTTCCTCCAGTTACAGTGGATTAGTGGCAAAAATTATCCTCTTTTTGTAATCTCATGCGTGCTTACAAGTCCAGATGTTCTTCTGTATTTCTGTTCTTGCAGAGTAAACCACATTGCCATTTATGAAGGAGTTACAAAACAATGACTTACCATCCCTCCCATCACTGTGTTTCGAATTGTCTGCTAGTTACCTGATCTCCTCCTCACGCTGCCTTTTTTTCAAGAAAATCCTTCAAGGTTCAGAAGTCAGCATACAAATAAAAGAGCAGAAGCTTTCAGGTGTAAGATAAAATGTGAGAGAAAAAGAAGCATCATTTAACATTACAATGATCTCATTTGTAAATAAGTGCAATGATTTTGTCAGTAGATGTTCATCTTTCTGAGTGCAAGTTTTCTTAAACACTTTCCCTGCACTCTGGATGACCTCCTGAAGTCTAGAATAAACCTGAGCAGGATACACCTATCTTCATTTTCCTACATGATTCTACTAGGAGATATAAAAATGATATATGTCTAATAGTGTTTTAAATACATTTATTGAAACTGAATATGACTCCCTTTCAGCATTTCACAGAATCGCCATTATCTCAACTCCTGGAAAAACATAGTAAGAGCTAGGCCTGGGGTTGAATGGCTATAAACGGCAAGTTTTTGTAGTAAAGCCTTCCTACAAACCTTCCATTCATTCCTGTTCCTATTAGAGAGCACCTGCTTTGAATCATCACCTCAAAGAGTGTAATCTTTTCCTCATTTTTTTCTTCTCCCATTTTGCCTCTGCAGAATAAATTCAAAACTGAAACCTGGAAATCACGGGGAAGAAAGAACATATTTCTTTCTTATTTCCCAATAAACTGGGATGCAGGGACTTCGTCCCTAGTTTGGAATCACGTACAGAGTGCCTCTGAAGTCCCACACTCGTCACAATTTGCCTCTGATATAGGGTTGTTTATACTAAGGCAGGGATCCTTGGAAAGGTAATCACTGTGGTTTGCAATTCTCTGCAATGCTTTTGAGGAGAAAGATATAAATTTAAACTTCCTTCCACAAATTAGTTATTTGGAATTTTGTCTTTTATGTCCAGAACTTGAGTGGTGTGCTGGACATAAAGGAGAGCTGTTCCCGTCACCTTTGTATAGGTAATTAATTCTCCCTTACTGTGACGTTTCATATATTTTCAGCACTGTTCCTGTTCAAATCCATCTGTCTGTCTGTTTGGCCCCCATCACCCCTTTATGTAATTTTCTAGCACAAATAATCATATTAAAAAAAAAAAAAAAAAAAGAAATTTTTTTTTTCCAACAGGAGACAATTCTGTTGTTGTTTTAGTCTAAACCACTGTATTCTTCAAGGAACTTACTGCGTATTTTCCAGAATATTTTTCTGAAAGATATTTTTCCTTCATGGGATATGTTTTATTTTTCTGCATTCACTCAAAATACTTAAAACTACTATTCCTCAAGTCAGGCTAAAGGCCCAGTGTGTACCAACAAATGTAAGTAAATCAGAGCCATAAAACCACAGATGTCAGTAGCAAGGCTAGCCTAAGATAAAACATACATGAACAAAGAGCACAGGTGGTGGGAAGATCAGAGTAACAAAACAGCCTTCCCTGGCAGATATTTAGCTACACCTTGTTGTTAGTTTAGCTAACCAGGTGGGAGCTGTTTACACACAGTAGAGGAAAAATACTGCAATGACACTGAAAACACCTTAAGAGGTAGTGAAAAAGAGAATAAAAATCAATATAAGAATGTTGCAGATGAAACTACTACTTAAAAAATCAATCAAGCTCAATAGACATCATCTAAATTAATAATATTGCATCATTGCATTGGTTTGCTGAAATCCATGGGAACACATTGATAACTGTGAATTTTCAATGGAAACCAAGCAGGGAAAATCCTCCTCAATCTCTCTGAAATTTCTCAACAAGTCCCATTACTTCTGACATAAATTTTTCAGGTCACCTACAGAAATCCAAGCTCCATTTCACTCAGTGTAGCTAGTGACATCCATATATGATGTATGATTAACATCATCACTTCATGCTATATGAAAAAACTTTTCCTTAAAAAAAATGGGCTACTATATTGCACTCTTTAAAAAGAAAGTGATTCCAAGAGTCAGAGCAAAAGTACTCAAACCATCCCAAGCCTAAATTATGGAAGTTACAGTCATTACTCTCCTCAAAAGCATCCAAGCCTCTCAGCCAAGTCCTTTGTCAGTGATTTTATGTCACCTTTACTACCACCGTGAAGCAACAGGACCTTGGAGTATAGCATCCTTACCCTGCTGAGGCACAGCTGAAGAATGTAGCCTTTCCTTAGGAGAGCAAGCCTGACTTACACATAATATTAATATTCAAACCACAACCATGAGAAGCCATTGAAGAAAATATTTTACTGCTTGAAGGTCAACAAGGCCAAAGGACTTCAGGGAACAAATAATTTCACAGGAGAATCAATTGTTGAGGTAGACAGAATAAAACCACTTACATAGCCTTTTGTTTAACCTTTCCAAGCACTTTGGAAATCTCTTCAATTCTTCCTGTCTGTGACAGATTTTATGTGCAGATATGAGAAGAGACCTGCCAAATTCTTCAGTAATTCCAGATACTGAAGTCTCCAGATATTTAAAACTATTAGTAATTGTTAATACAGATTTCAGTTATTTTACTCAATTCTGCAGCCAGGATTTTATTGACTTTAATGTCTCACTCAGACAAATGAAATACTACCCTTTACTACTAGTAAAGATTCCTTTTTTTCCTTACAAACATTGAATTATAAGTGAAGGAATTGTCATTAGTAGTTGTTTCTATTGCCCTCTCACAATAACTTCCTAGTGGATAATTTCTTGGATATTGATACTGGCTTTAGCAAATAACCTGCAATCTTTGCTATACTTTCCCCAGTGATTTCAGAAATATTTTTTGGATACTGCTGTAGAAAATACAGAGCATACTCACTAGTAACCACCTAAATATCACAGTAATTCCTCTGTTCCACTTTTTGTTATGCCCCCATTTTATCAATAGTTGTACATTAGCTGCATCTTCAGATTATAAAATGAAAGCATTGAGAAATTCTGCATAGAAGCACAGGAATAAGCATGAAGGGGTATATTTCAGTTTAAAAGCTGAATTGCTTCTTTAAAACACTAAGTTCTTGGTGGGGGAGGAGAATTATCATTTAAGCGATAGCAACTTGAAATGCTTTTCTATAAAACTGAAGACAATTACACTATTTTTCTAGGCTGTGAAAAATAGTCATAGAGAGAAAATATTTTCAAACAATATTAAAAAATGAGCTTAAATTTTGGTGACCTGGGTCCAACTATACTCAAAATAAAAACTACGAGATAGCATAATTGTACAAGTAATGCCATAGAAGTAGATTTATTGCTATATTAATAACAATAAATTAAAACTATGTCTAGAAAAAGACCAAACCACCACATATTTATCCCAGATCTTATATTCAAATATCCTTGATGACTTGAAGGAACAAACAGGCCATAGCTAAGATGACATCACAAGTGAAATGTAGAAGTGGGTTAAAAAAAGATATTGCAAATAATGAATAAAGAGATTCTAAACCACAAAATAAATCATGTATCCAAAATCAGTTTAGAAGTGTTTTGCATCATCAACGAGACAAAAAAAAGTGATAAAACCATGAAAGATATATAATTGTCCCATGAAAATAAATATGGGAATCTTTAAAACCACAGAAAAGAGCTTTAGCAGAAATACATTGTTGGCAGGTGTCAACAAGACTACAACAGCTTTCTCAGCAGTACGTTGGTTCTCTCTGATGCCTTTAACAAATGTACGTTTTTGTTTTCCACAGACTTGTATGCTTAATATAGGGCTTTTGCTAACTCTTCACTAATTGTTGCATTAGCAAGCTGAACAATCTGATATAACCTATAGCCATCTTTTTTTCCAGGAGAAGAATCTCAAATCTATTACAATAGCACAGCTAGAAATTATTACCTATAGGTCAAGAGACTGCTTGCTATGCTCTTATACTGATATTCTTAAGTGATTCAAGAGAGACTCTGTGTTAATTAGCTTGTCCCTCTCAAATAAAAATGGGGCTTCTAGAGGCTACCAAAAAATATTTTCATTTCTTTTTATAGTAAAATTGAAGAAGAGGCTGCATTTAATATTAAAAAACACGCTTACTGGCAAGAGTTTCTTCTTGGAGACTAGCATTAATAGGAGACAGTTATGTGAGTCACATAGGCTATGAATCAAAACAGAGAGATCAGACCATTTTTCATTTCTTTATCGTTCATCTGCATCATTTGTCTAAATCATAAACCTTTCTTCACTTTAAATATAAACAAACTTGCCCTTTTTTTTTTTGTCTTGTTGAATGAAATGCAAAGTAGTGAAAAGAAAATGTTCATGGAGAAAAAAAATACCTTATGAAAATAAAAGAGCAAGGGAGGAAACACACAGAAAGCTAAAGTATAGGAGGGTAAAATCTGTGGTGTCATAAACATCATATAGTCTCTCTGCACAAACACATTCTGGTAACAGTTCATCAAATGCTTATGTGCATGAGAAATTCCTACTAGATATAATAATTCTTACATGAAAACCACTTACCTCTCTGACAAGAAACCCATCACTGAATTGAGATGTAATGCTTAAACACAGGGAGGTGAAAAGAAAATAAACTTTGCTATGAGTATTGGGTCAACATTTTCAATAGCTCTTTAGCAAGTGCCAAAGAACTGAAGCAGACTGAGCAAATAAAAATATAGAGAAAGACAAACACCATTAACTTGACTTGAACTTCATCTGCAGAGAGAATATTGTTAGCCTGGTTCTGACAGATTATGGGCAGATGCATAGGGCTGTATCCAATCCATTCCTAATTAACAGGCTTTAGAAGCTTCTCATTGCTGTGACAAATACCTGAGTATATAATCTATGAGGAAAAAATCAATTGCTTTCATAATCAGCTGAAGAAAACATGTCCTTCCTCAGTTGACATGTAAGTTAGTTGGAGCCATACAGGCCATACTTAAATCACAGCTATACACAGAGAAACCATTTCACTTATTCAATATTTTGCCCCATCTTTCCAAGGTCTTTCTGTGCTTTTTTCTTTATCAGTGCTCAAGTGTTCTGATTTAATTCAGAGTATTTTAATATATATTTGGCAAAAAATGTGTACTTTTGTAACAGTCAATAGCAATTTATTTACCCATTCCTTAAACGTTTAAAGGCAGATGCTTATACTCATTTACTTAATTCTGTGGGACTTTGTGTATCTAACCAAAGGGTCCTTTAAAATCATGAAGATTCTGGGATGTATTCATTTTATTCATGGCAATTAGGTCACAGGCCAGGGACCACAGCTCCAGAGCACTCGAGTACAGTTGGCAGCTGTTTCACAGCACAGAGTGCTTTCCTTCCTCTCCTGCATTGTATAATACACACATAAACAGCCTCCAAAATAAATGCTGTTGACTTTTCAGCTGGTTTTTTTTGCAGTTCAATGGTACATCATGAATATGTAATTACCAGTGTTCACAGATGAATGCAATTACTAAATACCTCTCTCCATTTGAGCATACCTTCCATTGGAGGGAGCAAGATGAAACAATATGCCGTGAGCTTCCACGCCTCTTCATATGAACTGAGCAAGCACCCTGTGGTGACAGCAGCTGCTGCTCTCTGCTGTAATGGATACAGGCTTGGAAATATTGCTGAAGACAGGACTACATCTGTGGTCTCTAGAATTTTTACGTCTTCAAACTCACATTCCCTTGCTCTATCAAGAGCCTGTTAAGAGTCTTTTGAAAAATTGTTGTGTTGTCCTCCGAGAGCAGATCACCTTTTCATTTGCTGTGCTCAGAATAAGGACCTGTATCACATCCACTATACTTAAAAGTGCTGAAGTGAGAACTGGATTTCAGCAACTAGGTCCCCTAAAAAATGCACTCATCTGTTTTTTATTCAACATTGCTGTGGAGAAGATACACCCATGTGTTAAAGTGCAGAGTTACGTCTCAGGGTAACTCCATCACAGTGTTATTAGAGACACAGAACCAGAGCAACACACACCTGCTGCCCTTGGAGGTATCACTCTGGCTTCTGTCTCAGGCATTTCCCCAGACTGGTTCCATTGTTTTGGAACACCTCCATCACTGGTCCTGTTACACAGTAACATTATCTTTCATTTTCACCTGGTAACCTTAGTTTCCTTGATGACCAGTTTATCTTTCAAATTCCCCTACAATAAGCAGTCTTCTGTAAAAGCTTCCAGGCCTTGCGAAATCTTTAGTTTCCTTTGGAAGACTCCCAGGACACAAATAATGCTGAATGAGGAGCAGTGAAGTCTATGCTTACTGGAGAATATTATTAAAAACTGCATCTTGACTAAACATTCCAGAACTAGGGAAACAATGTGTACATATCCATGAAACTGAATCACTTTTTTATTTACATTTTTATTGTTTTAATATTTTCAATTGGTCACTTCACACATATTTCTCAGAAAAAAAGGATTCCATTTCAAATGTTAGCTGGCTTCACCAAAATTATGTGGCTGCAAGATCCTAGAAATTGTTTTTGACAGTGTTAGTGAGCCCTCCAGCAGCACAAAACAAACCTTAACTTCAAACTCGGTTACTAATTTGGTCACTGTGAGCAAAACATGTTTCTTTCATTCCCTTTGGGAAAGGGACTCATAAAGTCATGGTTTAAAAAGCACTATAATCATCTTACAAAAAGTGTAAAAACAGGGAGAGTAGACTGTAAGGAAGAAAGGCAAAGGATACCAGAAAGAGGAAAAAAAAGTTAAAAGACAGACAAACATTTGAAAATTTTCATTTGTCTTCACTTGACCAAAAGTACACCATGAATAAACCATACAAAGTGTCTCAGGCATATTCTTACTGTATCTGCTGCAGTAAAGCAGCTTAGCCTTTCCTCCATGAGTGCTGCTGTTTACATAATCAGTTCTGACTCGGTTATTTAATGATGTGGAATACAAACATTTCTTTATCAACTCATTTTGCAAAATATTCTGCCTAATTAATCTCTCTCCAACACCACCTATTACTTTCTCTCTGTTTTTAAACACAAGTTTTCACAGCAAATGTTACAAGAGGATGACAAGGGCAATTATCACTAGAACAAAGCAGAACAAAGCTATGATAATGAGAGGAACTGCAGTTCATTCACTGAGGTTCTGGCACTGATGAAAGGAGTAAACTAAGCCTACCTTTATTTTATAGATAACCAAGCAATTACAGCATGTAAAGTAATGCAGAGAAAATATTAATTTACTGGAAAACTAAGAGAACAGAAGGCTCTGAAACATACAAAGGAAGGCACACTTGTATAAAAAATAATTCACTACATTAAAATTATTATGAATAGGTGAAACATAAGAAGCAGTGGGATGCATAGCAAATAATACCACTTTTACAAAAGGAAATGCTGTTAACTGGGGGAAAACAAAACAAATGCCCAAAACAACAAAAACAGAAGAAAAAAAAAAAAAAGTGAAAAACAAAAATCACAGGAAGAAACAGAAGTGCTTTATTGAATCCTGCAAAGGGGTGGCATATTTTGTTATTGTAAAATTTATCCACAGAAAGCAAAACGTTGTTTGAGTAGGGGAAACACCATGATCCAGGAGCAGCCCATATTCACTGTGAGGAAAAGTCACATAACTTTAGAGTGGTGCACTGAGGGCACTTTGGCAGGTTGGTGAAGATCATGATAATATAGAAGTACCATTGCACCTGCTCCATAGATGGCACTCAGGACCAGGATGGCACTTTCCTCCTGCTCCACCATGCCTTCAAATGAAGCTCAGGAATAGAAAACTTCACAGCGTATGAGCTGGATTTATACGTTGCCCCTCCTGAAAACTGGCCACCCGCAGGCACCTCCACCAGATGTAAATGCTGGCAATAAAAATTGGTTACACAGTCACATCATGTCATCTTGCTTTCTGATTTCAGCAATTTGGCCCCTCTTAGGAGCAGCAAGCAATTAAGTGCATGTCTTAGTTAGGAAAAGCTTCCTAGAAATTCAGAAATTTCTGCACTAGAAATTCAGTCAGATTAATCTGAAAGCCATGAAACACCACACTAAAATCCAACGTTTCCTAAGCTCATGTTTTGGCAGCACAGAATGGCTTAAAAAGCAAATTAAGAACACGCAAAAAGAAATCTGAGGCTCAAAAAGGACAAGTGCCTGCCTCAGACTCATGCAGTGAGTAACCAAGGCAACCTCAGGTCCTTCTTATGCAATCAATCTACTGCCCTGCTCTGCATCCACTTCGAGTGTATTTGTGGCAACTTCTCTTAGTTTTTCAATATTTGTTAAAATAAGACATCATTTCATTGCCTTCTTCTGGGTTAGAATTTCCCATCCTTGCCTACAAGGAATTTTCTAAGACTTCAAAGCAGCGCAGTGGTACCTTCCACGAAAGACAGATGCCACAGATGTGTATCTTCCGTATCTCCCTGGCACAGAGTCCAGCATGAGCATTTACAGCCTGGAAAGCAGCATTAACCCTGTGTGCTAGGCTAAGGAGCAGAGGCTCTAATCAGTACTCCAGCAGATTAGGAATAGGAGTAAGTGCCAAGTGACCTGGGTTTCCACCCTCTTTCTGAACTTGTTTTATTGCAGAGCATAACCTCTGTGAGCCTCAATTCTCACACTTGAAGAAGTCAGATAATTACACCTCTTTACCTCACAGGGACTCTGAGAAGTTTAAATTAATAATGTTTGCCAAGTGCTATGTAAGTGCAAAGAATTATTAAGGTCACTCAGCATCAAAAAGGGGACCAGAGTCCAGGGTTTTATGGCTCTTGGCCCCATATATAAAACACAAGACTTTCCACTCAAGCAGTTGTACTAAATAAATCCAGGGCTTCAGTTCTTTACTATTTAATATGGGAAATGTCTAGACAGCTGTTCATGCCAAAACTGATTTCTACAAAACACATACATTTTTACAAAACAAAATTATGCTTTTTTGGACTGCTTAAATACTCACTAAGACACTTTATGGCAGGTTAAGTAGAAATTTTCCTCCAGCAATTCTATCCCACAAGCAAATTATTTCTTTCTAAGACTAAAAAAGAAAAAATATGAAGGAAAAAAAGGATAATTCTTGTAAGTAGATAATAGATATAAGCTTGTTTTTATTTATAAACCAGTTTAGGAATATACCATTTTTTTGTTTTTGTTTTTAAGATCAAAAATTATGCTTTTTATTGGGTGGAAAGAAGAATGCAAGATTTTTCTGTGTTTATATTAACACAAGCACTTGATCTTGGGAAAAATCCTAACTCATTAACAATCCTTACCTTCAAATTATGCCATTATAAAGAGGATTTAAACACAGTATAAATATGCCCTTAATAACATCTTGGTCCATTCCTTTGAGAGGCTCTTGGGGAAATACAAAGCACGGGACTAATTTGTCGTTCAAACTGGCTCACAGCTAAGGGGAGGTACTATAGGTAGCTTTAGTATTACAAGACAAGATGATGGAATCAGTTGTTCTTTCCATGCTTTCTCTTCCAGATACATTCAATGACGAGTAATTGTTCTCTGGAATACAGTTTAAGAACTGGTAAAATGCTTCTTACTATCCTCTCCAGTCACACTAAGAACAAAGGTCTCCAAAACATATTCAGTTCACTCCTTTCCATGGGATGAGTAGGGGAGATAAATTGTGAGTATACTTTAAAAAAAATTTCTCATTGACAATGGATAATATTTTAAAACAGTGACTCACTGCAATATATTCTCCATCCCACAGGAATCCAGTAAAATTTGCAAATGTCAGACACCCAGGATGAATTTTCTGCAGTCAATTAATTTCGTATTTTAGCATTTCTTTTAAAGCGATAGGAAGCATGCCTGGAAGTTCACAAATGAGATTACCCTCAGAACTTCACCCAGATTCTGTAATATGCAAACTCAGGCCTTAATTTAACCTCCTTGTCTGGCATGGAACAATACATGACAGTGATTTTAAAATAAAAGACATCTTTTTTGTTTCCTTTGTTTTTTTGCTTGCTTTGTTGGGTGGGTGGGTCAGCATGAGATTTGTGTGGTACTTTCCCCTACTCTCAATGATTTTCCCATTTACAGTTTTAATTCTGCAGTTATAAGATCATAAAAATGAAAAAGAGCTGGGATTGACATTAGACAGGACAATTCTATTTCTTAAGAATTCTAAGTCACGGAAGAAATCACAGCAGTAGTGTTAAAGTATATGCAGACTTCTTATAGATAAGAGAGCTCATGAAATTTTCTGACATCACTGTAAGATCTAGATACTTGTCGCCGTCCGCCTTCTGCCTCGGTGGTCTGGAGGAGGTCGCCAGTCAGAGGCGGATGCAACGAGGGTCCTCGGTGGCCAGCCTCGTTCCCTGTCGCCGGGAGTTCAGCTTCCCTAGCTCCCTGCTAGCGATGTCAGTAGGCAAACTATATACCACACTAGAGCAAGAGGGGGATCTCCCGACCCGGGTAATAGAGACACTGAGACCAGATGGGTGACAGCACTCTGTGGCACCAAGGGTCGGAAGACCCCGAGCCCTCCGTGACACAGCCTTTTATTGTAACCACATCCACCAATCACAGAGGGGCTCAGGGGAGGAACTGGGGAGGAGCACGGGACAGGGAACCAACCAGGGAGACAAGGGGGTGGAGAGAGGGTGACAGACAGGGGAGGGATACAATGAACAACTGAATGTAACAGAACTTGCCAGAACATGGGGATGACTAACAGTAGATGGGCAGGTGGTGCCGGCCTATCAACCCAGAGGGTGTAAACCTTTCCCAAGCCCATCCCATTTGGGCTAAACCAACTCTTGCCCCGCCTCAGGGGAATCCTCTTCTTCCCCCCAGGGCTTCCTTAATGGGAAAGTCTCTTGGGCCATTTGCACCACCGCCACAGATACTAAAACTAAGATATACCTTTACATTCCTTTCATTGCCAAAATTATGGAATGTTAAGGGTTGGAAGGGACAATAGAGATCATATAGTCCTAATCCCCACTGCAAAGGACAGAGATATCTCCCACAAGGGCCTTATCCAATCTGGACTTGAACACTGCCAGGGCAACAACCTCCCTGGGCAACTTGTTCCTGTGTTTCACCACCTGCACAGTAAAGAATTTCTTCCTAAGCCCCTTTCAATTCATACCCATTACTCCTCTTCCTGTCACTGCAGTTCTTGATGAAGAGTCCTTTTCCAGCTTCCCTGTAGGCCCTTTTCTAATACTGGGAGGTTGCTGTGAGGTCTCCAAGCTACCTTCTCTTCTCAAGGCTTAACAGCCCCAACTTGCCCAGCCTGGCTGTGTAGGGAATGTCATCCAGTCCCCTGAGCAACTTTGTCGACTCCTCTGGACTTGTTCTACCAGGTCCATGTCCTTCCTGTGCTGGGACTCCAAAGCTGCATGCAGTGTTACAGGTGGGATCTCACCAGAGAGGAGCAGAGGGGCAGAATCCCCTCTGTCCCCTGCTGCCCACGCTGCTTTGGGTGCAGCCCAGGACATGTTTGGCTTTCTGGGCTGTGAGTGCTCCGGGCCAGGTCATGTTGAGTTTTCATCAAAAATCATGAGTTCTCTCCACAGGGCTGCACTCAGTCCCTTCTCCCTCCAACCCGGGGGTGTCTGGGATTGCCATGACCCAGGTGTAGTACATTGTGCTTTAATTTCATAAATTTAAAATAATAGCTAATAAATACTTAAACAGCATACTCCATCTGGAAAACAACACTATTACTAATACTATTAGGCCAAATGTTTACTTTAAACGAAAATGTTCAGAAATAAGGTTACCTGGACCTTGCTCTTTCCCCAATAGTTTTATAAATGAATCAATAGCAGCTGTGGGAAAGTTTTAATTATTTTGAAAATGAGAATGTAAAAATATACACATTCTGGCTTAAAACTGCTCTACTTGAAGGAAAATTTTGCCAGCATTGTAGCCAGATTGTCCTTGCTGATGAAATATAAAGCAGTACTGCTTTTTATGAAGCTGGAAGGAAAGACAATAGTTTAAAGTGAAACCTTACATCCATCTTTGAAACCAACAGTTTCTGGTGAAGACAGCAGTTTGATTTTTTTTGGCTTGCTGGAGTAAAATCATTAGATGGGGTATCTCACATATTTCTGGTTATGAACAACACCAGTATTCAAAAGTTTAACTTCAGATTTCTGTTCACTTTGTAAGTCAGGTTGAAAAGTTCTCAACCACAAAACCCACACAGTCCTCAACTTCTCTAGACTGACAGTGGATTAACATATTTCCCACAATGTAGCCATCCCTTAAGAGGCAGAATTACCTGTTTCTGAAGTGGTGAGAGGGGAGAGCCATTTAATGTCTATCTGATTAACCAGATACTTTACAGTGAATATTTTTCATCAGTTGCAGAGATGGAGTGAAATTCAGAACTCCTTGTGGTACATTTTTTCTTCCTGAACTTCTCCAATTTCATCCCCAAACAGTTATACTTCAACTCTGCAAGGTGACTGTGAATTATTTTGGTAATGACACAGTAAAATAAAAGCTACATGCTTGAAATCAGCTTGGTGAAAATAAAAAGAAGTGCCACATACAGCAATGCCTGACATGTTGTGCTCATCACTATTAGTCCCAGGGAGACTGTATCTTTAAATGAGGAAGCATTTCTGTTTCAGTGTGTTGTCTGGTTTCTGTCTCCTTCCACATTCCACATGTCAGCTCTCTAACTATTACTTGAGCTAATCTAAAAGAAATAACCTACCTATTCAGGAGCAGTCTGAACATTTAACGTAAGATTACATTTCTTCCTTTCCATGTCAGGAGCGATAAGCAAAACCCAATACCCTGAGCAAAGAAATGATAATTCAAAGAGAAAGAAAATACTCTTGACATTTTAACAATAACAAGTTATTAATATAATTCACTTCAATTGAAAGAAAGTAGAATACATTTACAATGCAACTGAATAAAGGTTAAGTGTATTTTGTGATTTGCTCTGCATTAAATATAAATATGTGTCATATCAAATCCTAGACTAGTTGTAAGCACC
Source organism: Eopsaltria australis (assembly GCA_034509425.1). NCBI lineage: Eukaryota > Metazoa > Chordata > Aves > Passeriformes > Petroicidae > Eopsaltria > Eopsaltria australis. Next base: position 461,775 of record JAVTVJ010001350.1, on the reverse strand, counting down.
CTCTTAAAATCTATGTTTCTAGAAGAAAAGAAAGTAATTTAAAATACCATTTTTACAAATGACAAAATCCAAATCAGGCAAACCCCGTATGGAATAGCTCAAGAAATCTAACACAGTTGTTCTGAGCAGAGCTCTCCACATATTGGGAACATCACAATCTCTTTAATAAAATTGTTGCTGTTGAGATACAGTACCCTTGCAGCATCTCACTTTGGGCCAGTTTCCCAAAATAAAAGAATAAAAAGCAGACTTGTGTCTTCCTTCTCCTTGCTTGTTTCAGATTTTCTCTTCTATGAAAGCTATATATTTTTATGTAAGAAACCAATAAAAATAATACTGGGGATTTATTAATAAGAATTTTTAAAAGATGCATGCTCTATTATAAATGTAAAAGTCAAAACCCAAACATAATTAATAACAAATCCAATGTCATTCTCTCTCTCTTGTTAATTCATAAGAGCAGTGACTCTGAAGGTAGCATTGGCTTCTCTACATTTGGGATCAAAGACTGAAGCTACCAGAACTTTCCACTTTCATCAGTGGCATCTTTGCTCTTTTCTTAAACACTTTCAAGTCAGCATTTACAATTCCTTTTCTTTCCTATAAAGTTTAGGTCAAACACTGTCCCCTACAGGTAAGAATCTCCAAAAGGTAAGGGAAGCAGCGGGCTTTAGGTTGGCTCCCCACTACAGCTTCTTTTTTAAATTGACCACCAGTGGTAGAACAGTTCTGTTCTAAAGCTAGGAGATATGGCCTGTCATCACTAGCAAGAGTCTCATTATTTTGAAACAAAACCCAAGTAATGAAAAACAAATGCTCTAAATTTCAGGGATTTTACACCATTTAGTATTTTGGGATAGTACCCCCCACTTAGGATGAGTACTCTAGCCAGTAAAGTTCTTCACAGGCAAGGACCAAACTCTGCTTGTTACTGTTTGCTTTACAATGGTTGGAAATATGTACAAGGTTTCCTACATAGATACCAGCTACTGAATGTTCCCTATACCCTAATCAGCCACTAACAAATGAGTGTGTGTAAGAGAATAAAGAGTATTTATCAGGAGCATTTCTGTTCTTCTAACATGCTTTCCTTCAAAAGCTCAAAAGATAAAGCATTTGGCAGACGTGGTGTGCAAAACATGCTTTACAGAAGGTGGGAACCTTCAGAGTCAGAAGAAAGGACACATGAAAGATATTAATGTGCAGAAGTGTTTTTGAAAGGAATTAAATAGAGAAACCTGAGGAAGGAAATAGACAATACACAAGTATTCAGAGGGGAAAGAAGAATTAACCTAAAAAGAAAGAGCTAATGAGAAGTTCAGCTGCAAATCGATGCAGTATAAAATTATACAAAGGTGATTAGAAAAGCATGTTTAGTCTGTGAATGGAACACACAGCTTATTTGTAGCCATGGTTTTCTCATTAGAAAGGCCATTCCAGCATCAATAACAGACACGCATTTACTTACTCTACTGCTATAAGAAAACGTATCTTTACAATGAGGTGAAGGTCATATTTAAGGCAAGGAGTGCAGCTAAATCTTGCAAAGGACATAAGTATCTTGTGTGCTGCAGCTCTAAGCAGAGTAGCAACTTGTAACACTGATGACATTTGCAAGGTTCTAGAAGTCACTAGCTCTGTTCAGAAAACATCTGCAGAAACCAACTGCACATGGACAATGCTAAAGAGTAAAGAGAAAACAAGCCAGTAAATTTTTCCTTTTAAATCTGTGATGACAAGCTCAAAGGCTGCTGAACAGCCATTTTCAAAAAAAGACACATAAAACCTCTGCAATGGCAGTGAAAGTTGATGGTGGAATGAATACAGAAGCCTACTAACACAAAAGGAAAGTATACAGGTAAGGAAAGCAAATTCAGTGAGGAATGCAACAAGTCAATTAAAATAAATACCAATTTAGAGAAATGATCTTCAGCTCCATGTCTGCCTCTGTTTCTTCCTCTGAAGTAAAAAACCAAAGATTGGAAACAAAACCTGCCCACTTCCCTACCAAAGAAGGAGGACAGCCTCCCTGTGAGTACATCAGCTTTCCTGCAGGGATCACACAGGAGTAGTAGAGCAGCAGGAAGTTTGCAAGAGGAGGGAGTGTGAAAAGGTCTACTTAGATATTCCTCACTCTTCAGGACACTTCCATAGGGAATGTCCTCTGTACCTTTTTGACTCAAAGTAGGTATAAACTCTGCATTTCTTAAAAGTTCTATGACTTAAAAAAATGATCAAACACTAACACATGTTAAGCAGTTGCAGCTGAGACAGCATATTTTCTTTTGGATTTGTCTACAAAGAGAATTTAAATAATATACAGCAAGGTGGCAGTTTAATTCATGCCATGAAGATTAAGGGGATGACCTCAATTTCCCTCCCACTCATCTGGGTCTCTGGCCTTCAGGCTAGTTAGCTCTGTCACAGTCATGCTGTGAAGTTACTTTCAACTCCGTTGAGAGCTTTTGGTTGGAAAAAAATATCTTTAGGAATAAGATAGTTCTTTAAAATTAGCAAATAAAAGGCTCTAATTAAAATGCACACCTTTAGTTATTGCAAATCAATAGATTGAGCCCTACCATGCCTTCACAAGGAACTTTGACACCTAAGAAATGACTTAGAAAACGGTTCTAAAATATTTTTTTCTTTAAAGAACCATCTATAAAAGAATTCCAAAAACCATATTAGTTAAAGAACATTTGCTATTCATATAATGTCCCAGTATATGTTCTTAATATATTCAAGAAATACTTCCTTGAAAGACTTCAAGTGCCTCACACTCAATTCAAAACACATTTTGAGGAAAGCACAACAGCATTCCAGTCCAAAATCTATTAAAGCTAGTGTTTTGTTAAGTGGGAGAAATGAAGTGGCAGTCAGTGTGCACAACTGGTGACAGGAAAGACAACCAAGAAAGATGTTTCTTACTCAGAAAACAGTTAAAGTGTTTCCTGATTCTTTAGCAACTAAACGGGTTAAGAGTTCTGAAGTAAGCCTCCTGTACCAAAGCAGGTTTATAAGTATTTTGAATGATACAATTAAAAGTGAGAGTAAGAAAAAAACACCCTGGTAACTAAAAAAAGAAGAGCTACTACTAACCCTTAAGAGAATTATGAAGAAAAGTAATTGTTTCATCACAGTTTTGCCATTTTCATCATACAGAAATAGTGGGGGTGAGAGAACACAGAAAAAAACAATGCTTACACTTTTGTAAACTAAGATTGCATTTAAAAATGCATTTTCCATTTTAGAATGTCTGTATACATTTTTTTAAGGAGTGGCAAGAGACCCAGATGAGAGAAACACATCTGGAGTTTGCATTGTCAAAACAACTTCTTTTCTTGAAAACACATTTATGTGAAAACTCTAAATCTAACAATCAAATTCAGATATATCAAAGTTGTATAAAAGAGGACAGCATTTTTGCTGTTCCAAGAGGTATTTTAATTGACCATTTGGTCTTTAGCAGCTCACAAATGCTGTATCATTGTAATGTTGTTCTTTTAAGGTCACAAGAGAAATCCAACCAGCTGACAGTGTTTTATTTAAGGGTTGAATCAGTGTTACCAGATTATAGTAAAGAGAGTGGCCCAGACCTGAAAACAGATCAAGAATAAAATCTATTTCTTATTGTAGTTCTTTGTAAACAATTGTTTACAAAGACTTTTGTTTCACGAGTTACCTCTAAGGCGTGAAAGAGCTAAACCATGGATACTACAAACTTGTAATTTTTTTTAATCTCCAAAAGTATAAACAATTATACTGAAAGCTTTTCATAATGCAGTAAAGATGTTCTATGAGAGTCACTTTTAACAAAGACAACACACTGCCACTGACTTTAACACTAACTGGTGTTATATATTATCGTCATCAAGCACAGTGTCCTCCTATTTGCTAGGAGGTAGAATGCATCAGTACACCCAGTAAGCACTCAACAAAAATGTTCTGGGTTCTCCCGGAAAAACTGGGTGTACACTTTATTTTAGGGTGTATATTTTAGGGTGTTCATACCAGGGGTAGAGTGCAATAACCCAGGCTAGCATGTCATTGCTCACTTCAAACCAGTTAATTGACAGTTATACCAGGAAAATATTAAAATAGGAGATGGAAAACATGAGCTCCTAACAGAGGGAATAAGAACAAGCCTGTACTTTGCCATGTAAAGTTACAGCTAAGCTCCCTGGAGGTAGTTAAATTTAAAGTAGGATGGTGTCTGTAAGAGATGCAGTGACACTCCTGAGTACTCCAAAAATGTATCCTACAAGATCACTCAAACTTAAAACAGTCATGATGGTAGACAATGTATTTGCTTAATTTTAAGAAACAAAACAAAACAAAAGGCAGTTAAATCTTGGACATCAAAGAGAATGTGGACTCACAGATTTTAGTATCTATGGGATACTAAAATTGGTGGATATAATTGCTTGTTCTTTTAGCAACAGATTTAGCAACAGATCTTTAGCAACAGAAAGTTTCTGGAGAGGGTAGTTTTGTGTAGGAAAATAAGTTAATATGTGAGAGTGTTGCAGTAATGAACTTGACATTTTACTGTATTTTCCCTATTCGAATTCAACCTCAACCTGTAATTTTTCTTTCTCATTTGTTTCAATTCATATCCATTTCCATGCTCCTTGTAAATGCTACAAAATTTCCGTAATCTGTGAATAGTCCGCTAAAACTGGAATAAAATAACAATGGGATAATTATTTTTTTATACTGAACTTCAGAGCAACAGTTTCTATAAGGGAAAAAAATCTATGTAAAAATTCACGAACTAAACAATTTGCAAAGGAAATTAAAATCTATGGTGTATCTACAATACTGGGAGCAATATGAGATGCCTCATGAAACATTGATGATTTCTGTAGCGTCCCCTAGAGATAACATAAATCAAAACAGCCCTTTCAAATAGAAGGAAAGTTTTACTGCATCCCTGAATTCTGGTAACATTGTACACAGAGAAGGGTAACTAATATTAAGAATTTTATTTTATCCCTGAAGCTAGAAAGCACTTTTAGCTTATACAGCACTTACAAAACAATGCCTATTTAAAACAGTTGTATGTAATTTTATATATTCTAAATTCTCCTTTTGATTGGTACCTGCTACATCAAAATAAATAGTCCAGGTTTTAGTTTGTGTAGACATTCAAAATATAGATAATGTCTTTGTTTACCTGAAATAACTTTTTATTTATTTTGAATGGGAGAAAACATATAATTTCTGATTAATTAATTATTATCTACTTACACCCAGGAGATAGACTATGTCTTATGCACAGACAAGGGTTTTGTTGCTGTTAAGATGGCATGTGTTTTTATTTTGTAGTTATTCTGACCTGAAAAATTTAGCTTGTACAAAAATCCATAAGGTTGTCCAAAGAGTAGCAATTTCTCTTTATATTTTGAGGCTAAAAGCAGGCGCATACTGCCCCTCTAATACCAACTTCTGCATTCAAAGAATATAATAATATTTAAATAATTTATAATGTCTGTTAGAAACAGGTATATTGTCTCACGCTTTATTACTTTTTAGATAATTTACATGATTCAACATAAAGACAGATAGCAACGTGAAACTATTTATTACTCAGCCTGTGGGAAGACAGTATGATAGCTGTGATGTCACAAAGAGCAGGCTTCCTATTGTTGTTTCCTCAAGTCAGTAATTTATAGGGTGGTGAGAACCTTTAACTTCATAGAACTGTGGTGCTTAAGAAAAGGATAGTGGCCAAAACCAGAGAAGAGTGATACGCCCCAGTGCAAATCCATGGGACAGAAATATTTTGATGTTGCATGTAATTCTGGACCCATGTGCAAAAAGACTAAGCTAGAAGGAGCAAAACAGATGATCAGGGGTGCACTGTACCTGCCTAAGAAGTTATTAAACAAACGAAGTCTCTCTAGTCTGGGGAAAAGCGGGGAAGGCCTTGGTAGGAGGGACCTACAAAGTTTCATGCTACTTGGAGAAATGAAAGAACAGTCTTTGCCTAACCTTTGAGATCCCAAGGACTGGCAAAGCAAATGACACAACCAAGGTGGTGCCAATGTCCCCTGCTCTTCTCCACTCATTACCCTCTCAAATGGGCATTCATCACATCAGTCAAGCTTTGGAAATCCTTTCCATGGGGCACTTTGACTTACAGCAATCCATGAAGCAACTGGACTACTCAATAGGAGAGTGAGAAACCACCAGGCTATTAAACAAAATGGCAGACATCCCCAAGCTACAGGTTGCTGAAAGCTGAGACCTTGTTTTTGAGGAGATGTACTTACTGTGCTGCTATACCATGGTGCCCTCCACATCCTGTGGGCACTTTGAGGCTTCTGCTCCCAAATCCTGGCCTGACAGACCTTTGTCTCAGCCTAGAAAAAACATTCACATGATTTTACAGAAAGAAGCAGTCATCTGCTGCAGGCCTTGAGGTGTTGAGGCTGTTTATTGGGTATGATGCAACTCTATTTACCCAACAGCTACAGTAACACTAATAAAGAGCTCTACTGAACCTAGAAATGAGGTGTTATCAAAAATTTAATGCATTTTACTACATATAATAAATTTTAAGGAGGTCCTTTAAAATGCTTAAAATGTATTGCATGAAAGAAACAGTGCACAGCTTAAGAAGACTGCCACAATGTCAAGATCCATCAGGAAGGAGAAAGAGAGAGAAAGGGAGAAAGGTAGGAAGGAAAGGGAAGAGAGAGAAGGATAGCTATAGAACCTGCTAAGTTAACTGAAAACAAAGTAAAAATCCTGAAAATATTATGAAATACATAAACCACCCATGACATCTCCTGTTCAAACCCACCAAATTTTGGAGGCCTACCCAAACACATCCCATAATTCTTGTTTTCTTGATATCTGATAAGTTGAACACTACAATTTATCAAAATTCTGAAATCATACTCTGCTAAATGCAAAGACTTAGTCTACAAGAATGAAAATAACTAAAATAACCCCCACACTTAAAAGAGAACTCTTTCTTATTCACAACTTGTTAACTAGAAATAAAGTGTTCAAACCCTGGAAAAATCAGCAAATATCTGTTTTCCTGCTTTCCAAAACCAGCCCCAGTATTACAGAATTTCATATCTTGAAGTCACCAGTCAAAACAACTTTCGTAGCCAATTTTAGTCAAATTCCCAAGACATCTCATTTTTCTTTCTTTCTCCAAGACAGTAATTTTGGAATCTGTCAATGACAGATGCTGTAACCATCCTTCAGACCTAGTTAAGCACTGTTAGCTATATGGATTTAATATATAACCTATTCAAAATCAGTGTGTTGAAAACATTCTTCCAAATCATTGGCTGCTAATGAAATATCAGCTCTTCCACATTAAATTGTATTATATTATGGTGCTGCTCCACCTCTTCACAATGTAATTCTCTGCTGAGAGATCAAGGATGCTGCCAATTCTGTGCCCTTTAATCAAATATGAATGCTCAAATGTTTTATCTGGCTTCTACTTGCTAGTCTGGCCTTGCACACGGTCCTATTTAACTCCTGTGTGGTTTCTATGAAGTCTGACAGGATGTCTTGGCATGATTACAGTTCCTATATGTGCTGAAGTTATTACTGTGGTATTAGAAAATGTGTCATCAACCAGGAATTAACAAACCAGCTAAGATAAAATTACTGTAATCCTGCACCTTCATTAAAACTGGATTCAAACTGTGATTATCAAAGAGAAGGAAATATGGGTTTGCAGCTAATGCCATGGCTATATGCTTAAGGCTTCAAATTCCTGGTACTCTGAAAGATTTCTTTCTTGATCTGGAGCTGTGCCTCTTGGAGCCATGAGATTGTAAGCATTTGTTAAAGCACCTAGTCACGTTTGCAGATCTTTCAAAAGGTCCTTGAATGTCACTGACTTTCAATATTATGCAAGAATAAAAGCTAACATTTTTTAAAACTTCAATACATACATATCTGCATCTCCAGAACACTGTATACCTTGGAAACATCAGAAGCTGTATATCTTCACAACTTTTCAGCTGTAAATTTGGGATATCTTTGTTAAATCCATTTCACTGCAGTGTTTAGAAAATCATTTTACCTAATGATCAGGGCCACTAATTGTTTTATGGTCTGAAGATACAACTGCTCCACACATTCATCCTTTAGGTAAGCTTCCTTGTTTAGGGGAAAAAAGGCTACAAAAATCTGAGTACAAAGCAGTTAGCCATGGAGGTCTTAAAGACTAATGAATGAAACAGGGGAAAAGAATGATAGTATCACCTCTTAAAACGTCTGAAAGAGACATCAAAGGCACCTTAACTGATGATGTGGATTGACTGAAAAGACAGAAAAGCAACCATAGTTCCAAAGGCACTTTCAGTTTTGGACCTATCTCTAGAGTTGTCAAAGAATTGAAGAAAGAATAAGGAAATTAATAAGGAAAGAATGGATATTGAATGAAAGCAAAATGAGAAGCATCTTTACTGAATTGTGTTTTCAAATTATTAAAGTGAAAACCTCATTAATTTTTTTTGTGCGGGGCAAGTAGACACAATTACATTGTATACCCAATTCTACTCCATTCTTAGTGAAAACAGTGGGTAGTCTCTTTTTTCTTTAATACCTGTTAAAAGAAATAGCATTAAAATTACCAGAATCTGATGAATAGTATTTAGTTACTTCAGTGTAACTCAAGAAACTCCTTTGGAAAAAAAATTATTTTTTTATAATTTTGTTATATAAATTCATTACATCTATTACATGAAACATTCTTAAGGGTAATTAGCAGGGTTCCAAAGAAGCATTTTTTCAAGAGAAACTTGCAGTTCTGTAGTAAAAGCAACTCAATCAGTTTTCCTATTCCAGTTTGTACCCAGTGTTCAAAGGCATAGTGTTCAAAACAAAATTCAACTTTTAATTCCACACTAGAAGTATAATGTGCTGGTTTGGGCTGGGGTAGAGTTTATTTTCTTCACAGTGGCTGGTGTGGAGCTATATTTTGTACTTGTGCTGAACACAGGGTTGCTAATACAGAGATGATTTTGTTATTGGTGAACAGGACTTACACAGAGCCAAGGCCTTTTCTGCTGTTTGTACTTTGATACTGGTGAGGAAGTTGGGGGTGCATGGGAGGTTGGGAGGAGACACAGCTGGGACAGGTGACCCCAACTGACCAAAGGAATATTCCAGACCATGTGACATCATGCTCTGTTCATAAAGCAGGGGGGAAGAAAGAGGAAGGGGGGAATGTTTGGAGTCATGGCATTTGTCTATCCAAGTAAGTGTTACACATGATGGGGCCCTGCTCTCCTGGAGATGGATGAACACCTGCATGCCTGCGGGAAGCAGTGAATGAATTCCTTGTTTTGATTTGGTTGTGTCGATGGATTCTGCTTTCCCTATTAAAGTGTCTATGTCTCAACTCAGGAGTTTTCCAGCTTTTACCCTTCACATTGTCTCCCCAGCCTCACTGGCCAGAGAGTGAGTGAGGGGCTGCCTGGGACTGGGCTGCTAGCTGGGGTGAAACCATGGCATATGGTTTCCACTAGAAGCTCTCTCATCTCAGTGGTCATAATCCAATTAGCAAAAAGTGACACCTGGATGTAGACTTTAGTTTGTAACAATTCTAGATCCCATTATAAAACCCACATCCAGGAAACATCCTGAAACTCCAGCTCTTTTTGGATTATCTTCTTTCTCAAAAGGAGAAAGGTCCATTGCATTCAGGTACAAAACCTTCCTGGTGTACTGAATAACATCTGAAGAGACTACCGAAGGCACCAAAGTGTTAACTGAAAGCTCTTGAATGAGAGGTGAGCTAAAGAACTTTTTCACAACACAGAGAAAATGGCTGAGTCCCTTAGGTTCAGTGCAGCTTTTCCTAGTGAAACAAAAAGCAAACATCACTCTGATTTTTCCCAGTTATAAGGTCTGATTGTAATTTCACAGCGAGATAAGTGCCCTCACACTGAGAGTGGCAGAGCACCAGAACAGGCTGCAGGGTCGTCATGGAGCTTCCTTCTCTTGGAGACATTCAAAATCCACCTGGATATATTCCAGTGTAACCTGCCATAGGTGACCCCGCCTTGGCAGAAGGGTTGGACTGGATGATCTCCAGACATTGCTTCTAACTCTAACAATTCTGTGATTCCATGATAATGCAAGAATAAGTCTGATCTACATTTACAGACATTAAAGATTGACATATAAATATTCAAAGAAGATGTGGCAGATGCTTTTACCCACTGACAACTCATTTCTATATTTTGCACTGGAGATCTGAACTCCATATTACATTAATGACTGCTTTGATAGTGTGAAATCTTAAATTTTCATACTTTTAAAAAATCTTTCAGTCCATAATCAGGTGCAAGCCTGTATTTGCTTTTTATTTAAAGAGGTAAGGTCATATCTCTTGATAAACATAGTGTATTGTTTTAATTTTGTTAACTGTATGTGAGTGTCTCTCTTGCACAGTACCTTGCAGGCTATGAATATTCAAGAGATCTTCTGCTAAGCAATTTCAATTAATCTGTCTCTCCTGTCATAATCAGAGAAACAGTTTGAATTTTTTACAGGAAATGGACAGAGTCCCAGATACACATTGCCTGCCAGAATTTATACTTCCCACCATTCAAAGAAGAAATTGTGCAGGATTTACTACCAGTGTTACAGTCAGTTTGCAATAAATGTTACTTTGAATTAGATGTGCTTTAATTTACCATGACTTTTGCATCTCTAACACCCTGTTGGAGTTCTACTGTTAATATTAACTGAAGCACATGATTCTTTTGTTACTCATTAATGGCCCTATTCAACAGAAATTGAATTTCCACAGCTGCCATGCACTGCAAGCTCCTAAGGCTGGGTACCTAAAGTGCCCAATCCTGATGCAACTGATAGATTGTGCTTTGTAGAGGGTTAGAGCTTTCTTCAGGGCTGCCATACCATCTCAGATGGCCTTCCACAGCCTTCTCATCTAGATCCAAGGAGAAGAGCTATATCCAGGAACTGTTTCTGGAAATGCTGATGATGTCTTTTCCCTGGTCTTAGGAAATGAAAAGCCAGGCACAGTTAGAGGGTTGGGGGTCGTTTACTTTGGTATTTTAATAGGATCCCATTTCATGCATCACATCACCCAGGTGGAATCCATCATAATGCACACCCCCATCAAATCACATACACAAGTTATAGACTTTACACATTAGCATAACTAAAAAGAGGGCCCAATAAGGGGGCTGAGGTGACCTAACTTCTAGTTTACAGAATCTGTCATACTAGGGGACCTTGAGTTCTTAAGATAGTAGAATGTTTGTTCTTCTAACTCTACAGTTCTGGGGTGTTCAGTCTCCCAGCATACAGGACACCAAGAAACCAGGCTAAGTTTTCAGACCTAAAGGATTACAAGTATGCATGCTAATACTTGTGGAACTGTACACAGAGAACTGTGTAAAAAGTATATAAAAGCAAAAGCAAAAGTCCTTTCGGCATCACTGACACACCTGTCCATTTTAAAAGGCATCCTCTGGACATTATAGGGCTTTCCAAGTATTTCAGTTCACAAGTGTGATACCAACCTGGAATGAAAATATTAAACTGTATGAAACTTGATGAAAGCACACTTTTTATTGAGTGGTTGACAGGTAATAAGAAAGCACTGCAAATTCGATGCACTCTTTGATTTTGTCAAAGGTTATCAAAATTTGATTGTTACTGTTTCCACAATATGTTTCTTACGGTACAAGGCTCCTACTTAACTGAAAATTCTCCAGAATTCAGAGAAAGCTGAAGACCTTCTCACTTCCATGGTGAGGCTACTTCATTTCCCTAGCCACTTTACCATTTCATGTTTCATAGTTAATCTGAGGACATGGTACTTTTTTGTGCATGCTAGGATTTCTAATGATGCAAGACATTTCTGCTAAATATAGGAGCCCAAGATAAATTCATTTGTGGTATTTTTTTCTCATGAAACTTTATCTTGACTAAAATTTTCAGAACCTCAAAGAAAGCATTTTGGTATGGCACTTGTCAAAGCATATCTGTAGGTATAGCTCTTCATACTTTGTCAGTCAAGCAGCTTATGTTGGGGTTAGAGAAAGACATTAAATACTAGCATCATAATTTATGGAGATGGAATACTATGATAAAAGCAGCACCACCAAGAAAGCCTTTCCAGCTTCCCCAGCCTGTAAGGATGTCTTGAGCCTATCATAAAATCACAGAATGGTTTGGGTTGGAAGGGACTTTAAAATCATCTCGTTTCAACCTCCCTGCCATATGCAACACCTTCCACTAGACCAAGTTTCTCACATCCCCATGCCACCTGGCCTTAAACACCTACAGGGATGGGACATCCACAGCTTTTCTGGGCCCGTTCCAGTGCCTCATCACCCTCCCAACTGAGGAATACATCTGGAGCAAGTAGCTCACTTTGCAAGGTGCAAACTGAGATGAAGTTTGAGATACAGATTGAGCTCTGGGTAGGAGTCTGAACAAGAGGCCATGAACTGCCAACTCTTTGGGTAAGAGGAGGAATGAAAACAAGTGGTGCGAGCCAGGTGAATGGACATTGAGAGAAACAGCAGGAGCAGCAGGAGCCAAGAGGAAGAGCAAGACTTGGGCATGGGTAGACTGTGAGAGTGTAAAAGCCTGGGGGTTGCTTTGTTCCTCAGAGTTCTTCCTCAGAGTCACCAGCTCAGGCTGTTTCTGTGTGCTGTGCTGTGAACAAACTTCTCTGTGGAATGAGACATGTGAGACTTTGCCATGAAGAAATCTGGCCTGACTGCGTGAGTGGGATGTGTGGGGAGCAAAGTGGGGGCCTCTCAGGTTACTGGAGCCGCTCACTGTGAAGGGGCTTTTGTCCCATCACTGAAAGTCTCTGGCCTTGGGAGTGTGACTACCAGAGAGGCTCATGAATGGTCAGACTGGGGAGATTCCTTAACACTAACAGTACAATATCTAATCTAACCCTACCCTCTTTCAGTTACCCCCTTGTTCTGTCACTACATGCCCTTGTAAAAAGTCCCTCTCCAACTTTCCTGTAAGTTCCTTTCAGGTACTTTGAGGCTCCAATTAGGTACCTTAGAGCCTTCTCTTTTCCAGGCTGACAATCTCAACTCCCTCAGCCTTTTCTATTGGAGATGTGCTTCCATTCCTCTAATGAACTTAGTAGCTTTCGTCTGGACTTGTTCCAACAGGTCCATGTCCTCCCTGTGCTACTCCTTACCTACCCATATCCCTCAGGACTGTGAACTCTACCAGCGCAGGATCACTGCAGCCCAGGCTGCCTCCCATCTTGGATATCCCCAATTAGCTCACCTGCGCTGGTGGCCAACAGACTCAGTAATGCAACCCCTCCACTATGGCTGTGTATTAGCTCTTCCTGTGGGTCAGGAAGTTATTTTCCATCCATTCCATGAGTTTCCTGAACTGCCTACAGCTCGTTCTGCTCCTTTTCCAGCAGATATCAGGGTGGCTGAAGTCCCCTAGCAGGACAAGAGCCTGCAAGTGTGATCCTTCCTGTAGCTGCAGCAAGGTCTCATCAATAGGCTACCCTTGGTCAGGGACCTGTAGTGACATCAACCACAAGGTACCCTTTGTTACCTCAGTCTCTGTTTCTTACTCACAGGCTTTTACCTGCTCATTGTTGTTCTTCAGTTCACAGGTTCTTCAGAGATGGCTTGTCAGACTCAATCCACGTCTTGATGCAGAGGGCAACCCCTCCATTTCTCCTTTCTCTCCTGTCCCTCCCGAAGAGCATCTAGCCATCAATAGCTGCACTCCAGTCAGGAGATTCATCCCACCAGGCTTCAGTAATGGCAGCTAGGACATAGTTTTCCAGCAGCATGGTGGCTTCCAGCTCCTCCTGTTTGTTGCCAACACTTCATGCACTGCTGAAGAACCACTTCAGCTGGGCCACTGACCATGTTGTCTTCATACAGGAACATAATTTAATTCCTGTCAGATTATTCTCTGGTGTTTCTCTGTTGGCTTCTGTTACCTCAGAAGTCCCTGGCTCATCTCCATAAGACTGCAAGTGTGTCTCAGTGTGGTTAGCACTTTGTGACTTCAGAGTCAGCAGCAGAGAGCTCTCACTAGCACCCTGTCCCTCTAACCTTTGCCTCTCATCCTACAGCTGGCCAGGGACAAGCCTGATATTGTTCCTCTACCCCAACACATCTAGCTCTGCAAGTGAGACACTCAAGTCTTCCCAAGCAAAAATACTCCTCCCTCACTGAGAAAGGTGAGTGCCATCTGATGTCAACATGCCTGGTACTGCCTAAACCTTTCCATTGTCAAAGAACTCAACATTTTTGCAGTGACACCAGCCATGGAACCATCTATTGATAGACTCAATCCATCTGTTTCTTCCAATGTTTCTGTCTTCTACTGGAAGAACAGAGGAGAATGCAACTTCTGTCCCAGATTCCCTTACCCACTGCCCAAAGACCCTGAAGCTGGTTTTGGTCACCCTCATACTACATGCTACCATTTCATCACCCCTTCTGTGGAAGATCTATAACAGGCAATAGTCCAACACCCAGTAATTTTCAACCTGTTGTCTGCAGGTGTTTTACAGACCCTGCCTACCTTAAGGAGGGAGAACCTACATTACAAATGTTTTATTTCCATGCTAATAATTAGCAGAGAAAAGCCCCATTTATTTTTTCTAAAATACCAAGCTCTCAATATCATCAGGATGGCATGCAGAGTCCCTATTTATCTCTGAGATAGAAATTGACTGGAATTATACAATTTTTTGCCTGCTGCAACTTTGGTTTTCTCTTTTTTCCAGATATACACAGCATTCCAACAGATTTGTAAATTCATGCTAAGAATGTACGTTCAGGTAGTTGCAGCATTAAAATTACTAGCTATAGATTAAAATCTTAAAGTTATAAAACATAATAAAATAAACTAAATACAAGTTAAATACACCAGGAACTGTGATTCTTAGCCAGCATGAAAATTCATTATATTTAGTGGGACTGCTTGTAAGCTGCAGGACTGATCTTCAATATTTCCAGAATCTCCACCAACGTTAGTCTGCAGATCACAGAAAGCATGACTTTACAGTCTTTGTAATTAACATGAATGAAAGGTTAGCAGCACTGGATGTATATTTTTTTTTCAATTCAAGTATAGCAATAATCAATATAATTTAACAGAAAATTGCTTCTAAGCTTCATGTTAAATCAATATGTAGGTGTGATTTTTCAAGTTTTTTTTTTCAATTTCCTTGGGTATGCCCTACGTGTCATAGCTATAGATTTTCATATTGAACAAAGAAATTCAACTCAGGCTAAATTCAGCTGTAGGAAAACAAAGTGCAAACTATCTACCATCAAGTTTCAGACAGAGAGTCCTTAGTGAGCAACAGAAAACATACCTACCTTTGCCATTTTCTTTACCTTTTCTGGTGTATCACCCGGCTCAATATAGTCTCAATTGTGTATGTACAGAAAGTACATACAGAAATACTATTGCTATTGGTAATAGTTGTTAATGCTTTTTGTTTCCAACTCTCAGAAGGGTTCATACAACATGCTTTACACAGATAGTTTTTTATACTGGATTATAGAACCACAAAATATCTCTAGTTGGAAGAGACACATAAGAGTCAGCAAGTCCAACTCTCTGCCCTTCATAGGCCTACTTAAAATTAAATCATAAGAGAATGGTCCAGATGCTCCTTCAACTCTGTCAGCCATCTGACCACTTCCCTGGGTAGACTGTTCCAGTGACTGACCACCCTTTGGGTTCAGAACCCCTCTCTCTACAGAATCACCTCTATCATCAAGGAATTCCACAGCTCCTCCTAATTCATAATCATCATCAAACTAATTCAATGTACATTTAGCTTCTGCATCCAGATAATTTATAAAAATACTAATGAGCACTGGCCCTAAAACTGAGCCGTGTGGAACTATGATCAACTATTTCTTGATTTTTCCATTCACTTTAAGTTTTGCTTGCTGCACCTCTATTTAGATTACATTCTTGCTTTGTGGATTTTAAAAAAAATATTTAAACATTTGTGAAACATTTTCAAATTAAAGACAAACATACACAAGATAATTCTGGTCCCACAGAACCCTTTTTATTTAGGATAAAATTTCAAGAAAACAAATTAAATGTTTAAAGTGGTCATTATTCTACCCAAAATACAGTTCAAATTAGCAGTCATTTGCACTGCAAGGAAGGTGTACAGACAAATTCTTCTGCAGAAAATTTAAAAAAAGAAGAGTGAAGATGTTTCCATCAATTCTTTGGTGGATCAAATATACCAGACAATGCATCTATCAAAATGGACAGAAAGATCACCAGAAATACAAAATCCATAATATCACTCAAGTCAGTGTACTGCAGAATTTCAGTGGCCTTACCATTGGAAAGTTTTTTTGTTGATTTCTACCTTGACCTTTTTTCCATCTTGCAATCCGAGCTCATTAGCACTCTCCTCTGGATAGAAGGGAGAACAAGCCATTCTTTTCCTTTTAGCAAGCACCCTTCTAATTATATTAGTAATTGGCTCTCAGTGTTTCCTAACCTTTTCTTGAAGATAACCATATATAGAACTTTCAGTTCTTTCTTGCAAGTCACATTTGCCATACATTGTCCTTTCCTGGATTCACCTCAATTTATCTATGATTCTCCTTACATGCCCAAACCCAGATGTTCCTTTGGTAAGAGATCACACATGTTACTCAAGAAGCAATACTGTGACTCATTCATGTTTCTCTTTTATGAGATAATAATCAAATTTTCCTTAACAGCACCCACCCTGTACTTGTGGAGTTCCTCTGTCAACATGTTATCTTGTCCTCTCTTGAATTTCATCTTAATTTTTCCCCAGACCACTTTATAATGATTTTTTATCCTACAGTTAGTCATCTTCAAATGTAAATAAGAGTGTTTAATTTCTGTTAAAATCTGAAGAGCCTTAGATACCATATGGAATCACAAAAGATACCTTTACCTATTTCAGCAGGTAATTTGTGGCAAGAGATACTCTAAATGCTGCTACTTACCCCGGCAATATTTTCGATTGAGA
This sequence comes from Eopsaltria australis, assembly GCA_034509425.1. Lineage (NCBI taxonomy): Eukaryota > Metazoa > Chordata > Aves > Passeriformes > Petroicidae > Eopsaltria > Eopsaltria australis. The sequence continues at coordinate 444,758 of JAVTVJ010001350.1, read as the reverse complement.
CATTGTTTAATTTTTTACCCTTTTAGGCTACTATATTAAACAGCATCAAATGCTGGTGGCATTTACTGTATCTCCCCATGTCTTTTCACTTTGCTATATCTTGTTTTGACTTGTTTTGTTCTCAATAAATCCAGGCTAATTATTACTCTGTTTCTTGTTATTTTTCAAAATCCCAAAGTTTTGTGTCGTGGGGTAACCTTAGTCGGATTCCTGGTACAGAAGGAAAGAGGTCGACCTGGAAATGACATACCCAAAAGGAGGTATTACAATTTCCGCCTCCAGAACTCATAAAACCAGGAGGGAATCAGAAGAAGCCTTCTTTTAGACTTCTGGCTCACTGAGGAAAGACTTCACTTGCTCTCCCCTCCGCGCCGTCTGGTGACATCCGTCTGAGCCACGTGGCTCGGCAATGGCACGGAGGGGGAATGGGGGAGCCCAGGCCACTCTTTGACCCCTCATGGCAGCCACGGGCAGGGCAGCAAGGTGTGCTTCGCTCGGCTCCGGCCGAGCCAAGAGGGACTTCATTTTGCTTGCCCAGGCCGAGGTGACTCAGCCTTGCCAACTCCACCCCGCCTGGCCCGGGCCAGGCCGGCTCTGCGCCGCTCGGTGCAGGAATAAGCTTGGGTCAGCCCCTTGCAGCTCAGACACGGCCCCGCCGGGCCGGCTCTGCGCACACTTCGGCACAGGAAAGGGTTCAGGTTGGGTCCCCTATAGCTCGGATGCAGCTCCGCTGGCCCGGGCCAGCTCCACGGCACGGCCCGGCGCAGAGGGGAGCTCGGGACAGGCCCCCTGGAGCTCGGATGTGGCCCCGTTGCTCCCGCTGGGCCATGCCGGGCCGGCTCCCCGGCGAGGCACGGCCCAACATGGGAGAAGGCTTGGGCTGGCCCCTTGCAGCTTAGACAAAGCCCCACCGGCCCCCTGCACCTCAGGCGTGGCTTAGATGGAGAACAATGCAGACGAACTCTGCTCCCTCAGCTCAAACGCTGAGAACATGACACTTGAACAACACGGGCAAAGCTCATGTGACCATCGCCCGGACGAAAGACAAACTAACTTTTTTTCAATATCAGGATGGAACTTGAAAACATCCACTTTCCCCTACACGGAAAAAGAAAGGATGAAGACACCTACAAAAGGTAGAACATAAAGACTCCAAGTTAGTGTATGAAGCAAGGTCTATATCCAGAGAAGGAGGAAATGAGGAGTGCCTAAACTTTGAGGCTTAAAATTCTCTTGTAAAGACATGTTGATAAACTCAGCTATAATATACCCTGTAATATATGAACAATGGTCTAAAAGAGTGAAAAAGGAGGGATGTAATGTTCTAGCTACAGCCAGTGGACTAAGACTCCTGTGTAAAGATTCCTTGCCCCGGCAATAGTAGAAGGAGACTTACATTGCTGATCGTGAGAAAAGGGGATTTTGTTGCCGCTGTAATAGAAATGTTCATCCTCAAAAGAGTACCTCAACGACCATCATATGTCCACTGTAGTAGTCCTGGGAAAGCTACTAAAGTGGGAGGGATTTTCCAGAACAAGCAGATCTTTTCCTCCGGGCGGCTGTTTGTATTGGGGCTGAAAACCATAGGAACTGTATTTCCTATGGGAATCAACATGATAAAGCAAGAGAAAACTTCTCTCCCTCTTACATCAACTGAGAAAAGGATTGCTCCAGAGGTGCTAAACTAACTAAGTTGAAGTGCTGTCATTTTGTATGGTCAATGGGAAAGAAATGGAGAGGGGGGGCGGGGGGGAGAGGGAAGAAGGGTGCCCCAAAGGTTTTGTTCTGATTCCTGATTGCTATTATTTCTTTTTTTAAGTCTATTAATAAATTCTCTTTATATTCCTTAAAGTCTGTTTTGCCTACTTCTAATCCTTATCTCATAATGAAATTGAGTAATTTAAGTAAGTTTGATGGTGTTTTGCCAAAAACCTTAAATTTGCGAACTCAAACCACTACAGCTTGCTCTGAGGTTTTGAGTACATGTGCAGTTAGACTTGTTCAAAGTCTGTGATACAAAATGCAGACTTGCATGATAGAAGTATGGGTGATTATTTAGGTAAAAAAAATGTAGAAAGCACCATGTGAAAAGCAGTGTTCAGTGGAAGATCATGACAAATCCAAGTGAAGACCCAGACTGTCCAACAGAATACAGGAACTGACAGGTGAAAGATTTCTGTTGCTACGTAATGAGTAGAGAGGGAAATCAAAGATGAAACTATGTGAGGTTTTGAACTGAAAATGACTGGACGTGAAATAAGATTTTATGATCTTTGGGACTAGAAAAAGAAAGCAAAAAAAAAAAGGATTATGGACTTCCAGAAACCAGATTTCAATTAGCTCTCAGAATTGTTATGTAAGGTTATAGATAAGGGTAGAATAGGAAAGCTAGGTAGTCATGGCAGCTTTACTGTCTTCAAGGAGTGACTAAACACAAAATGCAAACTTGGTTATTTAGTTGACAGTCTGATGGAAAAAAGTATAATGTGAATATGCAGTAACCAAGTTGGAAAGTCAAGGTACGAAATGAGGTTAAATAGCAGAAAATGTCAAGGGTAAAAGGAAAGCATTTTAAAATGAGGTAATTAAAAGTTCCACAAATCTATTGCTGGCAAAAGGAAACTGTAGGGAAAAAGAAACCCTTTCCAACCATCACATGATATATATAAGCCTTGTTACATTTAGTCTTCACAAAAAGGTCAGTCAGAAGCAGATGACTAACACAACACATAATGACAAAGGTTTCAAGCTGAACTCTGGAAAAGACAGATAAGAGTCAGTTAGATAAATTAAATGTTTTCAAATTGTCTGGTCACATAAAATTCATAACAGTATGCTTAGTGACATTGCCTAAGCAACTTCAGATTGGTAAGAAGTCATCTTTGAGAAATGTTGGAGGACTGCTGTGTAACAGGAGTGCTAGAAAAATGGCAAGCCCAGTACTAAATGTCATTAGAAAAGAGAGATCCAAGAAGCATAGATTAATGAGTTAGTTCAGTTCCAAGATGTAGTGGTTTAATTCGCCTATTTGAGTTTTTGGTTAAACACCATCACACTCACTAAAAATTATTTATTGCGTTATGAGATAAGGATTAGAAGTAGGCAAAGCAGGTTCAGACTTTAAGGAATATAAAGAGAATTTATTAACAGACTTAAAAAAAGAAATAATAGCAATCAGGAATCAGAACAAAACCTTTGGGGCACCCTTCTTACCCCCCCCCCCCGCCCCCCCTCTCCATTTCTTTCCCATTGACCATACAAAATGACAGCACTTCAACTTAGTTAGTTTAGCACCTCTGGAGCAATCCTTTTCTCAGTTGATGTAAGAGGGAGAGAAGTTTTCTCTTGCTTTATCATGTTGATTCCCATAGGAAATACAGTTCCTATGGTTTTCAGCCCCAATACAAACAGCCGCCCGGAGGAAAAGATCTGCTTGTTCTGGAAAATCCCTCCCACTTTAGTAGCTTTCCCAGGACTACTACAGTGGACATATGATGGTCGTTGAGGTACTCTTTTGAGGATGAACATTTCTATTACAGCGGCAACAAAATCCCCTTTTCTCACGATCAGCAATGTAAGTCTCCTTCTACTATTGCCGGGGCAAGGAATCTTTACACAGGAGTCTTAGTCCACTGGCTGTAGCTAGAACATTACATCCCTCCTTTTTCACTCTTTTAGACCATTGTTCATATATTACAGGGTATATTATAGCCGAGTTTATCAACATGTCTTTACAAGAGAATTTTGAGCCTCAAAGTTTAGGCACTCCTCATTTCCTCTTTCTCTGGATATAGACCTTGCTTCATACATTAACTTGGAGTCTTTATGTTGTACCTTTTGTAGGTGTCTTCATCCTTTCTTTTTCCGTGTAGGGGAAAGTGGATGTTTTCAAGTCCCATCCTGTGCCACTCTCCATCCAAGCTGCGTCTGAGTTGCAGGGGGCCTGGCCCGAGCCCTCTCCTGCGCTGGCTGCACACAGAGCAGGGCCCCATCTAATCTGCAGGGGGCCCGTCCTGAGCTTTCTCCCATGCTGGACTGCGCCGCAGGGAGCCGACCCAGCCCGGCCTAACGCAACAGGGCCAGCGGGGCCATATCCGAGCTGCAGGGGTAGGAGCCTGCTGGTGCCACTCTCTATCCAAGTCACATCTGAGTCGCAGGGGGCCCGACCCGAGCCCTCTCCCGTGCCAGGCCATGTTGCGGAGCTGGCCCGGGCCAGTCGAGCTGAGTCACCTTGGCCTGCGGCAACAGAACAAAGCTTTCTCAGCTACACCAGAGCCGAGTGGAGTTCACCTGGCTTTCCTCATTCGCAGCCGCCTTGATGGACTGAAAGGATGGCACAAGCTCCACCCCCATCCTCCTCCTCTGCGCCATCTCGGCCGACAGCCCAGGCCACGTGGCCTGGGTGGACCTCACCAGACGGCACGGAAGGGAGAGAGCGATGTCTTTTCTCAGTCAGCCGGAAGTTCAAAATAGGACTTCTTCAGGTTCTCTCCTGGTTTTATGAATTCTGGAGGCAGAAACTGCAATACCTCCTTTTTGGGTACCTAATTTCCAGCTCCACCTCCTTTCTACACCGGAAGTCCCAACCAAGGCTACCCCACAACACAAGCGTATTGTCTTCTTCATGTTCAAGATCACACTTTTTTTTGTCTGAGCAGAATATACACAGGAATGGTAGCATTCCACTAATGAGTAGTGCCTCAAAACCCATTATACTAATTAAATTATGTTTCTGACTGTGTATTAAGATTTTCAGCTTCTCCTGTTTATAACCCACATTGTTTCACTTACGTGCTGACATGCACGATTTTTTTCCTAAATTTATTAGCTTTCTTGAATGAATGTACTTAATTTTGCTGTCTTATCTAAAGACCATTTGTGATCATCCACTGCTTCTTCTTACATTCTGCTTCTTGATCTTCACTTAATTAGTAGGTCAAAGTGCAGAAGTGGTTTCTCCCTGTGTTTAGGTAAATCCATTCCTGTCCAGTAGCCCATAAGTATCACTGCAATAAGTTTTATACTTATCTTTGAAAAATGCCAGTGTAATCAATGTTACTCAGAAATCTGAGTTCAAATTACATAGGGTGTAAGGGGCTGGGCTTTGTGCTTCATTTTTTAAATAAGACCAGGAGAACTTAAAGGAATATTTGTGTTTACTTTTCAAGTAAGCAGAAGTGAATATTGAAGCTTATTTCTCTATTCATTTATAAGATGGTGTCACGATTTGATGTGGGAGTTAAAATCAGTCCTTGCCTCCTGCCCAGGCCTTGGCAGTAGGTAGTAACCTTATTGAGGTAACCGGCACCCCAAAACTCACTTTTGTGTATAAGTTCTTTTAATAATGACTTTTTCTGTCTATTATAAAACGAACTATTTATTAATGGACAAGAAAACTAACAGACATAAGACTTAAAGTAAACAAATGCTACACAGGAATAAAACAAAAAGAAAGACTACTAGTAGATAACATCCAGTGCACAATAATGTGCGTTTTCCACTTACAGCTAGCAAAGAAATAGTATAAGCTTAGGAGTCAATGTATCTTACCATCCAATTTGTTGGTGCAGCGCATCGAGATCCTTTCCCTCAATCCCCGGAGAAGTAACCACAAAACCTGCATCCAGACTTCAGGGAGAAGCTTCAAACTCTTTCAGGGTGTGAGAGACTTCTGCCCCAGTGTTAGCTCGTGTATCTTCTATATGTAAAACCATGACTCTCTAGTCAGTAATTTTTCTTTTATCTCTCCTTCCATCAGCTCTGCAGACTAAGACATTAATTCTTAGCTGAGACTTGAGCCCTGTGGCACCAGAGATGACCCCTGCTGGGCCTTCCTGCCCTTGGGTTATCTCCTTATGCACCCGTTATCTGTGGCACACAGGAAGAGGAGGTAGTGGGGTAGACGTCCTGCCACAGATGGTGCTCTAGAAGCTCTTTTGTTTTTTACTAAATTCAGTAAAATCTGAGAATAATCCTCCAATTTGATTTGACTGTTCCATAGTTGCCTATTTCATGACTTGTTAACCCTTCTTTGAAGCAGCTGGTTTCTGAGATCCTTTGATACAGTGTACCAGAGTAGCCAGAACCCTGATACAGTAATCTGATCAATTCTTTTTTGATGCTCTTTAGCCTTTTTTGTCAATTGTTTCACTAGGGAGCCCAGCTGTTTCTCTTAAGACTGGATACCAAGCAATTAATTATAATACATTCATCAGGTTTTTAGACAGGATGCTGAAGAAGTTAAATAGCGAGCAGATGAGTATCTAAGTACTGCTCTTCTGATGTACAGACAAGGAAATTCCACTGCAACAAAGACTGGCAGCCGTGCCCCAGCAGAGCTGAAAGCTCCCCAAGTCTCAGTGACAGGAGGGGCAGGTGACAGGCACTCCACAAACCAGCAGTGGAGAAAGAAACTAACACACTCACATGAAAAGCAGTTAAGACTGCAGGAAACATGGATAAAAACATCTAATACTGGATATGATTACCATAAATCACATGGAAGTCTCATACCAGATGAACCAATATCTCAAGGCCTTTCAGAATCCCTAAAGCACAGGAAAAATGTCAATATCTGCACTGCTGAAGTGATCAAAGTATGTGGTTAAGATGACAGAGATGAAAATGAAGAATAAGAACAAGAAGGAAACTGCTTCAGAGAACACTAGGTGCTGTAAAGTCTCCATGGCCTAACTGAAATTATAAAATCTCCACTTTTCTGACAATTCTAGAGGAGCATACAAGAATTGTTTACTATGAATGTTATTGTACTCCACATTAAACTAAAACCCAAACGTATCAATGCTTCCTGATACCGTTGGACATAAGGAATCTCTTAGTGTATCAGTTTCTACTTTATCTTAAGAAAACTACAGTTCTAGATTGGTACCTAGGACTCATGCACAAAGTCTGTTTTTCCTGAATTCCCCTTTTAACATAATTTACACATTGTGTTGGGCAAAACAGCACCTGAACAATACAGGCTCAGTAGCTGAAAAATTTTAAAACCAAAAGGTTTGCTTTTCCTCATAAAATTTTTAAAGCCAATACACTTTCAAGAACAAGCAGTAACAGATGTTACAGATGATAGGAAAAGAAGTATTTGTCCAAGGAAACACAGGAATAGTTCTGTGACAAAATCCAGCTCATATGTGTACCATCAAATCTAGGCAATTAAGTTTTAAGAGAGTGTTTTCAGAAGTCTTATGAGCTGTTTTATGTATTGCTCTTTGTGCTTTGTTCCTTCCTCCCAGCTCAAGATTTTACCCCTAGAATGCTTGTGAAGGAAAAGGGAAGAAACCTCTTTTGTTTATTAAAAACACTGGATACCTTATTCTATATTTATGTGCTATTATTTGTACAGCTAACTGGTTTCTCTGTTTAAAGAATCAGGATGGTGTCTAACTTAGAGCAGTAGCAATGGCCAGCTTGCATGGAAAAAAAATGTGATGGAGTTGACAAAGTGTAAGTGGGAATAGGAGGCATCTCCTGTAAAGGACGTGGTTACAATTAATATCAGGTCTTACTGCCTGTGCTGAGGAATGGACATGTGAGCTTCATCTGGACCTTACACAATTAACATAGCAAGCAAAATTGGTCTTATCTATGTTTTCAACAAATACAGAACATCAGGCTTCCCAGCGTAAGCTGACTGAATTGTTATTAAAGTCCATGTACAACAATTATCACATTAATTAAAGGATGTAATGGGCAGTGGCATGTACCCTAGAGAATTCTGGGAAAATAAAAGATTAGGGATTGGAGTTTCTCAGACACTGAAATTGAGTAAGAGACACATCTAAGGAGCTTCCATGTTCTTTGAATGGGACAGCTGCAACCTTCTAGAAATGTAACTCAAAATTTTCAAAGGGCTGTAAACATGAATTCTCAAAAACTGGAGTACTTAAACTTTTTATCACAAAGGAATTGTGTCAGTAGGTGCAGCACATTTCATAAAATGTCTCAGGTGAATAAAACTCTTCTTTATTCTAAAAACAGGTTGTAGAATATGCAGACACTCCTACTACAGCCTATAATTTGCATGACATATCTTCTCATGTTGATGAGAAACAAATCAAGCCTGAAAGTTTCTCTTTCACTGACAATTATTGTTGAGAGTAAAATTTTGTTCTACTTCTCTTAAACCAAAATTGCACTTCAGTCTCCCAGTTTCTTAATTGCATGAGAGTTCAATGCAAACTACAGAATGAAAAAGAGAGACCAACAGGTAAACCTTGTGTTGCAACCCAAACTTGAGAATGTCCACCGACCTCTTTGTGACCTGTAAGCAATTCCTAGCTTGTATTGATTACAAAAATGGGGGAGAAAAATAATAAATAATGGAGAATTTTAGGATTTTTTTAAAGTGCTCTTTTCTGTAGGTGCAGTTTTACTGGAATTACACCTCTGAGCCATTGGAGGAAGTACAAATTGAGGAAAAATGCTCACTGGACTCCTAACAGGGACATGGAGGAAGAAGTGCTGTGAAGTAGGTTTGTAAGGTTTTCATGATGTCTGTGTGGTAGTCATCATTATGTTTATTTTCTGTTAGTAACAGCTCCTACAGGCAAGTAAGAGCTGAGTGGAGTTAGCTGGGCAGCTCACTCTGACCACAGGGCTAAGAAATACCACCAGCTCATAACACAAGAGCAGCACACAGGAGAGTTTTCCAGTTCCAGCTGGACTGTCAATACAGAGCCATTTGCTCTGAAAAGAACAGGTAAATTTCCCATATGTTCTAGATCACTGCATCAGCCTTTTTTGGGTTTTTATTCTGACAATACAGGAGGTTTCCCAACTGAGAATGGGTTTCATTAGCATCACACAACAAATGGTAATCATGACTTTTCCATCAGCTTTGCGATAGTAAATTAAATTAGTTAATATCATTGTCCAGAGCTTAAAATGCTTCCTCAAGAAATTATTAACTCTTTTGTTTAAAAACAATTAATGACATTTTAAAATAATATTTTGCCCCAGAGAAGGTGAAATCTATTTTTATGAGAACTCTTTTATTAATTATAGCCAAAGACACTTCAAAACTTGTTTAATTTTAAAAAAAACCCAAACTCAAATACAGATGATTGACTGCCATGGAGTTCAAACTGAGCAAGGTAAGCCTTGATAAAAATGTCAGTCGGAATTAATTTATCAGCAGGGAAAAAATACATAATATGGTAGAGCCTAGGGGATTAGGGAGTAGAATGTTTCCCCCACTTGAGATTTTAAATCTATATCATTGAGTCTTTCAGAAATGGGAAAATATTTCTTTGTTCTTACTATCTCACTTTGTATTTTTCTTCCAGTAAAATAAAATAAATACAAGGCTTGCAACTTACTGAGAAAAAAAAAAAAAGAAAGAAAAGGAAAGGAAAGGGAAAAAAAGAGTGCGTTGTGATAGCAATCCTACTGAGAATTGCTGATTAAGAGTTTTCTTTGAAATAGATTTAAATTTAGTTATCTAGAGGAGATTTTGTGAAATCCACTTGAAGTCTGATACTCATTCCTCAGAAAAAAAGCAATTTTGCTGGAGCCTGAAAGTGCAAAGATTTTCATTTTCACCCATTAGACAATAATGCTGTAATTTATCCTGTCACTCCAAATCTGCTTTAAAAGGTGCAATCTTCACATGTAGCCCTTCTTGTTCTGGCAAAATTACCAGTGTGAAATTAGAAGGAAAATTGTTGTCACAGTGACAATAGTTTGACATCTTATTGTACAGTGGCCTGGACTAGTGACTCAGCCTGAGTGAGCAACACGATCGTAATGGAATATCTTGCCATGTTTGCACACATGCATTGCCTACCCAGCTCCAACATATAAACAAACCACTTTACAACAGGATGTCAAATTACAGTTGCAATGACCTTTTGCTTTCTAAAGAACTTCCTCAGCAAGATCATGACAGAAGGGGAATAACACTCAAGTCACAACTCTCCTGGTGACGTGTAATTGAAGCAGTCCATACACACTTGAGCCCTTATTCCAGGCACAGTTGTAAGTTGTATTCTCCCAAGCATCTCGCCTGACATCAGGTTTCCCAGTATCTCAGCTCTCCTTCTCTAGGATGAATGACATCAGGTGCTGCCAATCAGCCCTTGAAGATGTACAGACATGGCATTGAAAAGATTCCCTCTGTAATAGAAGGAAACCTTGGAAAGGATGCTGTGGTTCCAGGCAAGCAGAAACCAGCAGAGGTATGGCTAAGCTCACTGGCACCTGGTAGAGTATGCAAAACCAGGACAATCTCACCAGCATCCATTGGAGAAGACCTGCTCGAGAATAGTAAAGCAAGGAAACCACTGAGAGAGGACTTTATCACTACTGCAGACAATTTGCTTACCAACCTTGTCTTATGGTTTCACCCTGGGTGATAAACATGAAGTTCAAGGTACAAACGCATCCATCACTGGTGGCACCCCAAACTATCAGTGGGACCACTGGAAATATGGCTGATAACCAGCCTTTGCTCTCTTTCTGCCTTCCATGGAAAGAGAAGGAGGAAAATAGTGTAGAACAAGAATATTTAGTTTTATAGTGGGGCTTCAGGCCCAGATTCATTCTCTCTAAGTACTTAATGAAGCCACTAAATCATCCTAGCTTTCCTCTGGAGTCAGTATAGGAAAGCAATGGGCAGAACTACCTTCTATGGTAAAGGTGTACTCCAGGGCAACAAGACACCTATTGTCAGTGTCTTGGGGAAGCACAAACTGATTGGGCCAAAACCCCTTACTACTTACTTCAAGAAAGTCATATACTCTATTCAGTTTATTAATCAGTTCTCTACACAATTGTATTTAAGCATATTCTTCAGGCATTTTTCAAGTCAGAAATAGCTAAAAAAGACACGAAACAGTTTACTAATATTATGAATACTTCAGCTATATCTATGGGATGGCATAGATTAAAGTTACTGGAAAGAAACATTTTGTGCATTTGCAGGTACAGTTCAATTAAATGTGCCTCTATCAAATTGTGTTTCTTACTATGAAAACCTTGAATTTTATTTTTGTGCTTTCAATTAGACTCCATCTAATATCTGTTCTCCTATTGCAATAAATTAGATTTCCACTTTAATTATTACAATTTTAGAAGTAGGGTATTTGACCATAATCTTTACAGTCGATTCATTATGATTTATACATTAAGCAGAATACGTGACTACTCTTTTGGAATCACATGTGTTTGATATGTGTAATACCTAAACAGATTAGAACAGCTGTGAATTCAATGGAACATTCAATGCAAAAAATATGTCCTGATACTATGATTTCTGTTCAAATAAATTTTTGGGGCAAAACTTTGTGTAAGCAGAATTACATTAGGAAGTCATTTCAGGAGAAAAAAAAAAAAACCAAAGAAAAAACCAAATTACTAAAACTATGCTATGCCACATAATAAAATTAGGCATAAAATTAGGAAAAAATGTAATTTCACAGTCTCATACAAAAAACCCTCACTGCTATTTTCTGGGAACTGTGATTGGCAGTATTCTTGTGTAAAGTCAGTGCAACCTTGGAAATGCCTCTGGGTGTTAATTATTATAAAGAGTAATTGCAAAAAAAGAAGGACAAAGAAGTGTAAGCACATATTTCTTTGAGAAAGGTGTCCTTGGTCTTTTTACTTGAGCTGAATTTTATATGAACTTCCTTCCAGATTTTCTTTTCACTTGACAAAGTGGAAAATTATCCTTTTTGACCTCCATTGTAGGTACTTTTAAAGGAGATAAAAGAATTTTGACAATATGGCTGCTCATTCTCCCAAACAAATTGTGCCACTTTCTTCCACTGCTCGTGCTTCACCCCTGTGAGGAGGTGCAGGGTAGGCTCATGCAACATTGCCATCTGGTGATGAACTGCTTTCATTACTCTGTTAGCAGGTTAGACAGTGCTTCACAAAAAGAAAACTAATCAAGATGGCTACTTTACTCACCCATGACTGACTACCTTTGAGTACTCAGGAAGCAAAATAAGGGATTACATAAAAATGGGCAATGTCCCTTTAAAAAATATTTACTTGTATATGGTTCTTATCAGCCACTACAAGAAATTGGTCTATGATCTCACTCTGTGAGAAGCTCCAGCTGCATCTGTTGCATTGTGCATACAAGTAAACAGTTGAAAACATTCTGTTGGTTTTAAACTGATAAACTTAATGTGCATTAGTGTTATAAACTTAATGTGCATTAGTGTTTTAGTGACATACAGAAGAATGGAAAAGAAAACCACTATCTCTAGAATCAGAATTGCAGTTTCAAGTAAAAAGAAGCAATTGTTGTTGCACTAGAAAAATTGCTAGAGACCTGAAAATCAAGAGATCACTTGCCTTTTTTTTTAATCGTAAAAGAATCAAGGTTGGTAAGCTTTATAACTTTAAATTATTAGGCCATTGTACAGAAATATAAAAACATGGCATTAATTTTTTTGCCTCTACATAAGTCACTAGCAATTAGTGTCAATAATCTTATCAACAGCATGTCAAGCCTGCTGCATCACTTGTTACATCCACGGAACGGTACACAAAAGTGACAACAAGTATGAAGATGAATACATACAGTACAGAACTCCTTTTTAAAATAAGTGACAAAAACATGTACAGTCATGCAAAAGAGCATTTGAGCTTTAAGTTCTGAGGTAAGATTAAGCTTTAGGTTCATGTCTGCCAGTGCCCTGGTAAGACTGGAGCAATTCCAGCTAATTTTGATGACAAGCGAGAATTCAGAAATAACCAAACACATGCAAATGAAAATCTTCTGAAGGAAAGATCTGGCTTTTCTACCATTTATATGTTTTGCTTCTGGATGGACAACCAGCTAGAATACCAGCAGGGAGCAGTTGTCATCACCCTACACATTGAAAAGAGCAGGAGTCAATGCAGTGAAGGAGATAGGAGCAATCATGGTCATGGTGAGCTTAGGAGAGAGATTCTCAGGTTACTTCCAGTTGATCACAGCTGTGGAATACAGGAAAGAAAGAACAATTTTTTACCAAATTCCATCTAAGGAACAAGAGTCATGCCTGGAGAAATGAAGCAGTTGAAGCTACAGAACCTCCTTATGATGGAAATTGAGAGATTCTTCTATGGTCTGGTACAAAAAAATCTATTTACACCAGCTCATGTAAAAAAGCCTCCCTGGTGTACTTGTAAGTACCCTAATTCATTGTATATGTTTAAAAATCATATGGAAATGTGAAAAGCATGTGAAAAGCAAGTGGGGAGCCTTCCATGCACCCTTGTGAGGTAAAAATCTCACAAGTAGTTCTTAGAAACTTGATATCTTATGCCAGAACTGGGGGGAATTAAAGTCAAGACACTGCAGGAACACAAGGTGCTCTTGTTGCATTGTCATTTTATTGGTTTTAGAATTATAACAGCATATTGCAAAAGTAATTGAAAAGAATAAATTAGGGTCCAGACGCCACAGAACTGACACTGAGAACAAGCACTCTGCTGCTGCATACAAGATTTGCCTGGACCACAGGATACTTCGGACAGCCTATGCAGTACAACTAGGGGGATGTCTTGGTTTGAAAGACAGGTGTCTGCTAAGGAGGGCAGGAGTCTCCCTTGGAATGGAAAATATGTAACCCCTCTCCCTCTGAATTATTATAAATTTGCAATCAAGGGGCTCTCAGTCAAAGATATGAGAATAGGAATAACAGTTCTTTAGTAGTATCTAAAACAAAACTAACAAATAACAACAGCGATGGCATTAACCACAAACAGAACCAGAACCCCAGTGGCAGCATGCTCGGCCTCAGGCACCTTTTCCCTTTGGTGCAGTTCCAGTCACAGCCTGCAGGGGGCGCCGGTGGCTCCCGGTGGGCGGGGCGGGTGCGATGATTCCCCCGCTGCTGCAGGGGGCGCTTCAGGTGTGAGGATTCCTCTGCAGCTGCGTGGGGTGCTCCAGCACTGGCCCAGGTAACGCGTGTTAATGGCAGCCAGGCCTGGGGGCAGGGAGGGATGGAGGAGAGGCTTTGTTTCACAAACACTCGGGGCAGCTGATGTTGGTGCCCCAGCAGGACCCTCGGAAACAGCGAGCCGGGACAGCAGGAGGAGCACAGTTGCAGCGTAGCAAAAACTCAGCAGTGCTCAAGGAGCGGGGGAGCAAGGAGAGATGGGCTGGTGGCAGCTCAGCTCCCCAGCAAGGCAAGGAGCAAAACTCACAGCAGAAAAAAAAAAGCAGCTCCATGCTGGTTTCTCAGTGGCTGTGTTCAGCAAACAGCAGCTCCAACTGTTCAGATCCAAGAGTCCCAAGTGGGAGAGTGAGCCCTTGCCCCCACCCCTGCTTTTGCCAGTCCCAAAATCTCATGTTGTCCCTGCTGCCTGAGAGAAACATCCCCCTGCCTGTGGAGGAGAAAGCCCCTGGCCCTGCACTTTCATTCTTTTAAGCACTCAGCCATTACTGTTTCTTAGCAACGTATGGGGGAAAAATTCCTTAAGAAAAAAAAAAAAAACACAAAAGCGAGAAAATTCAAGCCCCAACAGGGGAAAAAAGTATTGTGAAAGGGAAGTTCCTCAGATTTCTAGTCTCCATTTCATGGGATGAAATATGGGCCACATTAATGTAGCACAGCAGCTTTCTTGTGAGCTCTAGGGCAACTTTGGGTACCACCAAACCTAAAGGGAAAGCATCTGTCTGCTACTTCTTTGCCTTTGACTTTTATAGCAATAATACGATGCTTTTTTCCACATTTCAGGGCCCAGGAAAAAGTGACAGAACTCATGTTTGCTCTTTTCACTGCAACTGTAGATCTTTGCTGATCTGGCCATATTTTGACCCTCTATCTACAGCAGCTTTTGTGTATGTCCAGACACTGCTGTTTCTCCTGAAAGCAGAGTCATTAACAGAAACTTCCAGAAACTTTACTATAGTAAATGAACTTGAGGTGGAGACATTTCTGCTTTCTGATGAGCAGATCTAAGTAGGGGAAATAAATCACCTATATTCTTGATTTGTTTGTATGTACAATTATTCCATTTGTTCAGGCATGTTCTGAACCAGCAATTTGTGGACTTAATCAAAAAGCTGATTATGGGAAGAGCAAACTTTTTTTTTTGTGATATTTGGAAGCAATGTTACAGAGGGACTGACATGGGCACAATACTTCTGATTTTTCTTCTCAGCTTTCTTCTCCCAGCTTAAAACCAAGAAAAGAAGAGGAATACAATGGAAAAAATACCAAACAGTGTGTTGCATGAAAAATAATAAAAAAAAAAGTGGGTATTTTTTGTGGGGTCTTTTTTTAAGCATCATGACATTATGATTCTCAGGGAATTCTCTGAGTTAAGATTTCCTTTAAAAGTCAACATATCTCAGGTACAGATCCCAGAGGAAGCGACATTTCATCTCATCTCCAAGGTCACTAAAATCCTCTGAAAATAAATTATGAATGGGAGAGAGACTGACCACATCAAATAGCAAAGTGTAGAGCAGCACTAAACAAAAGTCTTAGTTGCCTGAACATGTATACTTCTTATTCTCTTAAGGTAAAATAAAGGCATAGCAGAGGGGGACCAGCAGGGCTCTGTAAGTGCCAATACTCCTTGTGATAGTAGGGCCTTCCTGGAAGGAATGAAGACATGTTAGTTATGCCAATGTTACCCTTTAATTCTTAATCATAGATTTAATTTCTGTAATTCCTAGATCCATGAAACATAATGGAAGGTGCTATGCACTGTCCTGCCACTCTTAGACAGGATAATGTCAGAAGAGCAGCAACATATCCATTCTGGAACAAGCTCTCTATCTTAATTCTGTCCATGACTTTACAGCCTACTAATACTCCTTAAGCATTTTGACATGACTTTAGAAAAAAAGGAAAGCATTAAAAAACAAATTTTCAAACAAACAATAATGCAAAAATGAGCCTTTAAAAATGGCAGATCCACCTCACGGGGTGCAAGATCCAGCCTCAAGTGACGCTGTAAGGAGTGCAAGCAAGCATTTAAAAGGAACCTAATTAAGAACACTGACTGGCACTTGGTCTCATTGGTGGTCTTTTGGTGTAGGGAGAAATCAATCTAGCACAGAAGACTTGACAGCTGTACAACATAAAGGGCAAACTGCAAACTGGTGACTAGGTCCAAACTAAAACCTCTATTACACATTCAGAGAGGGCTCTGACAGCATTAAATCAGAGAAACAGTCAAATACAGGGAGCCTTTGAGCCCACAGAGTAGTTGACTTTAGCAGACCCTACACACAGCAATTTGCCCTGTGTTTCACCTCCACAAGAGAAGCAAGCTGTTGCTTTTTGTGTAGTGCAAAAATAAGTATATTCTTCTCCAATGCACAGAATTTTTCATGGGAAAACTGCAAGGGAACAGTGAATTTTATTTGTCCAAGATTCATTTTCAACCAGCAGAGGCATTAATGTGTACAGTACTATGGAGAGATCTTAATTTCTTCCAATTCCCTATTTATCTGTGTGCATTTGAAAATCCAAGAAATTATTTACCAAAGAGGAAGTAAAAAGGCATAGTCACATGTGTACTTACAGAATAAATGCAAAAGTAACATAAAAATAAAGATGACTGGGTTAATATAAAATAATCTGCAAGACAGTCACATCATAGGAAATGGGGTAGTAATGGACACTTAAAAAAAAACAAATACACAGGATGATGAAAAAGCAGAGTTTTTTAAGAAATAATTTTAAATTGCTTAAAATTTTTAACTTATGCCAAAGAAAAACCAGAGAAAGACACCTACTACATGTTTCTTCTATAATGTCTGATACCATCAATTTAGAATACAGCTTCAGAAAACTTCACAATATCTGGACAGAAATGTCATCTTCACATGACTGTGAGCAAGGCACATTGGTACAGAACATCACAGCTTCTAAAAAACCTTGAATAGGTGCCACTCATAAATATAGAAATTTATTATTTCTAACGTAACTATATACCTATAGGAAGCTGGTACAACCATAAGTAGGGCCCCTGATATTAATGCAAATGGAAACTTTTGCAAAACACACATGACATGTTCATTAGAGATACAGAAGAAAAGCACATACAGCAAGCCAGCTAAAAATGGTGGGGAAAGGCGCAGGAGCATTTCATTACAGTGTTTTTGACCTAAAAAACATGAAACTCCATCATTTAGTGTCTTCACATTGCTACAAGAGCTACTAGCTACTAGCAAAGAGCTACTGAGAAGTCAGCAACTCTTTTTGTCCTACAGACCAAAGCTGTAGTTGCTAGGCCTCTGTAGGAGAGCATACGCATATGAACTTTAAATACAGATCATGTCTATATCAACCTCTTTCCTAAAGATGCATATTTTTTTTAAAAAGTTTAACCCATGCTCTCATGTATAATGTGCTTAACACTTATACCTAAAGGTCCAAGTGAGAACTTTATTGTACCAGCACTGTAAACATGCAGCAAACAGATCCTTTCCTAAAAGATTCTTACCACCACTTAACAGAAAATAAAAAAAAAAAAATCAAGTCTTCTTTGTAGTCAACAATTGAACTTACTAGCTATTGAGATCTCAAAAAAACCCAAGCCATTGAATTTCAATCTGCATTACCATCCCCATGCATTTTGGGTCATCTTTGTTTAAAGATGACAGTCTCTGAATTGTGGGAGTAAGAATTTAACATAGTCTTAAGGAAATTGTTTCAGTGCTCAGTTGTGATACATTTAAACATGTATTCTTTATTTCTGGATACAAATTTATTGCCAGACGGTTTTTGTGCTTTTGTTTCCTTTAGCTATCCAGATAGCACTGATTTTGCCTCTCAAGGACTGGTTTCTCGATCCAAGTCATGTGATGGCCTGAAGACTACCCCGCACAGTGTCCTGCGGCACAAATGCCAGTTAGCAGCCCTTGCACTGGCCAATGGCACAGTAATATTTGGCAAGTGTGAGCTAGCTTGGGTATAAAAGAAAAGCAGCTACAGCCACACACTCTGTTAAACTGCCCACAGAGGTGTATAAACCCTACACCTAGTTCTGGGCATGAATCAGACATGGCCAGCTTCTGCAGAGGCGCATGTGGAAAGAGGGTCTGTGCCTGTCACCCTGTGTGAGGCAGCCACACATTTCAAAAGATTCCCTTTAACAAGGTGACACGAGCTGTTCATCATACTGCAGGACAACACAAATCCGTGGTCCAAAAAATTTAAGCCACCATGTTTTCATGTTGATTTCAGAATTCACCCACACGCATACACCAAGCAAGGTCATATCTGTGTTTAGTTCTGTAGCATAGGTAGGGGGTGGCAGAAGAAGAGACCTTTTGAAGTCTTTTTATTCTCTTGAATCTCAAGCACACCACTTTGTTATTAGTTACAGTAAAATTTACTTTTTGTTTTGACCTCTGTCAAATGGAGAAGTCTCCCGCTTCAAACAGACATCTTATCATTCAGTCTCCCATTTAGGGATGTATTGCAGAAACACTAACCAGCACCTAGTCCAAAAAATCAGAACCCTTGATGAGTTGTGCAAGGCTTTTTAATAAAATAGGCTTTCACAAAGGGGCAGGCAGGAACCAGACAATGTGAAAAGCATTTCAAACATATTCTGACAGAAAAATTTGTAGATCAATGACAGTGGACAAAAGCTGAACTTAAAAAGACTTTTGATTACTTCCCCTACAGTTTCTATTAGAAATGAACTTGATATAATAAATTCAGACAGCCTGAAGAACAGAAGCATATAAATTTGAGAGTTTGATTTCACTCATTAAGATAGAAAAAGTTCATCTGTAAAATTAAAAAATACACTTGGATTTTATGTTCTGGGGTGGTCAAAACCTGCACTTTTTAGATCTGATTAAGATGAGAGGTCCAAAAGAGGCAAAGGAGTGTAAAGCCAATGACACCTCTATGTCACAATTTTTTTGTTCACAAAATTCTGACAGTTCAGGCCAAAGCTACCACCTCCACCGGTATCTACCACTAGAACTAGCTTCCATAATTTGCTTGCCCGGAGCAATGCTGTCGCACAAGAACAGTGTATTACCACCTGAATATTCAGGGTAGGCAGCCAGTCCAGGCAGATGCTGTACCTTGTAATGAGCACTATCCCAGGCCCCTGTCAGTAAACAAGTTAGTTTTCTCTGGTACAGCTGAATGGTAGGAGAGGCAGGATTATTCCATTTTCCTCTTTTGTTTGTTTAATCATGCTTCTTCAGAGGCCTTGGCTCTGCTGGATCAGGACTGACTCTTGTTCTGCTTCAGGGAGTTTTCCAGGCTACTCAGCAATTCTCAGCATATGAAGGTTTGACCCTGTCCCTAGCTTCTTTGCTTGTCCCTACATCTTTGGCCCTAGAAACACAGTATACTAATTCTGCTGGTCTGATGTTAACTAACCCTTATGTTAAAGACCTAATCACTGAAATAATGTGTTAGTCAAAAACCTCAATTTTCAATTTTATTTTAATTTTTTTAAGAAGACATATATAGTCCTCAGGGTGGTATGGAAAAAATAAATGAAGAAAAAAATTACTCTAGAAAGCTCAAATACCAAATTAAGAAGAATACCAGACAATTACTAAAACCATTCAAGACTAAAATGGAGTTCAGTTCTAACTTATTCAAACTGACATAATGATTCCCAAGTTTGAAAGCCTATGTAATAGCTTTTGATATTATTATATAAGCATATCTGTTTAATTTTTAGACTGTAAACCACCATAGCTTTAAAATGTTTTTGGTTTTATTTGTGTTGATGTGATCTTTTGAGTCTAAGACAAGAGGCTCCTGTCTCCAGGGTATGGATAGCTCTGGAGTATGTCTTGGGACAGGGGTGAAATTGTGAAATGAAAGAAGAAACTGAGAAAGACAATTATTGTTTTGACTTTTGAGTCATAAAAACTGGGAGGAAGCAGTGAAATTTTCTTTTCAGAAGGCAAGAGGAAAAATAATTCCCTGACTGTGAAACATGGACTGTTGTCTAGTTACTTCAAAAACTATGCATGGGTAAGGCTACAAAAAGCTGCAGATTACATTTGGAATGAAAATATATACTCTGATATCTGCATGGGACACAGAGCATTTGTTTATTCACAAAGTTTATTCTCTCTATTTGTCATGAGCAAGGTTTGATAAAATTATTTTCCTAAGACACAGTTTGCTGGGGGAATTATGACAGTTCCCATTTAGGTTTTCTTTAAACCTTTCAGAGAAACAGCAGTCAAAAAATCATAATGCAATAAAAGAGCTCATTCTTCAAATCATGAGACCTTCTTCTGAACCAGCAGTCTGCTTTTCCTTGCAACCAATTTTTGTAGCTTTTTCTTTGCAATATCTATATACCTGCCTTGTGCTAGGCTGAACCTGAAAAGGGAAAAAAAAGGAGTTAGTAGAGGTGAAAGGAAGAAGAATATTTAGGAGGAGCTTACAATGGGATATTGCCAGGAATGGGAGAAAAGAGACTGAAAATCTAGCATATTAGACAGCTTCGCTACATTCTTTAGGCATGAAAGGGTTAAGAGCAACAAAAGGATCAGTAAAGATGGTGCTTTGTGAAGGACTTCTCTCATTCTTATTTCCCAACCACAAACTCTTAAGTCATACACCAGAAAAAAAACAGTTGAGTTACCTGCCCTGTTATATAGAGACTTTCCAGAGCTATTAAAGTACCATAATGAATACACCATAATGAATACGAAATTTTTGGACTATGAAGAAAATAGCTGGTTGTCATTGATTAGTTTTCATCAAAGCAAAGTTTCTGGGGAATCTAGTTGAAATCTCATCCCTCTTTCCTTTCTTGCAGCTTCTCTCAGAACTTCAATAACCCCAAGTCTATGTGAAAGCTACAAACTCTCATGAGTGTGCAATCCTAAAGATAAACAATTTCCTAGACCTACTTGAATCTTGCACATCAGCTGCACACTGCAAAACAATACTTATTAAAAACATCAGCATCTTTCTCAAGGAAAGATGAAAGAAATCACTTTGCTGTTTTTGTAATTAATTGATTTTAGTTTTTATTTTTCACCCCCTACTACCTAGTGTGAACTTGTTTGGCACTCCTTTGCCTGATCCAAAAGCACTTCTCAGTATCTGTTCTTCTAAACATTGTGTTTAATTAATGCCTAGGGCCCAACATATATAATGTTCTTGATTTTCTGCTAATTAAAGTTTCTTGGTTCTTACTTCAAAATTCAAGACTGTTCAACACACACTATAATATCAGGACTAAATTTTACATCAACCAAAAACAAAGAAGAGATCTCTTTCAACACCTCTGGGACAGCTACATCCTGTTGACAATTTTAAGGTCAGCAGCTTGGTATTTAATAGTGAACTGAGTTTTCCTATGAGCCCAAAATAAGCCACTTAAGTTATTGGACCGCTACTCTTTGGGTAAAAACATTCAAAACCATTTAAAATTTTTACAGCTTTACTCATTATCTACGTTGTGTAATTTTATTGTTTTCCCCCTATATTTTTGGTTTTCAGCTCAGTTAAATGTTTGGACACATATTAAAACAGTTAAAAAGTTATGACCTTCCGGACTTACAGAACACAAACCTTTGCTATGGAGCTTTGAAAATGCTCCCCATAGCAGTATCAAAATAGAAAGGTGGACCACAGTGGCCATAAGTATCTCAAAAGGGATTTCTCTGAATTACTAAACTATTTCACTTGACCTGCATTTGCACTGCTTCTCTTCTCTCTGTGTCATCTAATAGAGAAATCTGCAGTTAGTTTGTTGGAAATGAATGAGAGCCAGAAGTGCTGCATCCTTCCTCATATGGGGAGTTCTGGAGCAAACCAATGTTGAACTGCACAGGCCCACCAACCTTGCCAAGCACGTGTGGCCACAAATAGTGAGGACTGAATCTTGCCAGTAGCAATATTTATATGGCTCAAGAACCAAAGCTTTCCTAGCATGGCTTTGGAAACAGATAGGTGAGGGTTTGCCAGACAGCAGTCCTCCTTCACTACCAAGTGATAAAATGCATTTGTCCCTGGCAGGCTGACATAGTCACAGTACAGGAGCTGCACAACCTTCTGTCAGATCAGGGCCAGGATTGCTTCTGCTTGCAATGATTCCATGCCACAGCATCAGCTGGGATTTGCTCTTACTCTGTTTTTAGTCAGGTGCATTTACTGTTCACCTCTCAGGGAGCACTGAAAAATACCCTACACTTAACAGACCCTGTGGGCACACACAAAAGCATACAGCTGCCATTGCCCAGGGAATCTGATCTCTGAACATGTTCCCTGAGTCCTCACATGGCAGTCAACACAGAGGAGCACCCAGGAACACTCTTATAGTTACAGTAATGACCATGGCAATAATTTCAGGTGCAGGATTCTATGTGGACTGCAGTGAAGGAGTGGTTAAATGTGGTCCACCATCTCCAGTACTGGGTCTTACAAATTTCTTGTGCCTTTATTCAGAACAACTAGTACAGTGTCTTTCTTGGTGACCATTATTAAGTCAAAAAATAATTTATTTTCCTACTTCTAGCCCATTTTCATAGTATTTTGTCATCCTTACAAAATGCACCACAAATTTTGGGGGTTTTTCCACAGAAATGACATTTTTTTACTAGATTTGTATATTGTTCTACTGTGAGCAGCTGTAGTAAAGGGAAAGAAGAGAGAAGCCTCCATTCCCAAATTACTAAAAACCATGAACTAAAAAAACCAGCAAAGTGGTTAATTCTTCTACAGTAAAGTCAAGGCTATATCTTTCCTGAGGACAACATCCTAGAGGACCCTAGCTGGTGCTCTAAAAATGGCTCTGGCTGCTTCTTTTCTGTTTCACAATTAATCATGTAATTACTCATTACAGAGGAAAAGGACAAGCTGACCATTTACCCCCATCCACAGCTACCCAAAGATTCTGAGCATGATAAAACTTCACCTCTGGTTCGAGGTGGCTGCTTCAAGAGAGGCTGATTGTGGAAACTATGAAAACCTTTATATTTAGATACAATGAAGTTTTACTTCATGTTTACTGCTCATTTTAGGGGCCACTGTACTGGCCCTTAAAAACAGAAATCAGATCTCAGCATAAAACATAAACTTTGCATCCCTTTCCATATCTGATACTGCAATATTATTTCAAATGCACAGACTTGGAAAAAAAAATTAAACAAACAAACAATATAAAACCTTTCCGTCCCACACCACCTTAATTCTTGCTTTGTCTTTCCTGTGAAAAAAAATATGAGTAAGAATCCAGAGCTGACTTGACAGCTGCAAATCTCTCTTCCACTCATTAAAATACAACCCATTTCCAGTAATGTCATGGTCAAGGAGTAGAATTTTGTATGGACACGATATCTGGTTCAAATTTGAAAAAAATTCTTTTTAACCACTGATGGAACCTACAATAAAAAATGACTAGAATACAGTTAGAATTCATGAAAACATTATTTTAAAAACTTTTCTACAATCAGATTCCTCTAAATCTGTGAAACAAACTCAAAAAAGTTCTCAAAACTGTGACATCAAATTCAGCATTTTATTTATTGAAGAAAAAACATAATGAAGAAAGTAGAGGAATGTTGTATATTAAGTTTTAAAGGCAAACATATTGCCCTCATTAAACACAAAAATTTGCCAAACTTCAAGTACAAAGCTGCACAATATGGGTCAGACTGTTTCAATCACATGGTTAATATCACTCAGAATTTCTTGATACTTATTGTTAGTGTTAAAGTTCAGAGTAAAGATCTTTCTTTAGGAGGACACTGTTAGTTTCTTGTTGACATTGTTCAGAAATTCATTACAAGTGCTGCAGGACAGATAATAGCCCTAATTCAGGCAAAAAAAGCCCACCAGACTAAAATGTATAATCACCATTGAACTGGCTCTTAGATATTCCCTAAAAAGCAATTTCTCCAAAGTCAGTACATTCCATCACACACTTGTTCTCAAACACCCTGAAGGACTTTAGAAAACAGCAGTGTATGATGGGTTTTGCATAGATGATTTGGAAAAAAAAGGGCATTCAGTTTAATGTCCTTATCAGACAGACTTTCATGAATGCTGCTTATAAAGATCTAAGAATGAGCACTTAGAAGTGTTTAAACACATACCACAGTAGGCTCTGCATAGATAATATGACAAAATAAAATTATCTGTCTGAAAACGAGTCGATATAACATAAATTAACTCTTTTAATCCTTTTTCATTTTGGTTCTGAAGCTTATCACCAAGGCACAGCCTTTTGTTTTAAAAGACTATCAAAGAAATTATTTGAGAGTATCTCTAGTGAGACAATCATTAGCACTACCTGCGTTACATGAAAATACGTATTATTCCAGCCAATGTCAGTAGCACACACTAGGACACATTCAAGAAAGGAAAGAACTAGTTGGAGAAAGATTGTAGGGAAAAGCCCCTGCCAGACAGCTCTCTCACACACATATACCTCCCCTCATTTAAAAATTATGAAGATGAAGTGCTGCTTTTGTTTCCTGTCTTCAAGATGAGCCCTAATACTCTTGCCAGAAGCAAGCTAACACAGTGTAATTGTTTATCATATAAATTGCATGTCCAACCTGCTTAGTTTTCAAAGAACACTGATGAGGCTACTTTGATACCCAGCTGCCAAATGACAAAGTGCAGAACACAGAGGCAGATGGGCATGATGCAAATTTTCAATCATTGTGTCTCTCCGTCGTTTTACAGGGTGTGGAATAGCAGGGGAGAGACATAGGAGAGAAGAAAAATTATTTGTAAGAGCAAGATAGTTTCTATTTTCATTAAGAATAATTTAGAAAAACAAATAAGAAAAGAAACAATTCAGCACAAAAATCCTCTGAGGCATTTTTAATATGTTATATTCCATAAAGCTAAAAGGGTTTTTTGAAAGGTAACAAAATCAAAGAGAATGGACAGAAAGCACAAAAACAACTTCCTTTTTTTAACAAATACACTAGTCTTCATTCTGAGAGAAAAGTAGCTTCAGAGTTTGATGTTTACAGAAGACACTTGTAAATTGCTGACACGATAAATTAAAAAATAAAGTTATCATCCTTCAGCTTTCTCAAGTTCATAGGCATGCCTTAACTGTTGGCACTGATCTCCTGCTTTTCTTCTCCATCTTATTTCATGTCGTCTATTTTCAGAAAGCAGAAACACATAGAAACGTATGAGGAAAGCCATGAATAGTCAAACTCTCAAAATGTACCCTCAGTGACAGTCAGCCTGTGCAAAAAGACGTGCAGCTTTTACCTTTGATCCATACACTTTATTCTGTTATCTGGACCCAGAACAAAAAACTTAATTCTCTTTTCATGCTTGTCTAGATTAGTTTAGTACCTTCCCAGGTGAAACTATTTTTCTCTAATTACATTCTCTAAGCTTTACAGCACAGGAGTCAGGAAGTGTATTGCTTTTCTTCTTGTGCATGTAAAGCACACAGTTTCAGTAGCTGCATCAATTCTGCTGGCTTTCTGTAACCTTATCTTTTATCATATCCAGTCACTGATGCTTCAAGGAGAAGTAGGGCATCCTCTAACACCTCCTCTGTATGTGAGTGAACGTGTGTGAAGAACAACATTGCATGTGGAAAAGAATGCAAAGAAAAGTCTGGCAGCACAGGATCCTCACAATATCAATCTAGACCTCACTGTGAATTAAGGAAGGAAAGCAGAGGCAAGGTTCTTTTGCCAAGA
This sequence comes from Eopsaltria australis, assembly GCA_034509425.1. NCBI lineage: Eukaryota > Metazoa > Chordata > Aves > Passeriformes > Petroicidae > Eopsaltria > Eopsaltria australis. Next base: position 419,152 of record JAVTVJ010001350.1, on the reverse strand, counting down.
TTTTTTTTTCCTTTTTTTGATTATTGCAGCTACTGTCATTCTTCTGTTGGAAGCACAAACATCCATTTCATATTTAATACATATCCTCTTCTATTCTCAAAATTAGTCAAAGGACATTAGCTCTCATATTTCTTTTTCACAGATACTTTCCATCCACTTACGCACACATGTATATTCCTGGCTTAAAAGAGACATCAGGAAAATAAGACCACTGACATTTCATGAAAACTAGCCAAAGACAAACTGACCCTGGACATGCATACTCAATTCTAAACTTACCATCATTTTACCATCAGAATACCAGTATTATGACTTCCCCTTGTGATAGGTTAGCTCCATCTATGGAATAGGAACTATCACTCATACTTTTCCATGCAACACCAAGGCATGTTGTATTTGAAGCGTTATTTTCTCCAAGTGTTTGACATTTAACTGACCAAATGTTTTCACTCTCACTAAGGCATAGCTTGCCATGTTGCTAGTACACCAATTCTGAACATTTAACCAAATGTTTAAACACATGCTTCACTTAGTCACTTTTATCTCTTAAGATACTGGTCTTTTAGCTCTGACACAGGGGTTAGCAAGGGCTATTGAGTAATTTTACTTGCTATTTAAAAATTACCAAACGCACTTTTACTTGTATAAATAGTCTTTATCAAGGGCTTGCAGAAAACCTTGGAAGGAAGCACAAAAATTTCTTTCTTATTTAATTTTTTTCTCTCTTTAAAGGAGAAATAGTAGCATGATCAAAAAAAATTCAGTGTGAGGCACAAAATATTCTGCTTCAGAGTAACTGGTGTGCACAGAATGCATCCATCTAGAGAAGTCCCACAGACTATTAGCAGGAACATAGATTTTGCATTTACTAAAACCTGTCTGACCCTGTGAGAAGAGAGCAAGGAGAAGGGGAGAACAAACCAGTGACAGCTATAGCCTGAACTTCACGTGAGTGCTATTGATCTTATTGACTGGGGCACTGAAGTGCTGCTGTACATTTAGCAGGGAGAACAAAAGAAAATTACATTAATTCAAATTGTTAAATCAATATTTAACAGTATAGTTAGTGTGGTGTTATAGTTGACCTTCAGTGCACCTTTAATAAAACAATAGTGAACTAGAACTGCAAGAGTCATAGGCAAAATAGTAGTCTGAATTAGTGTGAAATATGTGTTTTAAGGGTCTGTACAAATGTAGACATTTCCATGTAGGTGTAGATATTCCTTGTAGCTGCTTCGTTTCTTGTTGCAAGTAAAAGGCTCCTGTCACCATGTTGTGTTACACTTTGTGTTAAATGGTCACTCAGATAACCACTGAGAAAAATCCTAATATTTCACTGCCACACATCTTTTCTGACATGTTTGTGGACCTTGAGAAGAATAACGAAAACAAAGAGTAGCAACATTAAGGCAGGAGTGTGCCACTGGCCAGCTTGTTTTAACCACTGCACATCTAGAACATTACTCTTTTAGTGAGCTGCATTCTGATCTGAGCCTCAAGGGCTCCTTCTGTGGGATGATTCTGATGAGAAAAAAACCAAGAAGTTGTAATAATAATTTTTTGTCAAACTAGCACTACAAAAACACAGAGCAGCAAACCAAACAAAAAGCAGATTTAGGTCACTGCACTTGAATCCCCCAAAAACAAATTCCCAGGACATACCTAAGCTGCTGCTGACTTGCCAAGTGAGATTCTTAAGGCATCGCCTGTACAACCAGGATGTCAGATCATAGTATATGACAGACGATTACAAGAAATGTGGTGTCATTAACAGATTAGTAACATTGCATTAATGATTAATGCGTCAAATTAATTAGACACACATTAATCCACACAATTAAACATCATTAATAAGGCAAATCCTTTTCCCTGCCTAATAACTTTGATCCCTGAGATCACTGGAGATCTAGGTTCAAATTCTTTCTTTTGTATAGGCATCTTTCACTGCTAGCAAAGTACATCAGCTGTCTTGACTTTATCTTCAATTCTGACTATCTAAGAGAATGTTAATAATACTAAAACAGAGATAGCGAGGTTTCCTGAGATCAGATATTTCACAGCCATAAACACAATTTAGTCTATTCAAAGGGAGAATAAAAAACTCTTTAGTCTTAAAAGCTTTTGTTTATCTGGTATCTCTAAATGAGTAAAACTTCGGGAGAAGCATTTCTTCCCACGGACTGAAGCGTGGACATCTTTGTAACACTGTGTAACACTTCACGTAATGTTATCCACACTTTTTTAAGACAGTCATCTTCACCATTTCCATCTTTTTTGACTGGGAAGAGGACGACATCAGGCTTTCTGGATCAGCTATGAAAGGTCATGACCACCTGCCTTTTTACTGCCTAGTGACTCAGTACCACAAGGTTCCTGTGCAATCTTTTACAAGCAGTCTGCCTCCTTACCATGTTCAATGCAATGCAAACAAAAGGCAATGCACTTTTAAAAAGCATCTAGAGTGATAGTTCTTAAATTGGTTGTTTCTAGTCACAAAAGATTATGTGATTAAATTAGATGGGTTTATGAAAATATCAGTCCAACACCCAGTTCCTTGTCACAGGATATTTTCCATGCTGGAAGTTTTGCAATTAAAAAGAAAATGGGGGGAAAAAAAGGCAACCCAAAAGAAAAACATAAGGGAAAAATAAATATCCACTCACCAGGAAACACTTAAATTTATATATATTTCTTGTAGTTCAGCTAATTCCAGAATTACAAGTGTTACTGTATGCAGATTTTCTTAACACAGTTAATTTACCTCACAGTACTACTAAAACAATTTTAGAAGTCACTGGATAACTATGCAATATATTTGTAAAACCTGGCACACAAGTAAATGAGGAATTTTTTTTTATACTGACATAGATGCTAAAATTTTGAAAGTATTCAGTGTAGCCTAATTATTTTAATTCTAAATGCTTCCTAAGTCTTTCTTATTCATCATTTTTATCTGCATGGTTTGGGAAAGTTTTACATCTCCTTTGAAGATTTAAGTCAGAAATTTAGCAAGTAATGGGACCATCATGTTTTCATAATGCCTGGGCCCAGGAGACCCTTGATAGATGAAAAACTGTGAATTAAGGAATAATAAGCTCTTCTGAAGTAAATTTTTAATTACTGCACTGCCTTAATGCAGTTCACTAGTGCCATGAATGTCATCCAGGATATATTTTCTAACAGTGCTTTTCCTTTAATGCACCTTTCTGTTGAAAACAGATGACATTTTGTCATTACTAAAGCTGGGGTAGTGCAGGCATACCCATAGTGACTACACTTGAATTACTGTTTACTGTAAAACACCTAGGAGATTTAGATTTACTGTATTTACTACTTAGGTAAATTGTTCAGGTGTTATTTCTCTTCTGATAACCGTATTTTAGACATCAAATATTTACTTTTCTTTTATTTCATCAATTAATAAATTTCATTGCCAAAATGACATCTTCTAGTCAAAGAATATGCCTAAATAACACTAGGAAAATAGGCTACTCTTTGCCAAAAGGACATTGACCAATTTTCATTCTATCATTGAAGGAAAATTCCTACTTATAATTGCCAAAAAATTTCAAATCAACCTGATGCACTCCCCAAAACTTCCCACACATGACACACTCTGATTTTCATTTAACATAAGTTGTACAGCTCCTTTACTGCAATACTGATCTCATAGCAAAGACTAAGCTTAAGGCAATGTTATTTAAAGATTCTTTTTGGCAAGAAATAATTAATACTTCCTGTCAATTTTACGATTCCTCAGCACCATACCGTGCTCAATAGACTCACAAGTGTCCTGTATTTGTCTTTTCATGTCTATTATTTCCCAATACATATGTTTTATCCACTCAAATGAAGTTATATAAATCACAGTGACTTCTTTTTAACTAAAGGTAATAGTAGAAAAAAGTAATATGGTAGCTGGATGTGTAATTCAGTGTTTTTGTTGTACCCAGCTTTTCTGGATACAACATAAACCTCAGCTGGTTAGACAGAGAACTGCATTTGGAATTAAGTGTTATTTGGAGGAGAACAAGTTCTTTTCAATTGTCATTGGAGTGCTGCACCATGGCGTTGATTTACATAAATCCTGGTTATATTTAGTATCTGCTCATGTATCCATACTAAAGCAGCATTGCTTCATCAGCACACAATTATCTTTTCACCTGTATTTCTTCTAAGATCTTCCTTAGACTTCTTATTTTTGGAAGGTATCATACTTCAGTTTAAAAATATGCATGGAACCATACCTATAATACAGGTATTCAGATGTCTCCTAATATCCCATCTTTCTGTAGACTTTGTCCTTCAGCTTGAAATAAATGTCTGCAACTGATATTCCATTCTTAAAGGACTCTTCACTGGAAGTTGTAATGACTTCTGAGATGCACAAGATCTTGGTGAATGTATGAAATTATGACCAAAAAGACAGAATCACAAAATGTTAAGTGATTGGAATGGACCTTGAAGACCACATAATTTCAATCTCCTGGCCAAGGGACATCTCCCACTAGACCAAGTTGCTCAAAGCCTTATCCAACCTGGCTTTGAGCACTGCAAGGGATAGGGCATCCACAGCTTCCGTAGGCAACCTGTTCCAGTGCATCGCCTCACTCACAATAACAAATTTCTTCCTCAAACCCATCCTAAATTTTTCCTCTTTCAATTTGTACCCATTACTCCTTGTCCAATCACTACTAACTTTGTCCCTGGTTCCTGTACAGTTTCCCTGTATTTCTCCCAGGTCACCTGTCCTTGTTTCTGCTTCCTGGAAGCTTCTTGGTTGTACTCTGTTTGCTCAGCAGCTCCTCATCTGTCCACGGAGGCCTCTTGGCACTTTTTCTGGATTTTCTCCATGTTAGGCTTTATAAATCCTGAGCTTGGAGGTGGTGATCCTTGAAATTCAGCCAGCATTATTGGGCCGCTCTGCCCTTCAGGGCTTTATATCATGGTATAGCTCGCTGGTTTTTCTGTCCAGCCCGGCATTGCCATGACAGATTCCAGCTGGCTATATTTCCAGGAATGCCCCTGTCCCAAGGCACTCTGGCAGCGTCCCGTAGACACTTAGCCAGAGAAACTGCGGCCTGCGTTGTGGTGCAGGAACGGTCCAGTTTAGCTATCAGCTGAAGATGAATAATGAGAGGGCCCTTGGAATGCCTTTAATTCTGAGTGGATTTATTGCAGACTCTTCACACAGAGGAGAGGCAGGGTCCAAGAGAGTGAGGGGCCCTCAGACACAGCCTTAAGAGTTACCATGTACCACCAATCACCAGGGGGTTTGGGGGAGGATAGGGAAGGTCTAGGGTTACCTTGTCCTATGGGATGGGGAAGGAAAGGGGCCCAGGAGATAACAGGGAATAGAACAAAGGCTCTTGGGAGGAGGGAGGAGATGATGGACACTAGGGATGGCTACTCTAGTTTGTCCTGGGTTAAACCATGGTCACTTCACCTTCCAGGGGTTTCCTATCTCCTTGGAACTTTCTCCACCAGTTATCTTTCTCCTTTTCTAAGTCTTCTCCCCATGGGGTCTCTAAGGACACATCCACAGCAGCTACATCATGGGACTGTACCAAGCAGGTCCTTGAAGAGATTAGAATCTGCTCTCCTGAAGTCCAGGGCTCCTCATCCTTCCCCAGGCAGAGTTCCATACACTCCAGCTGGTCATCAACATGGGGGCTACACCCTTTCCTCATCTCCCTAGCATGTCTTCCTAAAAAGCCTAAAACCTTCCATTCTGGTCTAGTGGCTCTAATCATAGGAGCCATCCCACCATGTCTCCATGATGCCAATGGTATACCCACATGGCATCTGCACATCTCTTGTTCCTCTTTTTTGTTCTCCATACCATGTGTGTATGTATAGGGGCGTCTGAGCCAGGCCCCAGGCTCTGGATAAAGCCAACTCACTAGCTGGAATATCTGGAATGCCTTTGCACTTTTCTGGGCATACATTACAAGTGCCAGCATTTGACTGGCAGGGTTGGGATGAGCACATGCTCTCCCCTGGCAAATCCAGTTTCAATCCTCCTTCACTAGTCAGGTGACTGACATGGTGGATGCAGGGAAGGCTGTGGATGTGTGTGCCTGGACTTCAGCAAAGCCTTTGACACCATCTCCCACAGCATACTCCTGGAAAAGCTGGCAGCCCATGGCTTGGACAGGAGCACTCTTCGCTGGGTTAAGGACTGGCTGGATGGCCAGGCCCAGACAGTGGAGGTGAATGGTGTTGTGTCCAGGAGGTGGCTGCTCACCAGTGATGCTCCCCAGGGATCAGTGTTGGGCCCAGTCCTGTTTAACATCTTCACTGATTATCTGGGTGAGGGGATTGAGTCCACCATCAGTAAATTTGCAGACAACCAAGCTGGCAGCATGTGTGGATCTCTCGGAGGGTAGGAGGGCTCTGCAGAGGGACCTGGACAGGCTGGACAGATGGGCTGAGTCCAAATACATGAACTGTAACAAGTCCAAGTGGCATTTTGGCCTGCAGTGCTACAGGCTGGGGACAGAGTGGCTGGACAGTGCCCAGGCAGAAAGGGACCTGACGATATTGGTCAAATGAGCATGAGCCAGCAGTGTGCCCAGGTGGCCAAAAGGGCCAATGGCATCCTGACCTGTATCAGGAATGGTGTGGCCAGCAGGGCCAGGGAAGTGATTCCTCCCCTGTACTCGGCACTGGTGAGGCCACACCTTGAGTGCTGCGCCCAATTCTGTGGCCCTCAGTTTAGGAAGGATGTTGAGAAGCTTGAATGCATCCAGAGGAGGGCAACAAGGCTGGTGAAGGGCTTGAAACACAAGCCCTGTGAAGGGCGGCTGAGGGAGCTGGGCTTGTTTGGCCCAGAAAAAAGGAGGCTCAGGTGGAACCTTATCACTCTTTGCTCCCTGAAAGGAGGGTGTAGCCAGGTGGGGGTCAGTCTCTTCTCCCAGACAACAACAGACAGAATGAGAAGACACAGTCTTAAGTTGCACCAAGGGAAGTTTAGATTAGATTAGAAAAAAATTCTTCACTGGAAGACTGATTGGACAATGGAATCATGTGCCCAGGGATGTGGTGGAGTCACTGTCACTGAAGGTGTTTAAAAAAAGTCTGGACATGGCACTCAGTGCCATGGTGGTGTTAGGTCATAGGTTGGACTAGATGATCTTAAGGGTCTTTTCCAACCTAGTTCATTCTGTGATTCTGTGATTCTGTAACCGTCAAAGCACTGTTGGTCACTGCAATCTTGGCAGCATCAGCCTACGTAATTGGGTTATCTTTATCTTTATTGTCTGGACATCTGGGAACTGCAGTCAAGTATCACTCTGCATAAAAACAGGGTCCCCTATCACTAAGTTCCTGAGCAGTCTGCCAAGTCCAGCCAGAAGGCAAATATCAGAAAAGTCTTTATTAAAAGAAAAAAAAAAAGCAACAAAACATTGAAACAGCTATTTCCAGAAAAAAAAAGTTTTATTTCTACCGAACAATTTTTCCAGAAACTCACAATACTTTCTGAGCATGTCAGACACATCACTTTGAACTCACACTGTGTTCAATTATTCTTTCTTTAACACGCAGCTGAGCTCTGCTCAACTAGAACCAAGTTACACAAAACATTTAGGCACAAATTCTCCAATCATAAACACATATAACCCTGTTTGGTTCAGGCATGGATGCCATGTTGAGCATAAGCGCAACTGTTAACAGGATCCACGTCTAATCTAAATTACTAACACATACAACTGCCTTGATGTACATGTGGGCTGGTATAGTACACACACATATATACAAAGCAAATATCACCCTTTCTTCATATGCAAACAAAGTGCCAGCCACCAAGGAAGTAAATGTGGATTTGTTTTATTAGACTTCAGGGGAACAAATTGTCCAGCTCTGATGAGAATATAGATTTTAGGTTTTCATTATTATTCTAATGGAGTCACTTTCATTTGCAATTACACATTTCATTTTGCAATTTAATAAATCATCACAGTGGGAGATAAATCAGCAGACATTCGTGCTTCAGCCTGAATTCCTGGTGTCATTTGCATAAAAGACAACATCTCAGAGAAAACACACTCCTGGTTGCATTTTCACATAGTGGAAATAACTGCAAAAGCTAAAAAGATGCAGCAGGGACAGATTTATTTAAAAGTCATATTGCTAGTATTTAAATATGGAACCTTCATGATAATAGTGTGATCTTATATAGCTCAGAAGTAAAATATCTTCTTATTGAAATTCATGATCTTAAATGTTTTCTGTGATATACATCAACACAGCACTCTTTTTTTCTTAAAAAAATTTCCAGATTCATTGAAGTCATCATTTTACTTACACTAATGCTAGGCACCCATAAGAAAAATAACAGAAAAATTTCAAGTTTAACTAACCATAGTTATGATCCTGCATAATAAGTGGGGCACATGAAGAAACCACATTTTGTCAATGACTTAGAGAAAAGACATGGTTTTGTACATATTCAGTCTTATAAAAAGTTACTTACATTTCTATATTTTTGCTTCAAGATTAAGAAACACAGCCACATAAGAGAAAATAACCTTGATAGCAGCGATGCTCCTTCCAACTTTTAACTCCAGGCTGGAAATCAGAAATCATCCAGTTGATGATACAATGTAACATACTATAAAATGTGTATTGAACTCCAGACAAAAGGATGTCGACACTGTTTGAATTTACACTTCTTCCTGATCTTTATGTACTTCCTCCTCTTTATTTTAATTGTACATTAGAGAGCTTTCAAGTAAACTGGTTTTAAAACACAAATACATGCTAATAAATTCTCAGGAAAGTGCAGACTCTTACTAGAACAGTCTTCTCATTTCAGGAATTTACTACACAAATTGAAACCTGCATTGACTTCTTCTCCATAACATGTGTTTTTCTACCTAAAAATATCCCCCAAGAGCATCATTAAGCTATATTGTTTCTTTGCTAGACATGCAAGTAAATGTTTCCAGTTTGGAGGAAGTTTGTGACATCTGAGGTCTCTATCTTGACCCACACAAACAATCCTAATAAGAATAATTTTAGTGCCTGTGATAGGAGAAAAAAAAAAAACCAAAAAAGTACTGCAATTTGCTGGTAGCATAAGTTCTGTGTGTTAAAATTAAGAGTTTTGCAACAGGAGGTATTAAGTAAAGATTTTACCAAAAAAAAAAAAAAGTGAAAGAGAGAAAAGTAATACGGTCTCAATTGTTACAGTACCTGTGATGGTTGTTCATTTACTTTTGAAGGCTGAGCAAGATTTCACAAATTAAAGATGACCCTGCATATTTTTAAACCTAGGAGAGTATTAAGACAAGAAGCAAGAGGAGAACACAGCTGGATTGCAGAGTCTTTTCACCTGTGGATTAAACAGCTAGAAATACTGCAGATTAAAACAATGTGAATATTCCATTGAACTGGGGGGAAAAAGTGAAAGCAAATGAAAAGATATTCATAAAAGATCTACCTCAGGCATGGGAGGAATACACAGACTATATTAGAGTACCAAGAACACTTGTTTATTCCAAGGTGAAAGATACTTCTTTATCTTTCTTATGCTTTTACATTAGCAGAGGATATGCATTAATCATAGAGATAAAGCAAAAAATAAAGTAGAAGCTATGTAAAAAGAAATGCATAGATGCAAAACTAGAGATATGAACAAAATTAATATCTTGAACAGGTGTAAAGAACATGAAAAATGCCCTGCCTACTGGGCCACGTGATAGCTGTGTAAGTGTGCTAAAGCTTGCAGTAAAGGTAAAAAAATCACACACTCTGAAAGCAAAACAGCATCTGACAGGAATGTTTCTGCACTTTATTACTGTAATGCAATGCAAAATAGTATAAAGAAATGGTTTCTAGAATTCAGACTAGTACCCGAGGCAAAGATAAGGCATCAGTAGGCAAACAGTCAGCTGAATGCCAAGCAGTCAGTGGGGCACAAGTAAAACCATGAAGCTAAAAAAAGGAGATCTGGAAGAGGGAAGAAAAGCAAAAAATTATTCAGTCTTACATACTTAGCATTAGGATAATGCAAATCCTATGTAAAATTCTGGTGAGGGAAAAAAAATGCTAAAGTTTTAGGCAAGACAACAACATAAACCATATGATACATGAACAGACATTCAGGCAAAGCCACCAGCACTGAGCACATTCTGTCACGGCCCACATTATCCACAGGGATCTCTGCTATGGTGGTACAGATTATCACAACAGATTTACAGGACCAGAGCAGCCTGCCCATAAGCACACTAAGCCAGCTAAGCAATACAGCATCCAGATTACAGATTTCTTTTGTGATATGAGAGTAATGGAAAGACCAAACAGAAAAAGAAGGAATTATGGGTAGTTTCTATTAAGTAATTTTTGCCAAAGAAACATTAAAAAAATGGGGAATGAGAGTCATGGGCAGATTATTCAGTGTTTGAAAGGCTAACATACATTTTTTAAGACAGATTCTAGTCACAAAAGAGTGCTCCAAAGAAATCTTCTAGTAATCATCTGAAAGTGTAATATTCTCACTTCCCAAAGTTTGCACAGTAAACAGTGCCAGAGATGAACTCTACACTTTTTACCTAAAACTGTCATTTTGGATTTAAAATGGTTCTGCAGCAGGTCAAGAGGATCTGCACCACCTGGGAAAACAGAAAACAGAGATAAAACAAATGAACTGAACTAGTTCCATGCCTTCAGAGAGAACAAAAACAAACAAAACAAAACTGAAGAAGATTAAACACAAACTAATATTCTAAGACTATTTGCATCTAATATTCTAAGAAGGATCAACTACTGAATGTTCTGAACTATCCAAGATCATGGAGTGCAAAACTGTTACTGTACATTAAAGCATTGAAGTCCTTGAGATACAGAATCCTTTGTGAAATTATGTTAAGTTGACTAGGAATAGACAACCAGCTCTGGCTGGATTTGACTTTCAAGTCAAGCCTACTACAGATATTTGCCAAACGTGACCAAAGATATTCAGCATACAGTTATGACACATTCCAGGAAACATAGGAAAAGCAGCAAAAGCCAAATGATTCTTGGTAATTGAGAGCATTCCAAGTTTCAGGGAGAGGGAAAGGGAGTACTTCATTGTCTGACAGACTTGTTAAGGTCCTGCACAGCAGAATGGTACATCCAATGAGTAAAACAGAAATACAAATCAACTTCTCAGCCATTAAACACATAATCCCATATTTTAACTTGCAACCTATTAAGTTAAAATATGAAGTCAGTAGGGATCTAGCCAGCATGCTATGCTGATCTGGTTTCTCTGTGATTCGAAAGAGTGTAGGCACCCAGAGCATTCAGAAACTAATTCATGTTGGCTCAGTCTTGGGACAGGAGCAGGGCAACACCAGGTGATATGGTCCCAGCCTTTGACACAAACAAATTATATTAACCATATGCCACTACCTTAGAGGCAAAGACATAACTGAGATGAACACATATGTTCCCTGTATCATTTCTGCTGTGAGGGTAACAGCCTCTGCCTGAAAGAATGGTTGATCATAACCACCTTTATCACTACCACAGCTAAAGCACTCCAGATGCCACATCAGAGGCTTCATTCAGATTTTGAGGAAGACGGTGACCTGCAGATGTTCTGCATAAACCCTAGACAAGTGTTTGCAACACTTTAGAAACCAGGTGTTTTTGACAGCAGATGGCTGTTTGCTAGCCGGGAATTCAATCATATCATTCCATCACAGCACCACAGCCAGCTGAAAGCCAAAGCTTTTGAGTCAGCAGCTAGAATTTTAACCTTTTAACAGCTGCATGAAGCAAATAAATGTGTCAAGCCAGACTAAAAATATAACTACACATGAAGTCTGATTTACAAAGTCTCAATAAAATATTAGTGCCAAGACACAAGCCTAGACATGTCCAGTAGGACACAAAATCAGTCAGACATACTGCCCAGAGAGGTTATGGACTCCCTTTCACCAGAGAAATATAAGAACTGTCTGGACACAATCCTGTGCTCTGGGGTGGTCCTACTTGAGGAGGAGGTTGGACCACAGGACCCACTGTGGTCTCTGACAACCTGACCCATTCTGTGATTCTGTGATACAGTGTGGATTGAAATAGTGACAAAAAGCCTTCCATGGATCCTGTGAGGGGAAAAAACATTTTCTGAAAAGAAATTTTGTTCTGGAAAAGAGCTGCACATGTGAAACAGAAAACTTCATGGAGTTGGATTTGTTTAGGTTTCAGGTTACATGAATGGGTACATATTATTCCAAACCCATAAATATATCCACTAAACATATCCACCAAAAAACCCAACAAAACAAACAAACAAAAAAGAAAATAAAAAAGCTATTTAAAAAGTCCAACTTCAAATCACCCAAAACCCCCAAAGCTTCATTCAATGTTAAGATAAAAGGAAAAACTTTCAGATTCAGAGGAGAAAAGGTTAGTTGCCAAATAGAGAGGTGAGGTTTATTGCTGAGTTTAAAAGAATGAAGATGGTCATGACAACACAAGTATTACTATAATTAGAAAATACAGTAAATATAAGCAAGATACAGTAGCTGCACCTAGTTGTGTTCTGTTGTGCAAAGAGGAGAAAAGAGATATTACAATAATCAGCAACCAAACAAGGGCATGTAGTATGCATGTACAAAGGACCTTAAAATATTAGCACTTGAAGGATATATATAAAAACCAGAACTGCTCAGCTAGGTTTGTACACTCATTTTGCACTTCAGCAGTAAGCACATTTGCCTTAGGAGCACTGCTCCTGAATCAGAGAATCGTAGAATAAGTTGAGTTGAAGGGACTTCTAAGGATCATCAAATCCAACTCCTGCTTGAAGGCAAACATGTTTTGGCTTTCAACACAGCTGCCAGAAAAAAATCACACTGCACCTTCCAAACCAATCTACTTATAACCAAGTATATATATATACCAGTCCAAAGCAAGGAGGGACGTTTAAAAAAGTGAACTTTAAAAATAGTAGAAATTAGTGAAACAAAGGATTCAATGCTTTCACCAGGATTTCAAAGCACTGAGTAAGCACAGAGGCTTGTCTTTTTCTATGCACAGATATCAGCATATGACAACTTTGTTTTGTGCAGATGCTCATTTGGCAGTAGTTTCAGTTCCTTTTTTAATACTTAGGTCCACTTTTCTTGTTTTATCTGAAGTATATAGTTAATTCTATAAAAATGATGGCCCTGACTTCTGAAACACCAAATTAATTTTATAGAGTTTGCTGGTAGAAACTTTTATTTTACAAGTTAAAATTAAATAAGGCTGGGGTTATTTAAGAAATGCTTTGTCTCATTGTAAAAATGTTTTCCTTATATATAGTCTGAACTTTATACTCTTTCAGTTTAAAACCATTACCCCTTGTCTTATTGCTACAGGCCCTATTAAAAAGTCTGTCCCCATCTTTATTATAAGTCCCCTTTACAGAAAGCCAAGGTGGATGACTTTGGCAAAAAAACCACTTGCTTCCTTCAAGAAATCATTTCAGTCATATTTTCAAGGCTTTCCCTAAAAATTGACAACTAAAAATATTTTTATGGAGAAAGGTAAAAGTTACATGTAACCATGAATCCAGGAACATAAGCTGTCAGTCAAAGTAGTGTTATGAAGCTGCCGTATTTGAGATGTGAGAAGAACGTGCAGATGGGTAAGATTATTTGATTGCAATCTACATTCATGACACAATACTGGCATCACAGGGAGGATTTCATCTGCCTGAGGGCTGTTCAGATTTTGTTGTCTGTTTGACATGCATGCACCAGGTATTAAACCTACACATTTTTCATCATCACCTTAAAATTTCTTCAATTTCTTAAGTATTCCAGCTGATTTTAAAAATTATTTTTATATATGCTTATTTGCACTTCTGTTGTTACTCTCTGAGCAGATATGAGGGAAAATATTTTCTAGTATATACAGCTTTAAATAATCTTGGTACTTTTTAAAAATCAACGAAAAATTCACACATTTTCCAGCAACTTACTTCTTTCCCTAGGAAAGGCACATAAATACAAAAAAACCCAAGGCCTTCAATTATACAAGAAAACACAGAATCAATATAATCAATGTTACTGGATGGAAAATACTAAAGAAACGATAAAATATTTCCAGGGATTGATTACCCAGAATACAGAAAGTTTTGACAGTTCTGGTGCATAAGCCCAGGCATACAGAATAGAGAACTGGTGTCTAAACAATTGATTTGAGCTTAGTAAGAAATGAGACTAATTTACTCCACACTCAATTAGTAGAAACATTAAAAAAAATAACCAGTGTCCACAGTTCCACGTAATTTATTCCTCATTTTTATTTCTAAGATTTCTTACTGTACCTAGTAATAAAAATTTGAAGTGGGTAAGATGGTAATTAGGTTTTGTATGGATTTTCTTCATCTACCATTAATAGGAAGGTACACTGCCAGCACATGGAAGACTTCAGATTATGTCTAAGGTGCACAATGGGAGGAAAGCGATCACTGTATGCCTGATTTTAACAAAAGATCCTTCTCATCGTTTTCTAGAACATAATAAGCTTCAGTACAGCATGACAGACTTTAGTCTGGCAGAGGAAGCAATAAATGAATCCAGGTTTTTCGTGTTAATAATTATTGGTTTCCATCAGCAGATTCTCTTAGATACCTCACTGCCAGTATTAATAAACTGTGTATTTAGTCCTTGCTTATGTTTATGGCAGAATTTTACTTTTAAAGCAATGTAAAAGAAAACATATGCCTCATCACATTAGTCTATATTGCTCTTTAACATCATCTGCAATGATCTTTTGAGAATCTGACTGAAAGCCTGGAGTTTCTCTACATGATGTCCCTTGGAAAACATCACCGAATTCCTGCCATGTAAAATTAGGCCTAATCTTAATTATCTTGCTGTCTGTTTCCTGAGCTTAATTAACTTTTATGAGTGCTTTTCTACAGTACAATGAGTACTAAACACATTTAATCTTATTCAGCATTTCATAATTTCTTTCCCCTCAGTTTTAGGACAAAAAAAAAGCTCTTCATAGTCCTAATTGTTATGGCAAAAGCTAAGGTATGAAATTTGAAAGAGAGCTGTAGCAAAAAATGTAAGAACCTTCAGCCATGCATACAAATAGAAGGGCAGAAATCTGCAAATGTTGAGAGATAATCCATCCTATCCTGTAAATGAACTGACTTTAAATATTTAATTATCTTGTTAAGTAAATCCAGATTACAATATTAAAATCCTAGTCATTACAGGTCATGAGGCTGTTTTAGGTGAAGAATAAATTGTCTACAGTCCACACAGCTGAAATAGTTTTAGAATGATATAGCAGCTAATTTGCATGGCCAAGCCTTCTCCCTTAGTGTTTATTTAAATTTTCCTATGATCTGGCTGCTTTTATCACAATAGAGAACAACACAAAGAAGACTGAGCATGTATTATAGCATGTCTCTTTCCTACTGCTTGAATTTCACTTTGTTTTTCTCATATTTTAAAAAACATCTCTATTTTTGGGGGGAAAATGACACAAAGGCTGTTTACTTCATCTTTTTTGCCCATTCATGATACAAAAGAGCAATTTTATTTTAACTGACTCTCTAAAAATCCAGTTTATCCTAATTAAAAGAATACTTTCTTCCAACATCAGACAATGTCCATTAGCTCCTACAGTGTATTTACAGCATATTAGTCTCTTTACCTCTACCATGCCAGCAAGAAGCAGGGTGACTTTGTTTTCTAGGTATGATCAGATAAGGTACTCTGTGAATGATTAGCTGATATGCAGGTGTACAGGTAAGCTGCTTTTTAATAATGCTAAAGGCAGAATAGACAAGTGAAAAACTAGTAAGGGGACACCAGGCACCCTCTATTTAAAGGTCTGAAGGCTACCAGATTTTACAGAATATTTGTTTGACTTCTCAGGATTTAATCTTGTCACTAGTTAACTATCAGCATCAAAGACAGATTCAGATACTTAAAATAACCAAACCAGAGGAAAAATAATCAGCGTGCATCCAGAAAACAAGAAAACCTAAGTAATGTTTTCCATTTCTGCTTTTCCCATGACAGGAACAAACAACAACTAAAAAGCTTAGTAATAACTTCATCAAAGTGAGCAAGAAAGCTCAATGATCACAAATAACTGACTGAAAGTTAGCTCATGATGGGGCAATCACTCTATCAATTTGGTCATCTCCTCTGTTACCCTGGACACCAACAAAGTACCCTTTATACCAAAAAATAATGCACTGCATAAAGAATGAAGAGGGCGAAAGGTCAGGATATTTCACTTCATTAATTTGTCTCCATGTGTATTTCAGTCGTTTTCATTGATCAAAGTCTCCTGCTTGTGAGCTGAGAAGTCACACAGGGCCATTTTCAGTGTCTATGGACCACAGTCTTACAAACACTGCTGTCTCAAGCTGTGTTTTTTAGTGTTTTTTAGTGGCAGCTTTCAGAAGGAAGGTGCAATAAGGGTGTCTGGATGCACTGAACAACTTGTATTCTCTCCTTCAGCAGTAGGGAGAGAAATTAAGCACAAACATCGTAACTCCATCCTGTGCACTGTGGATCATCAGTACAGCACAAAAGTGTGCAATTTCCCACCAGAGCTGCAACATCTCACCTAGTCCTTGATTTTCATGCTAATGCTTTCCTACACAGAGCAGGGTATTGTTATAAAGGACTTGATAAGAAAATAATAAATTGAGTTACAGACCAGAAAGCTTGCAAAAGCAGGTCAAAAAAAGAGTCTTAATATAACACATTATAATAAGCAACAAAATTAAGAAAAAACACCTAGACCTCAATTACAGTAGGTTTTACTTATTTTTTTCCACATTAGCTTCCACCAACATCACTACTTAAACAATGGATAACTTCGGTCTACATCAGCACTAATTTCCTCATTTTACTCTCCCTCCTCCAGAACATCAGAAAAGATGTGAAGAAGGGCAAGGGCTACTTAAGGGCAATCCCAGCTGGGCAAACTCAACCTCAGAAGCAAGAAAACCAGGCTCCCAGGACTGGCACCAACACACCCAACTATGACACCTGGGCAGTACATGCGAAAGGAAGGCCCACCAGGAAAGACAGCAAGCAATTGCTGTCTTCCTCTTGTGAGGTGGTCCCAGAGTTGAAGATTAAAACAGCTTTGAGCAACCTGTTATGCCTGTGCCACTAGTCCTTGGCAAATAGGCAGTTTTGACATGTTGCCTATAAACTTAGGAAGGTTGGCCATTTTGCTTTTCAAGATTCAAGCACAGTCTTAACTGGAACAGTTTCACCTGAATGCTTTGGAAATGGAAGTGCATTTTCCTTCAGGACAAATCCCTCTTAGGAGCCAGAGCCCAGAGCAACTTACTGGTGACCAGTACTAAAAAGTTCTGTTATGCCAGGGCTGCTCACACTGCTGTGAACCCTATTGTGTCAATACAGAAACATCAAAACTTTAAACTTAAGGGCAGCAGAATGGATTTATTCCTACATAAGTGACAAGCTGGAGGTGAAAGATTCACCATACAAAGCTCAAAATAAAAAGCAACAGTCTTCTCCTTAAGTGGTTTAAGGTTTGACTCACAGTTTCACCAGCTTGTGGACTTGTAAATTGTTTTCAGCTCACAGAACAATTCTATTAATTTCCACTAAATTGGACAGCAGTTTGATTGAAAGATCAAGCAAATCATTTCTCATTTCCTAGCCTTCTAGCACTAGTATAATGGTGTAAGAAACCACTGCCTAGGCAAAAGGTCTGTAAACCTATCACCTTACTGTATCTGCTGTCTTTTGAAGTGAGCAACCTGCTCTATAATTCAATTCTCATTGACAGATACAGACAAACATATCCACACACAAACACTCTCAATGTCTATTTTAAAATATCCCTAGATCTTTTGAAATGAAGAGCCTGAACAACCAGAAAAACTCAATACATATATTCATATCCTCATTCAATGACAGAGAGCAAAACGCAAATGAAGTGGAAGAAAGAATCATAGAAATTCAACAGGTTGCTTTTGCTCAAAGATAAAAAGTGGCTGCATGTTAGAAGTGAGAATGTAGGTTTCACACCCATGCCTGCTCATGTACAAAGCAGTATGTAATTTTCTGCTGTTTCTCTGTATGAAGCAGGTGATTAAGAGTGAACAGATTGAGAGACAACTGTCATGTAGGCTAAGTGTTAAAAGAAAGCAAGCTCATGTTATCCCAGCTGTACCACCATAACACTTTCAACTACTACTTGCTTGCTAAAATGAAGCAAAATGAACAACTAGAGAAACAAACACGAACTGAAATAAACTCTCATAAGTAACCCTTGGTAACAGCAACTCAAAGATCTTTTAACTAAAAAAAAGTTTCTAGCAAGCTAGAAAAAAATCTGCTCATGTCTGGATATGCAGTGGGTTTCCAGGCATGCTTCATGATTACTAGAAAATATATTAGAGCTTTTTTTGATCTAGATGAATGGGAAAAAGAATAATCCCTATATCTGCTGAACCACTAACAGCTTATTGATAGGTTCAACTGAGCCACTTTCATGTTTTCCCTGCTTTCCTTAATATATATCTTGGCAGTCAGCAGACATCCCAAAACACAGTATTACAGAAGGTAGCGAAAAAGCCAATACACAGCTAAAGAAAAATACACATCAGCACTTTGGTCAACTTTTTTCTATGCTTTTGCTTTATCCTCAGTGTATGTCCCGACATTTTTCTTTTTATGCCTTTACAAAAGCTATCATTCAAATTAATATGAATTAAACATATTAACGTATGCACACATTTTGCTGGTCTAGCAATTCACAGGTTTCTTCCTGTATTTCATGGGGGTTTGAGATTACAGTTCCCAGAAGCCACAGAAGCACCTCTTGACACAAACATGAACATAATGCACAAACATATCCATGCATAATACACTTAATACTCCCACATCCACTTCTTGATTCTTCCCTTCCCACCTTTCTTCCATTGTTGCACAAGTGAATAACATTACAGATTTCAATATGTTTTTGCTTACAGCATTTCCCTGTAAAGATATTTCTAAGGTTTTGCAAGAAATTAGAATATTTTCAAAACAGGAAAGTTATTAGAAGGACATGTTTATATGAAATATGCATTCTCTCTGAATTCTAACACCCCTGAGTTTTTTTTAAGATAGTTTCCAGATCCTGTGTATAAAGGGAAAGTGGGTGATATAAATCAAAGGCGGGACCATAATTTAATGTAGTCCAGATAGACATATATATATATTTCATATACACATAAATATATTTGTATCTGTACATATCCTGACTCTATTAAAAGATAGCACTGCCTTTCATTTATATCAGTTGGTTTGTCATATAGAAGGTAGCAAGATCAGAGGGCTTCTGTGACTCATGTTTTAATACTTTTTTCGAGCCCTGTACCTTCACCGGGACTTTTGTAGCTATAAGTACAGGTTTACTACATCTTGCTCTGGTGGAGCACTGGGCTTTCCAAACTCTGCAAATTATACTCTTGCACTTGATGCCAGTAGCTGAATTCAGAATCATGAAGAAGTGAAGAGTTGATTATTCCATTATTTCTTTTTCATTGTTTGTATGGAATTTGCAAGAAACATGAATACTTATTTTTCTGCACTTCTTACCTGCACAGTAATAACAAGATAGACATTTTTTAAACACTTTTTACAAAAACAAGGAAATAATTCAGTTATATCCCCTTTTCTAGTACAATATTATTTTGTACTCTCTTACAAACAGATCTCACATTGGGCCCTGAAAGAATGAAAGGGCAATTCTATTCATATTATGTGGAGAATAAACACAATGATATAAAACACTACTATATAGATTATGATACCTTCTGGATGTGAAATCTAGAATAACATATCTTTTTTTTCCACAAAAACCACCAATAAAAAGTGCAGCTTTATCACATCCCAAATGTGCATACTTGCTTTTACATCCAAATTGTGGAACAGGCCAACTAACTGAAAAGGGCTAAATAACACAAGCGGAAAACAAGACAGATGACACAGAACAAACTTAACATCAATTTGACTGGCAAGGTCAGAATTCACAGTGTTTTCTGTGAGCGCTAGCAGTGTCACCCAGGCACAAATACGAGGATAATGTGCAATTTCTATGTTTAACAGTAGAACAGAGCACTATACAGGCTAGTTCTTCCCAAAAAGTGGGGAACAATTTAAGTACAAATATGAGACAAAAACTCAGCTCAGAAGTGACAGAGAATAAAGCTGAAAAGTGACTTAGATGAGGCTAAAAATAAAAATAACCTTTCTGGTTCTTAGGAAGGAAAGCATGGGGAAAAAAATCAATAGCCTTCAGGTAAGTAAGCAGACTTCTATAACCTTACAGCCATGGTTACTGAGGTCTAGTGGGATGAATGTCTAGAAAAGAGAAGGGAATGAGGAGAACTGGTGACCTTTAAAGGGCATGGGTGCAAGTTATCAGAGTTCAGTGGAAAGATCAGTAAGGTTTGGAAAACACTGACCTGGTTATTTCTGTTTTTCAGTGATTTCAAAAAGAGAACCCAAAAATAAATTTTAAAAATAGAAGAAAATGTAGTAAGACCAACCTTTGAAGAGTTAAGGAGAAATTAAACTTATTTGGTAAGTAATTCAATATGAAGACAAGCACCAAAAGAGCTGCATTCGTACACAGTGAAGAGGAAGAACTGCTTTGCAGTTCACAGTGACTGACGTATTCAATAGCAGTTTGCCTCCTTCCCCACTTGGGACGCAATGAGTGTTTAGCATGATCAATCCACATGATGGAAAGGTAAAAATGCCAGTAGGGCAAAGAGCATGTCGGATGTTTTGAAGCTGGCAATGCTGCTAAAATACTCTATTGCATAGACTGAGGTCAGTGTCTCCTTGAATGGTGGAGCTGACCTAACAGCACTCAGCTAACACTAACTGAGAGCAGAGGAGAGAAACAGCAACAGGCAGTTTATTGACCCACCTCACAGTCCTAAAACCAGGGCTTGCAAAAGGCCAAAGGAAGTAGCTCAAGAACAGTCAGCTGTTATGCTTCAAATTTCATAAAAGACCTGGAAAAGCCCTGAAAACTGACAAGAGGACAGAAAAACCACTTGGTGATAACTTTTAAACAGGGGAAAAGATAGGGTAGAACTTAGAAATCTGAGCCCTATGAGCTCACCACTGGTTTCTAGAAAAAAGTAACAAGAAAGCTTAAACACCACAGAGGTGCAAATAGCACCAAGTTATTTGTACTTCTCTTCTTGTCAGGGCATAGATCCTCCCAAGTGGGGAGTAAAGTAAGCACTAATAACTTGACTTTAAGCTTTGATTAGAAAGCTGTTTCAGATTATTTTCTTGCAAGAATTAAGGAAGCAATTTAAGAGAAAGCAGCAGGTAGGACAAGCAAAATAGCAGAAGTATTTCCAGAACATTAATGACGAGCTGGATCAGGGCATGGAGTGAGGTTCTACAAGAGTCTATCCCAAGCCCAAAGCTATTCAGTATTTCTTTACCAATCTGGATGAAAGAAATAGCAGGTATGTTTACCAAATTTATTACAGGTTATATCAATACAGATCAGAATTAGAATTCCAAATCATGGTTAACTGAATTCTTACTGACTGCAACAGAAATAAGGCTCTGCTCAAAACCAGCAAATGCAGAGCTCTACATTTAGAGGTAATCCATTCAGAGACATAGGAAAGCACATTATTCCATGCATAGCTGCACTGCAGAAAAAGATCTAGGAGATAACCAGTGTATTTTGTGATCCAAGAGGAAATGCATAATTGGAATTGGTTTTGTCAACCATATGAACTTCTTCACTCATATAAGTGACTGAGTTGCCCTCAGCTAGAGGGTCATGCCCAGTTCTGGGCACTCATTCAGGAAAGATTTGAACCAGCTGGAAAAGGCAATAAGAATAATCAAAGGCTTGGAATACTTAGTCCAGAAGGATGAAGAAGAAAATGTCCAAAAAACCCCAAATGTACATCAGAAGAAACTGATACCATTGTCAACATAAAATAGTGATCCTAGAGGTTTAAAGCTCTACTTTACATGCCAACAAAAAAGTCTTAGCATTCAAGACTTTTAGAAATGTAAGACAGTGCCTAGAACCATTCCAATTTGACAGCAGATTGGGCACTTCTCTATGGCAGAGCGGTAGAAGCAGTATCACATTGATTCTCTAATTAAATAAAAAATAATAATCAAGTAAAAAAAAGTTGGAGTTGGGAATAGAAGTGAGTAGCTGTCCTACAGAAAGTGTTAGGTGAATTATTTTAATTACATTTGTGTTTGGTTGGCATGGCAAGGTTTTGGTAGCAGGACTCTACAGGGTTGTTTCTGTGAGAAGCTGCTAGGAGCTCCACACATGTCCAACAGAGCCAGTGTCCAACAGCTGCAATGGTAGCACCACTGCAATAAAGTAGTGAAAAAAAGGTAAAAACTGCTTCTCAATAGCAGCTGGGAAGGATGATTGAGAAGATGTGAGAGAAACAACCTTGCAGCCATGCAGGTCAGTGCAGGAGTGGGAGGAGATGCTTCAGGTAACAGAGCACGGATTCCCCAAGACTATGGTGAGTCAGGCTGTTCTGCAGCCCATGGAGGTTCATGGTGGAGCAGAGATCTACCTGCAGCCCCTGGAGGAGTCTGTCACACATGACATGAAAGAAACACGCAGATTTCAGCAGCAGTTCAGGACCACCAGGCAGGACCAGAAAAAGAGGGCCCTGCCTTTCTTTATTCTCTCATTTTTATATCTTTCTTAAGACAATCGTGGATTGGTCAATGAGGTTACCACCTCTACAATTGCACAGGATAATGACATAATCTATCATCTTTCTCCACCTTAGGAGAAAGGAATGCAAACAATCCAGAAGTTCAAAACAATCTAGGCCGGTTACGAAAACAAGGACTGTGTTTATAGAAAATGCATGAGAAATTCTACTACCGAAGTAAAAACGTAGAACACTGCAAAAACCAGGGTGCCAGGAGTCCAAGTCAGAGAAGTCTGAATAGTCTAAATAGGCTATGACTCCATGGGAAACCTGCACTGGAGCAGGGTCCTGGCAGGACCTGTGGTCCCAGGGGAGAGGAGCCCATGCTGGAGCAGGTTTGCTGACAGGGCTTGTGATCCAGTGGAGCAGTCTGTTCCTGAAGGACTACATCATGTGGAAAGGGACCCAAACTGGAGCAGTTCATGAAGAACTGCAGCCTGTGGGAAGGATCCTCATTGGAAAAGTTCATGGAGGTTCACAGGCTGTCCTATGGGAGGGACCCAACACCAGAGGAGGGGAAAAGTGTGAGGAGTCCTCCTCCTGCAGAGGAAAGAGAAGCAGAGAAAACTGTGATGAACTGCAGTCTCCATTTCCTGTACCTCTGCACCACTGGAGGGGAAAAAGTATAGAGAATTGAGATTAAATTTAAGCCCAGGAAGAAGAGAGGAGGGGGTGTTTTACAATTTAGTTTTTATTTCTCATTACTCTACTGATTTGCTTGGCAAGAATTTACATTAATTTCTTCAAGTTAAGTCGCTTTTGCCTGTGACTGTAATTGCTGAGTGACATTTCCTCGTTCTTATCTGGACCCATAATCCTTTTATTACTCTTTCTCTGCCTTGTTCAACCGAGGAGGGGAATGATAGAGCTGCTGGGTGGGAATCTGGTATCCAGTCAGGGTCAAAAGCACCACGACAGTAAAGATGTCTCATACAGCAGGGAGCCTGCTTTTCCTTGCTGATTCTCAGTGACTTCTCCTTCCAAACTGTGTTTTGCTAACCTTTAAATTTCAGTAGATTGCCAATTTATGGTACCTATTCTTTGCAAATCAGATATTACATCTGTTTTCTGGAATTGAATCATGAAAAGGAAGAAAGACATGATCTAGTTCCAGGTCAATATTTGTGAACTTTACCACTGGAAGACAGGATTAAAGAAACAGAAGACACCTGATCATGTTCAGTGTCTCACTTAAAGCTACACACCACTTGAAGCACAGCAACGCTTTCTCATGCCAAGCCATTATGTCTGCTAGAATACTATGTATTGCCCATGGTGGTATTTCTTACTTAGGCAAACTATTCAAATGTGATACCAGAAACACAGCAGTAGATGGCATAATTACACTGTAATCTGGGGGAAATTTCAGGTTCCCTCTTCTTTTTGTCTAAATCAAGCAGACCAAATATTAAAAAAATAAAAAATGCTATATACCCAAAACATTTTCTTCTTCAACTGAGGAACTGTGAAGGTGGTTGACCAATTGTAAGAGCAGAAACAACACAGGGGAAACTGGAACTGTGTTTTCTTGTAAGAAAGTTAAGCTCTAGGCCCAAATTCCTGTACTAGTGGTCAGAATCAAACTGGAATTCAGTGTTTATATTCCTCTCTTTTAACTGAAAGCAATAATAGTTTCAGTAAATAAGTCCATTGAGTTCTTATGTAGTTATGTAGATAATGTAGTTAACATTATACACTCTTGCTTTAAGACTGTTTTCTTCCATATAGATTTTCAGAGAAGGTTGGTTGGATGTTACAGCTTTGGTGCTTTTTAAGAAATCATAACTCCATTTTTAATTAACTATATATCAGAATTTTTTTCCTTGAACTTCACAGCCATCATAGGTTTTCAAAACTTTCATGTGAAGTTATTTTAAGTTACAGTAAAATCCCTCATTGCATTTCAGGCTATGATTTCAAAGTGATAAGTAGATATTAAAGAATGTGAAAAATGACACCATAAACAACCTAGTATTACAGCCTCTGAGCCACAGGCAACAGTAAGACTAAATTTTTGCTACCAGTAGGGGTTAGCAGTACCTTAAAATAACTTAATTGCATGGTGCCTGTTTCCTTCATCGTTAAGAATGTTTCAAGGTGCTTGCTGTCTTATGAAATACTTTGATTTTTCTAGAGTGCAGAATTCGCTGTCAAGTAGATATCAGCATTATCTTGCTCATGTATGGTTCTCATTCACTGAATTGCAATCTCAGAAGGATTCAAACATGTAAAGAAAATATCCTCAAAAATCTGTGTAGCTAATCAGTGCAGCTAATAGTCCTCACATGTGACACAGTACCTGGAGTGCTCCAGAGGCAACACCAATCCCAGTGTTAGAAACCCAATTTCCCTCCTTGGGATCGCCATGTGTCCCCTTTCTTCACCTGTCTTTACTGCTGCCTTTCCTAATTTAGAGAAATAACACAGATACATTGCCTAGAAACTTTTCTGTAACTCATGCATAAGTTCTGAAGACTGTGGGCTAATATGTCATTCTTACAGGCAGCTTAGGCAGAGAGAAATATCAGCACCTCCTCCCTATTTCATTCTCTCTCCTATCTCTTGCAAGCAAGAATAATTGGTCTCTAATTTGCACTCAGAATTTGGGTTATCTTCCTTGTAGCACACTGGGTACACACACTTTTCCTATTCCAGAAGAAACTGCTACAGTCTTCAAGGGCTTCCTCTGTCTTCTAGAAGAGCCTTTTATAGCACCTTTAGACAAAAATAAGCACAACAGAAGAAAGAGTTAGATCCCCTAATCTAAGATTTCATCAGGGAGGATTTGAGACATGGTAAAAGAAAATATTCTTCCAGTTCACCATACTTGTTCAAGTTTTAGTTTTTATCAGTTATGATAGAAGCAAAGAGGCTCAGATGGACAGGTTTTTTCTACCTTGTGTGCAGCAGTAGCCTTAATTACACAATCAAATCTCTTTCTACAAGACAATCATCTGTGTGGCTTGAGATGCTGGCACTCATTGAATAGAAAGTACTCAGTGTTATCATGTTGCTCTCACTACTCAACACAGACTCACATCTTAGTATATTCCTCACACCTTATTCTGAATACTGATCCTGAGATCAGCTCAGCTTGTTAGACCCTAGTGCTAAAAACACCAAGGTTGTGGGTACAGTCCCCATAAGGGCCAAGAGTAGGACTTGATGATCCTCATAGGTCCCTTCCAACAGAATAGCCTGTGATGCTGTGATCAACTAATTTCTGTGTGAAAGTCAAGTGTTTGTCACCCATCACATTGTCTTAGTGTGCTCCTCCAAATACTCCACAAGGTAAAGGAGCCTTATGGTTCCTTTGCTTTTACTGGTGATAAATGAAAGCATGGATGTCAATGTTGACATTATGATGACAAACATTTTCAAGTCAGTAATTGAAATGTAATTGAAAATGTCATTTTTCAAGTTTTTGAGGCAGAATTTCCATTTACTAAAGTTTAGTTATGAAATCTCAACATGTATGTGAACTGGGATTCTCAGGGTTAGAAGTAATGTGCTAATAATTAATGAGGGTTTGGCTTGGAGCTCTGCTTTTTGAGTTGTTTGGTTTGGTTTGTTTGCAGGAGTTTTGCTTGAGTGACCTATAAAAGTTTCAGCAAGACATTGTGCAATGGATATCAAATTCTCAAGGACAAGTTTCATTCATCTTACTTTTAAGACCTCTCTTCTCTGCATCAGTCATCAAATATTCCTGTCTACATATCATTCCATCTCCACAAACCTTTGAAAGGTTAGATCTCATTCTCCAAATGTTTATCACTATTTTCTTGTTAACATCACAACTGTTCAGTATACTGTGCAAGTGTGCTGACTGTTCAAAATGCAGCAGGAAAGACATCCTCTGAGAGACTCTTTGCCTACACATGAAGATGTGCTACCTCTTGCTGGAAACTGTAGTATTCCCAAATCATCTTTTAAGAGTGCTTGGGAAAAATCCACCTACCCCGTCATGCTACTTTATAGCATAAACCTCTGTGTTGCATGTTAGAAATTTGAAATGAACAGTTCCCCTGCATTTGTCTCCCAGCCTCAAACTATTTCAAATGCATATATCCAAACTGACTAAATTCATCAATAATACTCGAAAAATTGAGGGCATCATCATAGTGAACAGTATTACTGCTGCCAGAGGGGAATATTTCAATGTGGCATGATTGCAAGGGACTCCAGATCTTGTGGATTCTATTCTTATGCTCAAGTCAAATCAAGTTGCACCTTTCAAGGATTTAATTGTTTTTTAAACAAAACAACCTGCTCTGCAAAAAATGTTTCACAACAGAAACATGTTGTGTGAGCGTTTCTGTCCTTTCTTCTCTACCTGTACAGTCTACCTTGGAAGTTCAAAGGAGTTTCCTAAATTAAAAGAATATTCATAATTAAGCTCTCTTCTCCTTTGCAGGAAATGAAAACTGGACATTTTATTCCACATATAATGAGGAGTCTATGACCTTCTCCCACACTCTTGCGGTATTCTCTCTTGGAGAATCCATTCCAGTTACTGAAATTTTCTGCTGATTTTTGGGGGGTTTGGTTTGGTTTGTTTTTTTGGGTTTTTTTAAGAACTGAAGCAACCTAGCTTTTAGCTTTTGTAGTTTTATTTCTGTTACTACCCTGGCTGAGTTCTTCTTTACCATGTGCAGATGCTCTCAGGCTGTCTTACAAGTGTTCTCTGAAAGTTGTCAGACATATTTACATATTTATCTAGTAATAGGTGTTGTCTTGCCCAGGGTTTTTTTGTATAACATCTGTCCCAATTCCCTATTTGATCATAAGAGTTAAGTCCTGTTTGCCTCACAAGATATAAAATTGTTCTCTGAAAACAAATAAACTTTTCTTTTGTGTCACAGTATTACAAAAACTACTGTTCTGTCAGGACACTGCACAGCTGACATTAAAATAAAACCAAAAACCAACCAACTAAAACCCCAAACAAACAAACAAACAAAAAGCTCAGTACATTAAATACTACATTAAGCCTGAGAAATTCCTGTTACACCTAAAGAGTAACCTTATGGCAGTTGTTTTGTAGTCCCTGATCTTTGTCCATACTAGGCAAACTCTGCTAAGGTTTCCAAACGTAAGTACTGATGTAAGATTTTTCCATCTTGTAGCTAAAGGTGTGTCTCTCTTTGGCTAACTGTAAGGGCCAATACAATTTATTTTTTTTTCTGGACAACAGCTTGGATCTCCACATGTTCATATGCTACAGTTTATTTCACTGTAGTATTTCAAATTCTTAAGTCATCTCTTCTGTTTCAGGCACTATCTACCTTCAGAAATGGACCAAACCCACTGTCTGCCAAGTTGTAGCTGTTTTGTGAAACATACATGGCTTTTCAGAGTTTTCATTCAGTATCTTTTATTTTATTGAATACATCTCACAAATTAAATCAGCTGCTTAAGTCTCCTGCAGCTCCATCTGATCAATAAAATCATATCCTGCAAGTTTAACTTTTGCCAATAACACCAAATTCTTTAAGTTCCTATGTTTATATATAAAGTTGATGCTACAGAACAGATCCTTTCATGGAAATGAAAGCCATTACAGGGTAGAAAGCCCCTCAGATATACCATGTCACTTCAGCAAATGCTTCCTGAAAACCTGAAATATCACTTACTACTTATATTTGCAAACATGATTTAATTTTTCAAAGATTATTATTATTATTATTATTATTATTATTATTATTATTATTATTATTATTATTATTGCATGCTTTAGCACACTACCATATGCGGTATGCAGTAATTATTCAGAAATAAGATGGTTTATGCAGTTTTGATTTCAGACACTTCTAAGGTACAAAAAGCAAGCTATCACACCACACATTCCTCAGATGCCTGTGATCTGCAGCTCTACTGCAGCAGCAGTCAAGGCATTGGCCTGCAAACACTCAAGAATGGACACAAACTGCTCCTGAGGAGAGCCCTGCCTCCCCAGAAAGCAAGACAGTGGAGCTACTACTGTTCAATGTCTTTCAATTTTCAGTACCTGCTAATTAAGTATTGTGCTACTCGATAAAGAGATACCACACATGTTGTGAACACTGACAGACCTTTTTCTGTCTCAGGTTTTGTGGTACCTGAAGTTTTGAAAGCGCTTGAATATCATGATCAGGATTAATTCAACTGGTGCTTCATAAATTCAAGGGAATGACTCCTTCACATTTTTGCAACAAACTGTAGCTCTCCCATTTTGGAACCCAACTTTTCATCTTCACTTTCTTGTGATATCTTTAGACTCCATTCCAAAAAACTAGCACAAAAATGAAGTTTTACAGTCACTTTATTGAATCAATAATCTGTTGTTACAGTACTAATTTGGGGAAAGGATTTGAAAACACTATGTAGCAAAACAGACACTGCACAGAAAATAATAAAATAATATAATACAGATGCAAGTCATTGGCAGATCAGTTCAGCGCTACTGAGGATTAATATGGTTATTAAAATTATATTATGGTTGTGAAGTAATAAGTTTCAATACAACAGTAGGACTTGTTCATGAAGTAGCAGCTGTCAGGAAAAAAATGTAGACTGTCAGAAAAACCTTCAAGACTGTGCCAAAGATAGTACAGGTGAGTGTACATTTTTGCATGTGTGAATGGTCCAAAATTAAAACATTTGCAAACTGAGTTCTCCTGTAGGGAGTGTTTAATTCAAAATGTTTATAAGACATAACAGATTTCATCAACTGGCTCTCCAAATTTTAATTATAAAATGAAAGCATAGGATCCCATGCAAAGAAATTGAAGGTAGACATTGCATGCCTCCCATTTGGATTGTTTGCAAAATGCACTTAGTAGTTTAATTCCAGTTGTTTCTACAGAGCATGGGGACATGGGGAGGCTGCTGAAATCTGGGAGCATCACAGGAAAAAAGGAATGCTGCTGAAATCACAGAACTCTTGTAAGGCTCAAGTAGAAAGAACTGGAGACGGTGCACATCATAGCTGGGTCTTTGCGCCTTTCTGCACCTGCAGACAGGCCCAGCAGCTCTGCAAGCCTCTGGGGCTGTCCTGCCTCCCTACAGGCACACATTGTTTCCCATGATTATCCATTCTGGCAGCAGCCCCTGCTCTCGCCATGCCAGTGCGACTGCCTGCCCAAATCCCAGATGCCTGACTTGCCTGACTTGCCGTGCAGCTTAAATTCCAATGTCCAGGCTAGAAGCCACACCACAACCCCAGCAGACTGGGACTGGCTGAAGCCCCAGACCTGTCCATCACAACTCTGGCTCAAGAGGCTCTCAAGCAGAAGCTCCAAAGCCACCACTTCTGCAAAAGTGACAAGGACATTTCTGCACGGAGGAAAGGTGCCCAACTGGTTAATTTTCGCAGTGGGGCACTTGAGACCTAATGCTGCAGTCTTCCCTCTTTGTCCCTGACCAACACCTCCTACAGAAAGCAGGACTCCACTGCCCTGACATTGTCTGCGGCATTTCACAATGGTTGGATTTACTGCTCGACTCCCGAGTCAAAACACCTGCAGCTCTGGAAATGAAAAGTGATAACTGCTATTTGTCATCTTCCCCTCTTGCTGCCACAGCATGCCATGACACAGGCTCCAGGCTGCAATGTCACCACCATGGAGCACAGTGGTGACATTTGAGAACTTCCCTTGGAACCTGCAGCCAGCCAGTGCCAGTTCCTTGGCATTTTGCTGTCTGGCAGGACCAAGCCCAGCTAACCAGAGAAATACCTATGGCTAGGAATCACTCTGCTCTAACCCTGACAAGACAGTTTGAACAGGAGTCATCTCCAGGAAAAACAATCTGCTATGGCCCAAGATGAATCCCTTCAGCTGAAAGACTGAGCTTCTCCTGTCCTTTCAGTATGGGACAAGAAAGCACCTTGTAATGCTGGTCTACTGTCCCTCAAGGAAGAAAAGCATTTCCAATCATGCACTGATGACCAAAGTACCAACAGAATCCAACCCCTTTGTTCAGAGGAGTGCTCTGGTGAAGCAGATGACTTGCCCTTTCCAGAGACATTCACACACCCTGCTTCCTAGATTCATATGCACACACAGGTCTGTGGATTCCCCAGGAGCTAGCATGGACCCTCTTGTCTCACACACAGATTCACAGAATATTCTAAGTTGAAAGGCACCCCACAAAGATTATCAAGTCCAGCTTGTAAGTAAATGGCCCATACAGGGACTGCACCCACAAACCTCGATGTTACTAGCACCATGTTCTTACCGAATGAGCTTATCTCCTCTCAGTACCCCTTCAAGGATGCCAGCCTTCTTTTAATTGTGCATCACCTGAGGTACAAGGTGGAGTGTCTGAAAGTTGCAGCTCTGATGTGGCACAAGTACAGCCCTGTAACTGGTGCACAAGGTGGCCCAACCTCTTGCCCCCGTACTTTCCCAGCAGTGCACCAAGGCATGGGGCCTAATAGACTTTCAGGATCTCAGCATCTTTTAGCAAGCTGTTTCCTCTGCATGTTTACGAGGACAACCCTCCACCTTGTGAACTTACCTAAAGTGACATACTCAAACTCACAGGACTTAGGCATCTGATTAGGTCAATCTGGAAATTCGCAGATTGTTCCAGTGGTTTAGGGAGAGCAGATATATATGTGTTCTTCTTCTGTCTTCTTTTATTTTGTTGAAATCATATCCTAGAAATATGAAAATTCAAGAATGAGAACAGTACTTTGCTAGCAAGCCTCAGCTGTTTGCACCCTAATTTCTAATAAAATGAAATCCCATTCCTGATCATCCAAGGTATAGAAATATTTGATTGGAAAAAAAAAGTATTTTAATTACACAAACCATACATTTGTGCAGACTATTAAAAAACCTTCTTTCAAATTCTCTATCTTTCCTTTGTCAGTATTAGCTGTATTTTCAGATACAAAAACATTTTACAGGTGTAGCCAACCATTAGTTTATTTTAGAATGGCTTTTCTGACTCTATATGTGAAATTGAAGAGATTATTGCTCTGTTAAGTACTGCTCTGTTAAGCAAGAGCACATTTTTTATCCAAAGAACCAAAACAACTATACAGAGACCGAATGAGATGTCAAGAATAAAAGCCAAAGCCTTACAGGGTAGGCATGCATTTTTGATACTGCATAGCCTAAAATGAAAAAGCAACACAGGACTCAGTGCAGCCTTTCCTGTGTACCCTCAATACGAGCAATACAAGCAAGTCCAGGACAGCTTTGCTTTCTTCACTGCGCTCCTTGCACATTTCACCAGCATACTCTTTAATCTTTTAAAGACTAGGTATTCTGAACCCTGGAAAAAAAACAAGGCATCATGAATTTCATATACCAGCTGAAGCTCCTCTGAGGATAAGTAAACACAGGCATGTTCAGCTAGCAGTTTTATCTAGCTTTATAGCAGGCCTTGGAGATTACATATCACCATCTGCACACTTTGGATTAATTTCCATGGTTTGGGATGAGCTGAAAGGCCAATTTGCCAACAGCACACAATTGCCTGCATTTTGATTGACTGGCAGATGAGGGAAGAGTTTTGTATTTACTACATTGAAGTCCATTCAGTAAGTAACATTGGTAGTGTTACCAAAATTAATAGTTCCTTCTTGCCAATGATGTTCTTGCTGAAAGAAGTGTGCTGACACCCTTCTGCCTCCCCTGCACACAAAGGCTTCTTACAATAAAATAAAACATAATAGGAAATCAAAACACCTCCAAGTCTTTCCTAGCGTGCACTAGCACATCCAGTTGTTACCATAACAACAACAATGAAAGATACAGTGGCTGAGACTTTACTTTTAACACTGAAATATCTGAAGAACTACTTTCCTCAGGAAAAAAATCAAAAGGATACTAGATATTCTCTTCTTCAGTGGCAAAAGGACTGCAACCTCTTACAAGCTGAAAAGCTGCTTGAAGAAGGAAACCTACAAGAATAAGGATGCAATTTAACAGAGGAAAAGAATATACTGATAGTCAGATTTAGAAAATTTGAAGCAAAGTTTCTTCCAGCATCAACACTCTAGCTTTGTTGAGGTCAAAGGAACCATGCCAAGACACATAATGTCAACTAAAAAGATACTTGGCCCTGTATCTATGTACCTAAATCATGAAATTTAGCACTTACAATGAAACAGAGCTTAAGCACACTCAATCTTTGTTTTAATTTCTGCAGTACTGTTTCTCAAGACCACAAAGCTTGTTCTTATAAGCAAAGGCACAAAATGTCTAGTTTAAATATGATGCAAATATGGGCAATCAGCAAGTCCAGCTATCCAGAACCCTGACTATGGACTTTCTGGATATCTGAAGGCAAGAGGCAGAAGTACTCACTACATAGAGAAATTGGGCAGAAAAATTCTGTCTCCAGCTTAGCAAATAAAGTCAAACACTTCAGAAGCTTTCAAAAGTCATGAGTTCAGGAACAGACAGATGTAGGTGAAAAGAAGGTAAAGCAGAACACTTCAGCACATTTTACGGCAAAATTAATGTTTCTGACCCTTCTTCTATCCATCTCCTTCAAGAAAGTAAAATTTATAAAATGTTGCTCAGATACTTTTGTTCCTAAAGAATCTAAAAGTGAATTTGGGATCCTTTTTAGTCAAGGGGTGAAGAGTTCTTTCGAAAATGCAAAAGTCAAACAAGAAAATCACACAAACATTTTTCCCATCCCATAAAGAATTCTAATGAAGAGTCTGCACTGAATTTTCAGAATTTAAGATGTAGTCACTTCCACGTGTAATTTCAAGTACTCAATGAGTAGCACTTCTTGCTAATACCAACCAGCACCGTATGTACTTCTATATCAGCTTTAGGACAGTGTGTGCTGGTTTCAGCTGGGGTAGAGTTAATTTCCTTTCTTTCACAGTGGCTGGTGTGGGCCTGTGCTTTGAATCTGGCGTGTAAACAGGGTTGATAATACAGAGATGTTTTTATTGTTGCGGAGCAGGGCTTACACAGAGCCAAGGCCTTTTCTGCTGTTTGTACTTCCACGCTGCTGAGGAAGTTGGGGGTGTCTTGGAGGTTGGGAAGAGACACAGCTGGGACAGGCGACTCTAACTGACCAAAGGGATATTCCAGACCATGAGACATCATGCTCAGTACATAAAGCTGGGGGGAAGAAGTAGAAAATGGGGAATATCTGGAGTGATGGCTTTTGTCTTCCCAAGCAAGCATTACACATGATAGGGCCCTGCTTTCCCAGAGATTGCTGAACACCTGCCTGCCATGGGAAGCAGTGAAATAATTTCTTTTTTTGCTTTGCTTGTGTAAATGGATTTTGCTCTCCCTATTAAACCATCTTTATCTCAACTCACAATTTTTCTCACTTTTACCTTTCTGATTCTCTCTCCGCTGGGGGGGGCAGGGGGGATGAACAAGTGGCTGCTGGGGGTTGGTGGCTGCCTGGGGTGAAACCACAACACTGCATCACTTCTATTTCTCCAGCTTCAAGTGAGGTTTCACTTAGCTATGCAAGCTCTGTGTTTCCAGCTGAATATTGCTCTAAGACTTTTATGCAGGTTTTTGCATCCAGAGGCTCAGTCTGTCAACATGCTCTACCACTACATACTCCTTTGTCTTTTAGCAATAAGGGGAGCTACAAAGGAATATCAAAATATCAAAACTAAGTGCATCTGTGAATATGAAGAGATCCAAGACAGACATTTAACAGGAAACAGGTTAATATACTTAACTATATTAAGTATAGCACTACAAGGGGAAAAAGCAAAAGTCAGACCCCTGAATTACTTCCAGAGATCTCTCCATTACATAAAGAAGCTTCTGGGTCCTGATCACATTTCTGTGCGCCATTCCAGCAAATGAAGGGCTGTAATCAATGGGCAATCAAAGCACAATATTGGCAACAGCCTTAAAGCCAAGTTTGATCCACTGACAAAATACTGCACCATCTGCATCTGCAAGCTTGTATCATACATTAGGTAGTCTGGATTAGCTTTCATCATGTTAACCACTGTATTCCAGAAAGCAGACAAGCTATGGATTGTACAGTTATCATGAAGGGTTTGTGAATTCCCCAGCATACACAAAAACAATTCTTCTTTCAAAATCAAAATTCCGGAGCTAAACCTCCTTTGATTACACCTTTTTCCCAACCATATTCAGGACATACTCAATTCTTGTGTTTCAAAAGCAGATCAGATTAGAACCTATTATGTGTTACTCTCCATAATTAATTTCAGATACATTATTTAATATACCAAACATGAAATATTTTAGAGCTCTTCCATATGAATTGGATTATGAGAAATACCCTGGGACCGGGAAGATGTTTTGGGGAATGAACAGATCAAGAACAGCCCTGCCAAGAAGGACTTGGGGTTGCTGGTGGCTGAGAGGCTGGACATGACCCAGCCACCAGCACTCACAGCCCAGAAAGCCAAACATGTCCTGGACTGCACCCAGAGCAGCATGGGCAGCAGGGGAGGGAGGGGACTCTGCCCCTCTTCTCTGCTATGGTGAGGCCCCACCTGAAACCCTGCATGCAGCTCTGGGGTCCCAGCACCGGAAGAATGTGGACTTCTTGGAGCAAGTCTACAGGGAGGCCAGGTAGAGGGCTGGAGCACGTCTCATATGAGGAAAGGTTGAGAGATCTGAGGTTGTTCTCTCTGGCCAAGAGAAGGTTTTGGGGAGATCTTATTGCAGCTTTACAGTACCTGAGGGGAGCCTACACAGCGAAGTCACAGAGACACTTTTTACAAGGGCATCAGTAACATGACAGGGGAGAATAGCTTTAAGGTGAAAGAAAGTAGGTTTATATTAGGTATTAGTAAGAAATTCTTTACTGTGAGGTTGGTGAGGCACTGGAACAAGTTGCCTAGAGAAGATGTGAATGCCTCATCTCTGGACGTGTTCAAGACCAGGTCGGAATGGAGCCCTGGGCAACCTGATCTAGTGGAAGATGCTCCGACCTGTGACATGAGGGTTGGAAACAGACGGTCTTTAAGGCCCCTTCCAACTTTTCTATGATCCTGATTCTATGAATTATTCATAGTAACTTTTATAGCCTCCCTCATAAATAACAAACAACAAACATCCCGATCACAAAATAAGATACAGGTTATGTATCAGGATCTCACAAATACTCATACCTGGTGGACATATGTTATCTGTTATCCAGTAATCTCTAATGCAGAGAATGCAATATTGACACATAATGTAGACAATATTGAGTAAAAAGCCACATAGAAAACATACTTTATCTAGAAAGCAAAAATTTATGAAACTTCCTTCAGTCTATAAATTTCTTGATTTTGCACTAAAAGTAACAAATTGCTCACAAAAAGTAAATTATTAAGCACCTGTTTTTGACATCTGGCTGCCTTCAGATATCAACTTTCTTGTTTGTTCCATCAATCTTGGCTCTACCAGTTAAACTAGCTTTAACTCAAGTTCTTGCAAAAATAGTCTACATTTAAAACACTTTACAAGAGTCAGAAGGGTGAAGGACTCACAGTGGAAAAGGTTTTCTTTGAAAGAAAAACCATTTCTGAAAAGCTCTGTTAATATTCATAAATGCACTGCAGAGATAATCATGAGGATACTTTTAACAAAAATCTTACCAGAATAGTTTTAGAACAATTAAATAAATCAGTGAATTCTTAAAGACCCTTAACTCAACCCAAGCTATAGGAAAGTCTTGCACTAAATTTCTGTGCCATGCTTTCCAGACTGACTGCAGGATCTGCAGTCTATCGTTTGCATTAAGCCCCATCCCAACCAAATAGGAACTGGCAGCTGCAGCACCAGCAAGAGAGGTGCAGGTGTGGGTCCACGACTGCCTCTCCGCGGGAAGAGAAAGGCAAATGCCTCCCAGAACAGGACACCAGGGTGGCAGGACCCACTAGATGGTGCTGTTCGTCCACATAGTAAGTATTTTTGTCTTTGAAAAATAGAAAAAAACAAATAACCCGGGAAAATAACTGAGGGCAGCGATCTTTTGTAAAAAAAATAGCATAAAGTTTCAGATGAATTTCTTTTTTATCAGCTTTCTCCTCATCATTGGTGTGAATGGTACTGGTCTTTGTCAAATCTCTTTTTGAGGCAACATTACATCTGAAAACTAAACTTTGGCCCAGCGGACCTGGAGATATGTTCTCTCCTTTTTAACTGTTGTTCTCTAAAATAATCCAATTCTTAGGCTGTTCTAGTAATAATGTGTATTATTCAACCATACATTAACTTATAGACTGGGAGAGACCTCTCATTTTATTAATTCAAAGAAATAGTCAGGTTTGAAAAAAAATTACATTGCAGATTAAAAAAAAAAAACAAAACCTGGAATGTAGGAAATAGCACATGACCTTTTGTTTCCTGAATCTTTTCCAATTTACTGATAAATTGGAAATGATTATAAATATCATAAGTTCGCTGCACACAGTGAGAAAGTTTAGTTTTTCCAAATGGCTTCTTCCATTTGTCTTCATTTCAAACTAACAATCTATGCACTTCTATAGACCTTGAGTGCATACCAGGGAGGGGGCAGGGGGGAAATATATTCTGTCTTCAGGAAATTTTGGTGTAAAAATGGCAGCTAACCCACAAAAGATGGTAATTTTCTCCTGGAAAAAGAAAGTTACGCACACACACATGCACAAAAGTTAGACATGTAGGATTAGGAGGCAAAGAATAATGGGTTGAGTCAAAAGGAAATTTTACTGAAGGGGGTAGGGACAAAGTGTGTAGAGCACTAAGCCATTAACATACAGCAGACTTTATCAGAAGAATAAGAGTACTAATGAGAGACAGTGAAGGTGTAATCATTAGCAGATTCAATCGAATTTAGAAAATAGGTTTCTTATTGCTAGAGGCCTAAATAAAGTTCACAGAGAAACATTCAAGACAGCAACTGCAGATGGTCACGGAAGAATCACATTGCAATCTGCCTTTCCTGGTTTCTCAGGGAAAGCTCAGAAACAAGGCTGAACCCAAAAGTTTAGCTTCAACATCTTAGGTAAATAACAAATCCAGTGCTTGCCTGAGTAACAATACACAGGAAGCAAATCTGCTGGTGAAAACTGCCTATGCAAAGTTACCATCACGCCTCTAGAACCTAGTATAAAACAGTGACTATTAAGAGCATTTTTGAAGACATTGTTTTAGAGACAAGACAAGAGGATGCAGCCTCAAGCTGTGCCAGGGGAGGTTCAGGATGGACATCAGGAAGAAGTTTTTCACTGAAAGGGTCGTTAAGAATTGGAATGGACTGACCAGGGAGGCAGTGGAGTCACTGTCCCTGAGGGTGCTTAAGAAGAGACAGGACGTGGCACACAGTGCCATGGTTTATTTGTCATGGTGGTGTTCAGGCACAGGTTGGACCTGATGGTCTTGGAGGCATTTTCCAACAGTCATGATTCTACAATTCTATCACATAGAATTAATACAGCCTTAGAATGGTGGGCATAAAATACAAACTTCTCAAACCATGCAACAATTCTGATTATAAACCAAAACTGATTCAAAGTATGACTGCAGAAGTTTAAGTTAATCTTTCAGATATAAAACTGATAAAAACGGTAAAGGTTACCTAAAAAACTACCAATTGAGAAAATAAAATATTTCTGATATTTTCTGTCTTTCATTAACACAAATAACTCACTACCAGATTAGATTATTCTGCAAATTAATAGGCAATATTTATTATAATTTTTAATTGCTAGTAATCAAAAACAATATTAGAGAAGTTAAACATGTTAAAAGCCTTGAAGCACTGCTTCCAGTTTTACTGGAACACTGGGCTATGTCTTCTGTTTAAGCATAAACAGCCTTTGTTCACTTAGGGTACTATTACACTACCAATAACAAATTGACAGCTTGGCATAGCAAACTGACCTAAAAAACACAAGTTTCAACATACAAGATTGTTCTGCACAAATCAACAACTTCTTATGCTACTAGCTTACCAGGTAGCATACCACGTATTTTATTGTTCACTGTAGAATACAGCATACTAGAGAATAATGATCTGATGAAAATTTCAACTTGTCTAATTTTTAATAATAACAACTATGTTAGCACTGAAAAGTAAAAAAGGGTTGCTATACAATGCCATATCTAGTAAAGATTTTAAAAGTGCTTCCTTATATTTTCAAACATGTTTCTTGGTATAATTACTGATACAAACTTGACAACATTGCTGCACTAATCTGTTTTAAATTTGTTCACCCTCATTCAAGGGATAGGAAAATTTGCCATAAGAATATTTAAACAAATTTGTAAAAAAGGTTGCTAAAAACCTAAACCCAGTTACTATCACCTGAGGAATGCATGCAGACATGGACAGACTAAAACCACCATGGTTCAGCTCCTTTAAGCAATACTATCTGGTGCAAACTGATACAAACCATAGCTTTATGTAATTCATCTAAAGTAGAATGGTTTTCAAGGATGCAGTCCTGTATTGCTGGTCAAACTGAAAAGCTGAAGTTTAGAAGGCTCTCCCTACCTCACTTATTTGAATGACATGGGCTGCTTGAATAGGCTTTTTAAACACTCAGCATTAATTGGTAACAGAGACTAGACTGAAAGCAGTCGAGTTCTTTTAACCTTTCCCAAATACCCTCAGGTCTTCAAGTTTCACTTAATGTAATTTTAAAAACAGGTCGACTGTTACTTAACTCTCAAGGGTGGCATTAACTTCATTAGGTGCTGTTTGTACAATGTGTTAAGCTCCTCATTAGAACATGCACAGAGGTATTTTAGACTAATGAGGCCCTATTGTTATAACCTACCCCTGCTTAATTGCAATTTCTTTATAAGTAGCTGATGTGGAGCAAATTCTCTTAAATGGCAAATACTGGTACAACAATCAGTTTTAATTGATGTGTACACTAAAATAAATCTTTCCATTATGCAGCAGGCTGTATGCCTATTAGCCTCAGAGAATAAAAAAATATTTTTAAAAGAAAAAAGAAATATACATGTGTCCACCCATGGGCCTCACCCATTTGCAGAAGAGTGCTGCAGAGTCCTTCCTTCTCTGCAGCCCTACATAGCACCAGCAGATGGGCTCTGCAGCTACAAGTGGGATAGAAGCATGGAATCATTTACGCTGGAAAAGACCTCTGAGACCACCGAGGCCAGCACTGCCGCATCCACCACTAAACCATGTTGTCAAATGCCACAACTATGGGTCTTTTAAATACCTCCAGGAATGACAGATTTCAGCTTGCCACGTCTGTATTTTTCAGCAGCAGCCTTCACCATTACCCCCAGATTGTGTAATTCACTGCCTTCTCTCACACTGGAAGAGAAGCAGACCCAGAGGTCAGGATAGACAGTCTTCCCTGTCTGATAGACAAGTGCACAGTCACAAGAGCTAAACTGAGGTATTGCAACTGTGCTTGTGGTAAAAGGAACAGATGAAATCAACTTGCAAATGCCTCAAACAGTGCTCTACACAGGACAAGTAAATACAAGTCACTTGGAATGAAAGAAATTAAGCAAATCAAGAGAAAAACAAAAGCAAAGCCAAATAAAGCAATACCCAGGCTGCAAGTAGGAATTTTGTTTCTGAACAATATCAATTCTGTGCTCTTCTGTGCCCTTTATGCAGGAAGGATGTGAGGCCTATGTAAATTTAAATCATGCTAAATATAATACCTTCAAGGGAAAAGAGAAGCACGTAAGCTTTAGTCCTTTTGCACTGGCAAGGCTCCTTCTAATTGTCATTCCTGGGCAAAGTCTTTCGCTTTTAACACAGTTGCACAGAGAAAGACAGTAGATAAAACCATGTCTATATATACAGGGGTAGAAATTTACCTCTGAAAAGGCATTCAAAATGAAAAGGTTTCTTTTAAGCAAAACATGTCTTTTGATTTTACTTTCAGGAAGCACTCTACTGCACAATCACATAAGATTAATCTTGTATCTCTAACCCTTCCTCCTATTGTTTGTGTTATATAAAAATATATGGTAAGAGGTAGGAAGGGACCACATAAACAAGCAGGGACAAATTCTGCTTAGGACTACATGAAGGCAATAAACCACCACTTTTCTTACAAAGAACTGAAAAACTGGGTTGAAGTGCTTAAATTTTGTGCGCTAGTCTAGCCACTTCCTGACAAAATCAAACAACCAAATCCATGAGTTGTTCAGATCACCTTTTTGATTACTGTAGGCACGTTTCTATGCAGTGAGTTCTAACTTCAAATTAAATTCAGTGTTGCAGCACAGGGTTGTCTGACAGTGATTGGAACAGAATTCTGATGAAGCTTCTGTTTACCTAGGTGGGGTTTTGTATAATACCTCAAATGCAATTTCTGCTTTAATTATTTGCTACACTGACATATTAAAGCTAGTCTTGTTGGCTTCCTATTACCAGGTTGTTCTT
This sequence comes from Eopsaltria australis, assembly GCA_034509425.1. Lineage (NCBI taxonomy): Eukaryota > Metazoa > Chordata > Aves > Passeriformes > Petroicidae > Eopsaltria > Eopsaltria australis. The sequence goes on along the minus strand of JAVTVJ010001350.1, from coordinate 378,108 downwards.
GCTTTGCTGACTACTGTATTGCCAGCTGCTATCTCTTTGATGTTATTACGGTCTCATGCATCTTCTTGGTGTTGCTACTCTAGCTGAACATTGCTGGAATTTCCTATTTTATTCACTGATACCTTTGCCCATGCTCCTCTTGAGAGCGGATGTCACTATACAGTCAGCAATTCTATTCACACTGTACATACTAATACCTCATTTACCAAATGAAGTATTCAATAAAGCAGAGGTCTAGCCAGGAGGCAGCTAGCTCACCACAAAGATGACAATAGTATGGATAAGCAGAAATTTCCAACATTTCACAATGCTATTCACTGAATTTATTTCCTCCTTTCATGTCAGTAGCCACCAGCTTGGCTTCTCACTCCCAGCAACATTTTACTCTAGGTCTGTCAGTAATCTTCATCATTAATACAGAAATTTGAAAATATGACCTGGACAAACTCATCAGATTCAGCTGTATAAATAAAGATATTGGTATTAGAATTACAGTACTGAAGAAAATAGATCAGTTCACATTTTTTAGTGCTTGGACTGACAGTACTGCAAGACTCCAGGTATCATTTGGAGAATGGGAAACACAGCCATTTACAAAGCTGAATTTATTTAACTTCTTTAAGCATATCCTACAAAGATCCAGTCTTTATTAATAGCAATGGTCTTTCAGTCAACCAGATGAAGTGGTTTTTCTCCCCTTAAAAATGAAACCAACTCTCTCATACAGGGCAACAAACTCAGGGTTTTTGTCTCAGACACTTTTTGTCTTATATTTCCCAATCAGCCTCAGGTGCTCAAGGATTAAGGCTTGAATTTTTAGAGTTCAGTGTTTCCTTCTGTTAAAAGAAAATTTTGCGAAGTCTCATCTTCTAAGGTAAAGCTGCCTTTCATAAACCCACCACATCAGACTGTCTTCTCCACCTCAGTGACTTTCTTCCAAGTTCATTGGGTGAGGGTTTGTTTCTTGAAAAAGCTTTTTCTGCCTGGAAGTAGAGGCTTCCAAACACAAATATGGACTACAAAAGTTGAGCATAAGAGAGTTCCAGGACGAGGAAGGGAACTGGATGTTCATACACTGGACGTTCATACAAAACAGCATCTACTGAGGTGACCACCATGCGAGGGAACAGAAGAGACATAGTTTTAAGAGCATGTTTCAACAAGATTACTGAAAGGTAAAACAGTCACTGGCTTCCACAAATATATTCCACATTCATTTCATTCCCATGTACCTCTAGGTGTGATTTATCTATGCTGCATATCCATCTACCTCTCTCACTTCACCTGACCAGTTTTCTGTGCCCATGCTCCACAAATCTGTCTGTGATTCTGCACTCTGCATGAGTTGTGGTCCCATGCAGCATTCAGAGTAGCACAGGAGGAGGAGGCACAACAATCCTACACATCTGACCAGAGCATCCCACGTACTTTACAAAGCACTTGTGTAAGTTCAAGCAGAAACAGGCACAACTGAAAATTCACTGCATACAAACTAAGCGTATCTCAATATTGAAAATCAAGCACAGAGTAGAACAGATCAAACCCCAGTTCAAGAGGAAAACAAAGAAATATAAGATAGAAAAAGGAATAGAATATCGGAAATTGGATATAAAATTTACCTGAAAATGTCCGAACTGATTTTAGAGTGAACAACATGTAACCCATATACCCTTCTGGAATTATCTGTGGAAAGGTGCACTTTTCGCATGTCCAGTTCAGAGGGAAAAAATGCTAGTTTTTGCATAGACCTGGTCCAAGCAGGACAAAAAAAAACTGAGACAATCCTAACCACAAAAGACAATGTCGGTTCCAAATCAGAGCAGCTGCTTCTGTATATACCTCATAAAACTAAAATTACGTGCACTAAACCCATAAAGCAAGAACTCACCTCCCTATTCTAGGGATTATAACAGACTAATTATGCAGTCCAATTTACAGGCCAGTAAATTCTGAGACTCAGAACAAACTGATAAAATGACCACTCATTGATTCCCCTGCCCATTACTAAAAAATCAATAAGGTTTTGTGGCCACACTCCAGCCGAGACATAAGCTCTTTTAAGATGGTGCATAACAACATTCACTACCATCTCAAGTCACTAGTACGACCTTCAGCTACATGTTCAGCAGCTGCTTTATTGTTCATTTGGTTCATTCCTGGATGGTAAGAAAATTGAATGTTTTGTTCAAAATATACTTCCTGACATCTCTTTACATACTTGGTCTAACAGCATCTCCCTGGATTATCATTTCAATTTATAATATTTAGGCAGTTTCTTAGCAGTCACCTATCACAAGGCACAAAGGCCTTTCTAGCATAACTGAAATCTCTTGCTCTAAATACCCAGATTTCATCACTTTTTTCTTCCTATCACATTGCATGAGAACATTTAGCCAAGACATAAGGACTTAAAATATGTGTAACACAATTGGTATTGTTAATATATTTCTGAGTGTCTCTGTCTTCAGAAGAAATACTCCAGGGACTGGGAAAGCAAAAAAAAAAAAAAAAAAGAGAGAGAGAGAGAGAGAGAGAGAAAATAGATGTGTACACTTTTACGGACAAGTTCTAACCTTTTAGTGACAACTGCTGCAGACTGAAAATAAAATTGTATGAGGTTCAAAGACACCAGCCACATTTTTCCCCCTCTGCCTGCCTATCAGAAACAATTGCAACAGTCCTAGACTCCACAATATATAGTCTAGCAGATAAGCGATAACAGAGTGTCAGTGACAAAGGTCAGAATTAAAGGGCATAGTTTGATAATTGAGAAAAATAAGGATACACTTGGCCAAATATGATTATGGGGCTCAAGAAAAGTAGATTAAAGAAAAGGAACTCAAGAAATAAGGGGGGGAAATTGTTTTCATTTTATGAGACAGCAAGAATTAGAGCAAAAAAAATTTACTTAAGCTTACAACCCACTGAGCTACCAGTTTCTTCAGAACATGAAGAACAATTCTCTGGGGAGAAGTCTGTGTACAGCAGATAGCCACACCATCAGGAGTATCAACTTCTTTCCACACCTGATCCATCACATCACAAAGAGAAAAGATACTGGTGTCTGTTAACTACTGCTAAGACATCTGAAATGAGCAGCTACAAAAAGGAAGTTCTGTATCTGCCCCACATCTCTACTGGTGACATTTCTGTAGGTATCTAAACGTTCCCTGAAAATATTTATGGATACCAGGAATCAGAAAGACAAGGAGTGATCAACTGCTTTAAAAATTTGCCTAGTGGTTATAAACTACAAGGTTTCCATATCCTTGCATCCAAACAGAGCAATCCCAAACATGAAAATACAGCTTAGATCCACTTGGAATTAAAATTGCATGAATTCAAGTCTTATAATTTATACAGGCACCATCAGGTCAACCCTTTTGGCTTCCTAACTGTAACCAACCATCTATTATTTTCCAGCTCTCGAATGATCTCCAAAACAGCTCAAGATCACAGTTGTGCGGAGGTACTAGAAATCAATAGCAAACTCAGTTCGTATGGGCCTGATAATAAGGAGAGAAAATCATCTCTTGAGCACATGGTGACAGCACTACCACCACTGTACCTCTCTGTTCCCACTAGAAATGTATCTTGTAGGCCTGCTGATCTTCTTTTCATCAATCCAGGGAGTTACCACAGCAACATTCAAGGCACATAAGACCTCCTAATAAGCAAGAGCAGTGAGAGTCTCAGGGCACTGTCACACAAAGCTGTTTTTGTTCACATGGCAATACATAACACCAATTGTCACTGCAACAAAGCTCCTGAGGTGCAATTGGCAGTGTTAGATTAACGGATGAACTTGTTTTAAATGATTCTGTGATTCTATGCAGTCAGGCCTGAGCTGACCTAAACTAGCTCAGTAACACCAGCTGTGTAGGCATGAGAATTTAACTCCCCAGCCTAGTACTTGACCTGGTTAGCATTGCACTGGAGTGACAAACCTAGAAGCTCTTCAGTACAGGCATATGCAAGTAGCCATATAATTACACAGACTTATCACTTACTGTTGTGGTATTGGACGGAAAACAGTAGTTTAGAAGCAGGAACAGTACCCTGTACAAAACTGCAAAACTTGACTGTTCGTAGAAGAAAAGCAAAGGTGCATAAAATTGAAGGAAGAAATCATGTCACAGTTTTTCCTTGCTAAGAATGTTCCTGCAGTTACCCATTTACGGAAAAATTCAATTGCCCTCTCAGTGTACTTGCTCTTTAACGTGCAAAAAGAACAGTTGCAAGTCTGACTTTTAATGAAGGAGTTTCATTACATTTTACTGTACATATAGATTGCTTTCAAAGATTAATACGCCATATTAATTATTTACAAAACTCACTATGTCACTTAGGTTTTCTAAACAGTCTTAAGAACGTTTCTTTCTTTGAAAAGTATAAAGACTTCTTATCCTAAGTGAATAGATATGAACAAAACAACAGATCCAAGGCAAATTCTTCTTGTGACTAGAGAAGGAAAAAGCTTCTCTATTTGTTGAAGGTTATAATCGCTTGTTTTATGGAAGAGTAATAAAGTATAGAGACTTTGCCTAGTTAGGCAGCCCTGTGTTTGTAGCCTATGATCACACAGGATCAAGTGCAGAGTAATAAAAAGGCCTAGATAGCAGGAAAGCAAATGTACAGCATAGTGACTCAAGGAGGCATTAATTCAGATGCCAAGTAGCTTAAATACAGCTCCTTAAGTACAGGATTCATGGGGAATAGATTAGCATATATTTTATTCCTTTTCTGCCTTTTTTCTTTAAAGTCTTCTCACATTTATTTGAAACTTTTACTTCCAAGGAAGTAGCCGATTCATATTTACCTTTCTTAGCTATTATGCTAATCTTATATTTCAATAGTTGCTGTTTCACACATTTATAAATTTCATTACAATTTGCTTAATATTGATCACAAACAAATTTTATATTAAAAAAAGACTAGGTATTTAGCTATGCAAAGAAACCAGAAACAAACAAATTTTAAAAGAGAAAAAGACATCAGTTTGCTTAGATGTCTTTGCATTTACAAATAAAACCAGTGAACAGTCCAAATGGATTTGTACTATTTCACAAGCTGTTTATAGATGCTGAGAATAGAAAGAGTGCATTACATTAAACATCTCTGGTCAGTCTCACAGACAAATCTTCATTACTGTGCAGGTCCAAGATGAAGTTTAACAGAATTTCTAAATGCCTTGGGTGCTAAATTAGTACTATAAGGGGATTTGCCATATAAAGAAAGATTGCTGATCATTTTATATACTAACCTAATCATTATGGTAATCTTCAACAAACAGAAAACCATGTAAGTTTGTAGTTAATGTTTGCCAATTCCTATGGAAAAACTGGTTAGACAAACTGGTTTTGTCCAGTTGGGTTCCTGTGCATTGAGAATTAAAATACTACCTGTATTTAAACTGAACTGCAATGCTTTAACTTTATAGCAGCTACATGCACACGTGTGGATCAATTCATCACCAGAGAAATGCAAGATAATAATTTTGGCATCTCACAGATGGATGTAGTCACTTCTTAAACATATACAAGTATGTTATTCAAAGTTGGATATTTCAGAGACAGGTAGAAAATTCACAAAGTGGAATTTATGACATTCCATGTTACATTTTTAGGTACAAACCTGGAAACAAAACATCATTTGAAACAGAATTCTTGTTTCACACTCAATTCATCCAAACAAGTTGTTACTTATAATGAAATTTCAAAGATACAGTTTGTCTAGATATGATGATTTTTGTTTTCAAGTAAACTTCTGAAGTGCTGCAGACAAAAAAGAAAACTCCCTTATGATGTCACAACACTACGTTACTCATTAACTGATTTTTAAATCTAGTTTGTGCTGGAGTCACACCAAGACAGCACTTCCTACAGCAGTGAAAGGCTGCGTATTCCAAGGATCGCTCTAGAATTGACCTTACCTAAGTCTGCAGTCAGGTCCATCAAAATGCAGAAAAAAGGAAGCTCCTTGGAGGACTCAGTTTTTTATTCTGAAAGTCGGAGCAGCTTCCGACAGTCAAGTAATGACACCCCAGCGAGTCCTACGGAGAGCGTTGGATCAGTATTTATAAGGTAAATCCCAGTATGTTTGAGTGTTTTGCATGTGCTCGATGATGGGGAAACAGGGCAACAACACAGGAGGGCTCTGGGACAAGTGCACTAATGAAAATACCCAGACAAGGAAGCTCAATATGAGAAGGAAATGCACACAGAGATGGTAAATTCACATATGGTACTGATTGCACAGGTAAGGAGAGCACTACTGTAAAGGAGAAACTTGTGATGGAGGACAGAAGGGTACTGTTTTCTTCTTTATCTATTGACATTGAAATGGGGTTTTGAATGTGTATAATACCATATACTAGTCGAACTCAAGTTTTAAAGTGATCTCTATAGATCACCCAAATACTTACAATACTTGATCTCTGTACAAAATGAATGTAAACTTCGCTAGATTAGGGAGTTTAGCAAAATATTTTCATGTGTGTTTTGGTCTAAAGGAACTTCATAACGTTTATTAAACTAATTTTCAAGTTAAGTGCCACCTTATTCACAAGAAATATTCATGGAAGTAGAATACTTGCTAAATGAATACTAGTACAGGGTTTCCTGATAGAACATTGCAAAAAAAAAAAAAAATTTAGGGGGAAATCTGTTTTCTTACTTTGGAACGGTAGATTTGTTGAATTGCAGATTCTCTCTGTGGTGGAATTCATTGCAATGCAGAGTTCTGGATAAATCGTGCACATTTTAGACAGCACAAAAAAAGTGAGGGAAGGCAATGTCAGGGGGCTACTGGCACTGCTTATCCTACCTCGTGTGCTGCAGGAGCAAGACAAGTAAAAACCCATAGTACTTATGTCAATTCATCATGAGTAAAATAGCTTTAAAAGCTATTCAAAATATCATTAGACATTTATTGGTTCTTAATTCACCTGAAAATCCTTTGCCAAGGGCTGGTTCTTAATTGATGCATGGTGCCAAACAACCCTAAAAACGGATTTGGAACCTCTACATAGTCTTTGTGTGGCTGAATTATATTTCTTTGTGGCTGTGCACAAATTCTTTATATAGGGTGGTAGATCTTATCACTAATTGGGTCACTACTATAAAAGAGTCTGTTGGCCTAATTTTTTCTTTTTGAAATAATATTAGGGCTTTTTAATATTATATCTGCATATCATCCTTTCTTCCAACTCCAGCATCAGAGAGATAATGTCCAACAGTTTGAATAGGTAATAGAGAATCAGGAATTTTAAGTTTTAATTAGAGATTTCAAAGGTTAGAGCTTGGTTTTGAAAAAAAAATCCACATGTCTTTTTGTACGCCTCTTGATCTCATTTTCCAATTAGGTGTGGGACATAAGTACCTACAGTGGTATTTGGAGGGTGCAACACAAGCTGGTGACTTTTAACCACTTCCTAATTTGGACAATATAAATTTTTTCCTTCTTTCTGTGTCCTGTCCAGAACACTTGGCAGACAGATCTACCTACTTTTTTATTTACCACTAAATAATCAGTTACACAAAAAGCTGCCATATCAGCTCCAGGGGCACTGTGACTGGCCCTTTCAAAGAACAGAGTCCTTTACCCCAGATTTCTCAATAATCAACTTGCCTGCCAAGTATCGAGTGGTAGGGGCAGGCCTTCTAGAAATCCAGTTTAGTCAGTTGCTGGTTCAGTAAGGATAATGTGATCATAAAACCCTGTTGTGAAACCATACCTCCATCAATAGCAAAGATGGAGTAGCAGGCTGCAAATACCAGGCAATCTCATAAGAAGGATGCATGATAGCACATAATGAGCTAGACGGACTGAGCGCTCAGCAAACTTGATTTTTGTGTGTTTGTCACAGTCATGATACATTTATTGAAAATGGGCCATGTGAAAAATCAGGGAAAATGCTTTTGGGAAAAGTAAATGCAGGCTCTGCATTTTAGGTACTATTTTCAATACAGTCCTATTTATTTGGAGCATATTTTCCATATATGAAGATGCACCCACAGAGAAAATTTACTCCACAGAGTAAATTTCATGCTCAATGGCTTGCATCTGGGATTTGGCATTCACCCTTTGTGGCCTGACTGTGAAGACATATTTACATTTGTTTTGATTTCTTTTTCCCCCAGAGTGATGTAACTCCTAACTCTAAATGAGACAGAATCGTAACTGTATAAGCACAGTCAAATACGTTATTATTCATGACCCTATCTGATGTAAAGACTGTGAGAAAACTGATAATGTGATTAATTCTTTCACATTATCTTGTGTTTTTCACTTTAACCTTCTTCTTCTAAAGGTAAGAACAAACCTTTCCCAAGCTTCTGGAAAGGCTGGGCACTATATTTTCTTGTGGAAGATTCAATTTATCCTCAAACAAGATGGTTTTCATTTTCTTACATACTTAATGTACCATACTGCTGCACTTCAGAGACTGCCAGATTACTAAAGGTCTTTTTCAACAAAATGATCACCATATTTGCGCACATCAAGAATGCTTGCATGCACTCAGGCATACCTGGTTCCAAAAAGGACCCACATGTATTCCTTTATAATACAGATTGGGTAATTACATATGTGCATGCACCTTATTCATTAGATATACACCATCTGTTTGATACCCTAAGCATACAGTTGTAGGTGTAGATTGAAATTTTTGCCCAAGTCATCTTTATACAGAGATGTCACACTTGGATGTTGTCCACGATGTCCTTGGACATTTGTAATTAAAGGATGACAAACCAAGCTAATGTGACCCACCAGAGCAGAACAAGCAATACTTACATTTATCTTTTTTACCATAACCGGACAATATATTAAATGAGAACATGTATTTCTTTTATTACAAATGCAAATATCTTTTCTAAATTATAAATAAAGCAGATTTTCCTGTCATGAGACTTCATACAATCATTTAAAATTACAAGGTCTAGGTATCAGAGTATTCTAATATGTTAGCATTGCCATTCATGAGGCATCCAGGCCAATATACTGCAAGAAAATATGCCATAACTGTTCTTCTTTTTTTTTTTTTTATTATGAGCTAAGAAGAGACACTGACTTGTGTGTTTTTCAGCAAAATGCCAACTGGCTGAGTGCTTTTTCACAGCAAGCAGAACTGAACTGTTACACGTCACAAGGTTGCTTTTTCCAGAATGTAAGGTTGCTTTGTCTAGAATGTAAGTAAGTTGCCATGAACAATTTGGAGGGACACGAACGTTCCTTTATTTCGATGGTTCCACTGTTTTGTCATTAACCCTCCACCCCGTTCTGTTCTTTTGATTACTGTGGCACAGTAAGACACAGTGGTGAGGCTAACAGTATGTAGAATGTCTTCTGTGACTCTACAGAGGTCATTGTGAAGGTCGTTTGTACTAAAATATCAGTAAATGTGCTGACGAGTACCTGTGCAATGTGTGACATGCTCACTGAGGTGGGCTGACACCATACTGCTCATATCCCAGAAGTTTTGTGTGGCAGTCTCCTTTGTCCTTCTGGGTGTTACAGCACGAGTGTAACTCAGTGTTATCCATCCACCTGTTTCAGCACGGAGCCACAAAGAACAGTCTGGCATGCCTCACTGTGTGGGATAAGTGCTCCAAAAGCTTTCAGCCCAGCTTACTTCATTTGCTCAACATACTGCCCTGTCCAAAGGGGAGTTCAATCATTACAGTAATCAGCTACCTTAAACAAAAAACTGGAATTGATAATCAGATAAGACTTCCTGTAAACAGCTCAGAAGAAAAATATTACCGGATATGGGTATCTGTAAAGTAATCTCAAACTTTTAAAAACAATTACTAAATTCTTAATCCAGACAAGGAATAAGACTCAACTGGCCAAAACTGCTTTTCACTCCTTATAAAATTACACCATTTGCCGTGTTCTGGCCCTAGTTATTTTCCACAGACTATTTTGAACTTTGGCTCCATCTATTTTGAGCATACTTCAGGTATGCTGAGTAGCTTGAACAGTGTTTTTGAACATTCCTGCTTGAGTCAGGAGTATCATCAACACCAGCTCAGATCTTGTACCCTCCAAAGACAGAGTCTATAGCCCCTCCAGGCAACTTCTTCCAATGCTGCACCACCTTTTTAGTCCAGTTGTTTTGGTTTTTTCTTAGTGTGCATTTTGCAAGCTGTAAGCCTGGCTTCACTCTGATTTGTGGATGATTTGTGTATATTCTAGAAATTAGAATTTTTTCCCTGTTTCAACATCTTTCCAAATGTCTATTAGTTTGTGTCTCATACTATCAGAACTCCTCTTTCTATAGTATCTAACATAACTAACATTTACTATCATATTTCAACTATAAGGACTTAGCAGGTCTTTCAGCACTTAAAAGCTTCCAAGACATTTGCACAGCTTTCACAGAATCCTACCAATGCAGAATATCACACAGAAAACTGAAGGTAAGACATATATAATGACCTAGTAGGCAAAAGTACCTGTATTCAGGTACTATTAAGGCTGTATTTTTCTTAATACATTTTTACACCTGCAAAGAAATACAGAAGAATTCTCTACTGAAGAGAAATTTGCACAAAGTACATGGAATGCTAGTAATCACCTTATTTATTTTCTGCTTTGTTTCTTTCCAAGAAAGTTCCTCACATTAAGGCATGCTGATACTTGTTAGATAAATGGAAAATACTTTATGAACAGTCTCAATGACTGTACTGAAATAAACCTTGTTGATTAAGACAATTTCTATCATTGTTTATTTTCACTTAGATAGTCTTTTTCATCATTCAGCAGCAATATCCTAGCCATGAATCCCTAGGCATGGGTAGCATGGGTAGTTCCACTGCTTTTAATACTGACCTTTCCAGTGTGTCTCATTAGGCTCTTTTACTCCTTCCTTCTTCATGTCCTTCAAGATACAATTCATAACTATTCTGATAAATTAAGGAAACAGATTGGAAAGAAAAAAAAAACAAAAAACAGAGTAAAATGCACAAAGGCTATGTAGATGGTCATACTTAGTCAAGTCTTACAATTTCCTGCTGATGTACTAGAGAACATCATCTCAGCTGACCTATATAAAAACTTCATTAGGTCATAGTGGTTGAAAACTAAACCTGAGCTAGCGTCACCCTGTTGTGAAACACAAACACTTTACCGCAAAAGACAACCAGTGGTACTGTGTATAGGACAGATGAAGGAATCTTTTAAACTCCTCTCTATACAGCCTTTGTAAGACTACTGGTGTCCAGCCTGGGGGAATCACACTTCAGAAAATACCCAAACCTGCCACAGGCACTTCATAGAAAAACAAACGAAAAAAAAAGATCAATTTATATGTTTCATCTGAGACTAAAGATAAGATGAAAATGAGGAGAAAAAAGGGAGAGGTTTTCTTCATATTGAATAAATTAAGAAATAATGGCTTTCAGCAACAAGGATTCAAAACCATGTTACGGATCAAGGACATCCCCTAGATGACAGCTAACAGTGGAATTGGTGGCCTGGACACTGATGACTTTTAACAACAACTTAGGAGTCTTGCCAGGAGTGACACAGGAATAGCAGGCCTTAACTTGGGACAGGGAGTGAACTCAATGGCTCAGTGAATCTCTCCCCATTCTGCTTTTCTGTGATTTCATATGATTTCATATATATCTTAGATCTTTTTATTTTACAACGGAAGTTTTTCCTACTGTTTCATCTTTAATTTTTTATCCTTTGCTGTGTTATACATTATGTTGAAGGTCCTAATAACTGAAAACCCTGAATCCCCTCTGAGGTTTAATGTACTTTTCAGAGCAGGAACAGCATTGCCAGTACTGCAGGCATTAAACAGTAATCAGTAACTTTACAGTACACTGTTTTCTCTTTCTCTCCCCAGTCTGCTCTTCACCAGTTAGAGAAAAACACAGCCCAGATTTTCTCATGAGTCTCTGCTGGAGACAGCTTGATCTTCAAATACTTGCTTTACTGTATCTGTATATATGAGTAATAATCACAGTATGGTAAAAGGTACTTTGTGCTTTTTTTTTTTTTTAAGACTTGATCATAATAAAAGCATATGGTTTTCAAGTATATTCAACTCACATGAGCAGTTGCACATTTGCTTGTTTAATATAAGGTACTTATATGAATAAGAATATTGATATTCAGTTTTATCACTCAGGAGTGCCACCTCTCACTCTGGAGTTGCTGTACTATGTACTGTTAGACAGAGGTTGGCCAAAGAGCTTCTTTTCCAAATAGTCCAAAAAACCCACAAGTTCTAATCCTGGCTCACTGCTTATTACTTCCACTGTCATTATCAGATAATAGCAAACTGGACTAAGGATGCGTGTACTAGCAATCTGCCAGAACCAAGCCTCTGACAAGAGTTAAGATATTGTGATATGGAAGAAATTACTAAGCAAGGATTCATTTTTTAGTGTCAAGGCTTTAGGCATCAATTTATTTGAATGTAAGTTTCTTCTGCACTAAATGACTTCACAGATTTATTTCAATCAGAGATCTGTGCACACCTTGAGAATGGAGCCAGATGAAACTACAAGAGAGACTGAGCTCCAGGACCAAGCAACTCCTTTCTAATTCTCGCACCACTGATGTAAAGACAGGAACCTCTGGCAATGAATGAACAAAACAGTCAGTGGTAGCATTTAAACAGGTAGTTAAATCTGACAGACTGAAAATCTGAGCACTCAAAAGAAAGCAAAATTTATTTATTCAAAAAATCTAAAAGTCAGATTCTCACCTACTAAAACAGTACTTCTGCTGAACTGCACATAGTTACACAGAAGTTATTCAACCACAAGTCTGCCTCAAAATGAGGACTAAATTAGCAGATACATTCTTAGTGTAATGAAAAGCCTCCAAAAACAAGATGAGGGAGGGGCAGGCAGTCACAGATTCCAATCTTCCTGTGCATGCCTTGTTAGTGCACACTTACACAAGAACAATCCCCAGGGTACCTAAAACCCACACAGGTTGCTGCACCCATGAAAAGGATGTTGGGCCTGAACAGCCCTCTCAGTTCCAGCTCTACTCATAGTTCAGGCAGCTGAAATGGCTCCCATTCTGTTATGGCTGGATAAATGAGATGCTATTATATTGCCACAGGTTGTGTCTGGTGTAAGGAGGTGGGAGAGGTTCTGCAAAGCAGTGCCAAGTGCACTCAGGTGCTCCACAGGGAAGAATAATGCAACAATCAGTGTTTCACAGGCGCAGAGTTGTCAGAGTTGTTAAAAATGAGACAAGGAAGGGCAAGGCCTATCTGGAATTGAATCTGGACAAGGATGTCAAGAGCAGCAAGAAGAATGTCTTTAATACATCAGTAACTAAAGGAAAATGAAGAAGATGCAGAGAAGGCAGTTACTGAACACCACCTTTCCATTGGTCTTCACTGGCAAGACCAGTCCTCAGGAATCTCTGACCAGGAGACCAGGGTAAAGGAATGCTGGAAGGGAGACTTTCCCTTGGTCAAGGAGAATTGGGTTAGAGAATACCTCAGTAAACTCAACAAACACAAGTCCATGGGTCCTGACTGGATGCACCAAGAAGTGCTGAGAGAGCTGATGGACATCAAAGCTCTGTTCCTTACAATCATCTTTGACAGGTCATGGAGATCAGGACTGGTGTCTGAGGACTGAAGAAAGCAAATATCACTGCAGTCTTCAAATAGGTCAAGAAGAAGGATGCAGGGAACTATCAGCCAGTTAGCCTCACCTCAATCCCTGGAAAGGTGATGGAGCACCTCATTCTGGAGGCCACCTCTATCCACACGGAGAACAAGAAGGTGATCAGTAGTAGTCAGCATGGATTCACTAAAGACAAATCATGCTTGACCACCCTGATTGCCTTCCACAATAAAACAACTACCTGGATGGATGAGGGGAGAGCAGCAGATCTGGCTTACCCCAACTTCAAGACTTTCAACATTGTCTCTCACAACATCCTCATAGGCAAACTTGGGAAGAGTGGACTCAATGGATGGACAGGGAGTTGGATTGAGAACTGGCTGAACAGTAGATCCCAGAGTCATCATCAGTGGCACAGGGACTAGCTGGAGGCCTCTCCATGGTGGTGCCTCCCAAGGTCCAATACAGGCCCCAGTTTTGTTTAACTTATCCACCACTGACTTGGATGAAGGGGCAGATGCGTCCTCAGCAATTTCACTGACAAAACAAAGCTGGGAGGAGTGGCCAATACCCCAGAGGGCTGTGCAGCCCTTCAGAAGGACCTGGACAGCCTGGAAAGATGAGCAGAGAGGAACCGTCTGGAATTCAGCAAAGGCAAATGAAAGATCCTACACCTGGGGAAAAATAATCCCATGCAGCAGCACAGGTTGAAGGCCAAACTTGCTGGAAAGCAGCTCTGCAGGGAAGGACCTAGGGGTCATGGTGGACAACAAGCTCCCCATGAGGCAGCAGTGTGTCCTTGCAGCCAAGCAGGCCAATAGTATCCTGGGCTGTATTCGGAAGAGCATTGCCAGCAGGTCGAGGCAGGTGATCCTGACTCTATTTGGCCCTGGTGAGGCCTCACCTGGAGTGCTCTGTCCAATACAGGGCTCCTCAGTACAAGACTAGGAGCTCCTGGAGATGTCCAGCAGGGAGTTACAAAGTTGATCAAGAATCTGGAGCATCTCTCTTGTGAGGAAAGGCTGAGGGAGCCAGGCACCTTCAGCGTCAAGAAGGGATGACTGATTTAGGACCTCATCAATGTCAGTAGGTATCTGAAGGGAGAGTGCCAAGGGGACAGAGCCAGGCTCTTTACAGTGGTGCCCAGCAATCGGAGGAGAGGCAATGGGCAGAAACTGATGCACAGGAAGTTCCACCTGAACATGAGGAAGGATTTTTTTACTGTGCAGGTGACCACACACTGGAACGGGTTGCCCAAAGAGGATGTGGAGTCTCCCTTGCTGGAGATATTCAAGAACCGTCTGGATACAATCTTGCGCCATATACTCCAGGATATGCCTGAGCCAGAATGTTGGACCAGATGACCCACTGGTCCCTTCCAACATTACCCTCCTGTGGTTTTGTGATTTTTCTGAGCAGACAAAGCAGCATGGGGTGCTGCTGATGAGAAAGGAAGCATAAGCACCTATTTGTCTCCTCAAGATGTAAAGCCACAGATGGAAATATCAACAAATCACTTCAGAAGATCATATTAGTAGAGCAGTCCAGAGGCCAGTATCAGTATTTGGACTACTGCCTGCTTCCACGAGTCACCAGGGAAGTGTGCTGAAAGAAAACAGGGCCCCGGCCGCCTTCCCCCCGGGACCGCGCCTGTGTGAAACCGCCTATCTCCTGTACCCCCGTATACAACATTAAGGACGGCCCTTGTTGGAGCCGGCGTCTTACGCGACAGCGTCCCGACTGAATAATTTAAGGCTCGTAAGGGATCGGCCTCACGGGGAGCGAGAGGCCGCCTCGGTCACAAGCTCGGCGGCGCGAGTGGCGCCGGGCCCGGCCGGGCGGGACCAACCGGTTTGCGGCGGCTCCGGCTCCCGCCGGCCCCGAGCGGTGGCAGCAGCGGCGGGTTCGCCCCGGGGCGGGGCGGCGAAGGCGGAGCCGGCGGCCCGGCCCGGCCCGCCGGCGAGAGAGTGCCTTGCGGTGGCCGGGGGCGCCGTGCGGGCTGTGCCGATGGTGCTCATGACTGAGCCGCGGTGCGATGCGGAGGAGCCGAGGGCAGCGCGGGCCGCTGGCCGGCGGGAGAGCAGGGGCGCTCGGCGGCTGTGAGTAGTGCCCGCGCCGGGAGACGGGCCCCGCGTGGGGCTGTGCCCGGGCCGCCCGCGGGGCAGCGCCGGGACCGCGGGGAGCTGCGAGCGGGGTCGGCTGGGGAGCCCCCGGGGCGGTGGGGCCGCGCTGTCGGGGGCATCGGCGTGGAAGGTCCCGGCAAGAGTCGCCAAGGGGGCTCCGCCTCCAGGCTGAATTTGAGCGCGAACAGCCCCGCTCAGCCGCGACCCGCGCTCGAGTCCAGCGCTGAACTCCGAAGTTGTACTTTTAGGAGCAAGGCGTATAAATACGAATTCTAGTAATGTCATCCCAAAGCCTGGAAATCTTTCTGAGCCGTGGCATACACATACAATAGTTGTGCTTTATCGCTTGTGTTAAAGTGGACGGGCTCCTGTGGGAAGCTGTGGTCTTTTCCTCTGTGTGCCAGGAAAACCCAGAACTTTGTCGAAAGTTCTCAAAGTCTGTCTGATACAGGCAAGAGACATTAAAATGGGGAGTTCACTCTGATATCCCAGATAGATGGGGCACTCGGGAAGGATGGTGGTCACTTGCCCATCCTGGCATGATTCCTTGCTGGGCTCCTCACCCATCGTGGCCATACCCATACTCGAACTTCTGCTTTTTAACCTGAGAGGTACTGTAAAAGTTGAGCAAGTGAAGAGATCAAAAATATTCTTCATGAGGAAGAGGAGGCCCTCCTGGCTGGTAAAGGCTGTCTACTTGGACTAGCTGGTGGAAGGTTGGGAAGTCAGAGGGCTCAGAAGGGTGGGAGGACTCCCCTGAGGCTGCTGCTTCCCAGCCACTGATGATGACTGGGAACATCACGAGTTAAACGTTCATCTCCTGCATTGGTCTCTTGCTTCCTGCCGAGATCTCAAGTTATTTGGGTGCTTGTGTGCCAGGGCAGTGACCATCACACGTGAAAATGTTGCTGGAATCAAGCAGCTGTCTGTTTCCATACCAGGCTCCCAATTCACATGCGTCTTAGCAGTTCCAAGGACAATGTTTGAGAAGTTAAGCATCTGCAAAACAAGAAACTAAAACATGTGAGGCTTTCTCCTCAAATGAAATTAAAGAGTTCACTTTCTCCTAATCTGGGATGATTCATCTTCCCAAGGAACTTTTCTTGACAAAAATTCAATCTTAAATAGCTTCCAGGAGAAAGGTGATCAAGTTACAAGCAGCTAGCTCTTTCTGTCAGAGAAATTCTGACAAAGTCTGTGTTGATTTTTGGGGTTTTTTTCCCCCCAGCTGTTGTAGACGTGATCTCTAAGCAGGTTTATTGCTAAAGTATGTATCACAGTGAAATCTGTTGCCAGAAATAATTTGCTTGTTAGAGAGCACTGGGAATCAAAGTGTCTTCTAAGTGTCCTTTATCCTGTATGGTGTAATCACATCAATGACTTCACACTACAAATGAAACATAATTCCCAGACCTTCTCTAGACTCTTCTGACTTCAAGCCTTGGATCCTGAACCCTGCGCAGAATTATGCCAGTGAACCTAATGAAGTTCTTCAGGTATGCAAGATCTGTATCTGATTTTTCTCTTGAAAACATAACTAGGAGTCCAAGACAGTGTATGGAGAGCTTGATCTCGGAGGCATCGGACATGCACAGGTAACTGACCATCTGTTTAGACCATGTGTTTAGACTTTCAGTCCTTCATCAGTTAACAGTTTTAGAAGCAAGGTCAATGTTAGCCAGTGTGGTAAACGCAGGAGTCTTACTCACTATGGCTCTCTAGGTTTTTTTGAGCTATCAATTTTTGCTGTTTAGTAGGTGTCGCACAGGGGAGAGCTAGGCAGTCTGTTACACTTTAAGATACAGTGTTCATCAGTAAGAGCCTGATAGCAGGATGGTGAATACACTGGGAGAGGGGGAAAAAAACTTGAAAAGCTTTGTCTTAAACTAGAAAATTTTATAAGCATTTGCTCTTTGGAAACAAGTTGGAATTTATTTTCCAGCCCCATTTTACTGATAAACTTGTCTGAGAAACTCTTGTGTTAATTTGCTTTGGAGTTAACCTCACAGGCCAGGTATCTTTGGTTTGACTAATGTGAAATTACAGGGGAGATTGTTCAGCTCAAGAACAGAAGCATTGCTTTAATTCAGCTAGAAATGAGATTTCCACAAGCTGAGTTGTTGAAGATTTGGTTTCAGAAGATACTGTGTATAAGCGTATGTGGTTTTGGTGGAGTTTCATTCCCCCCATGTACTTCCAGGGAACAATATGCAACTAACAGAGCTCATGATGACCTCTATTTGAAAAAAAAATGCTAGCCACAGTTATAGAGGTTTATGAAACTTAGTATTTTCCAGAGCTCAGGTGGGAGAGAGATTTATGTGTGTAAAAAGATTTATATGTACACAGTAACCTGTATTTCCTGAGGTATGCTTAAAATGTTGTTCGGTGTAGAGAGGAATGTCACAGCTTAATATGCTGCTGCTGCTACCATAAAGGTTCCCTGGGGGATAGGTACATCTGAAGGATTGAAGCTGTAAAAGTCTTTTGGGTTGTTTTGGTCTTTTGTTGGGGTTTTTTTGTTTGTTTGTTTGTTTTTGTTTGGTTGGTTTTTGTTTGTTTTGGGGGTTTTTTTGCAGGGTTTTTTTTTATTCGTTTTTCTTAAATATTTCAAGATTAGAAACTGGAAAGCTTGTATTTATCCAACAGTGATTCAGAAGATATAAGTAGTTTCGTATTGATTCAGAAAATGGGCTACTCTGGTGTGTTTAGTGATACTTATACATTTGCAAAGTTTCCAGTAGATCCGGAGAGTTGTATAACCCCAGAAATAACACTGTGTGGAAGTTGGGCACTTGTTATTATGCAGACCCAAAATAGTGATGTGCCAAAAGTTTGTCATTATGTGGAGTTCCTTCCAAGCAAATAAAAAATTTGTGGACAGAAAACACCTTCCAAGTGGAGTTCCCATTGGAACCATTACATGCTGATGTGGCCTTGGACCAAAAAAGGAGTTAACCCTTGCATTGTATTTAGAGAATATTTATTTTTTTGACTGGAAAGTGGGATGTGTTTGATTTGTGCTGGCACTGGACCTCCCATAGAAGCTGTCAGCTCTGCTTCAGGGGCAGCTGGCTGAACAGATGTTTGAGCATTGAAAATAAAGTGTTGCACATTAAGGAGAAATGGCACAGGAGTAATAGCAAGCAGTTCACATGCGTTGTCAGCATCTCTCTGCTTTTACCCGTGCTTGCCACTGACAAAGCCCATGTGGCACTTTCTGGTGCCACTGGTAGTATTTGTTCTCGTATGATTCAGTCTGTGTGTGATGTGATGGGTTACTGTATGGCAAGGTTCTGCTAAGATCAAGTGGCACATTCTGTCTCCTTATGGTTTACAGAATCAGGTAGAGTCCAATTACGAAGTGTAACTTAGAGAAATTAAGAGACTGGGACTTAAGAGTCTGAAAGATATGGAAGGTTTTAAATTTTGGGGGGGATTTTTTGGTGTTTTTTTTTTTTTTTTCTTTAGCAAAAATGCATTGCAGATACTGGGGAAAATATGTTACTGCAAGCAGCAGAAAATGCTTGCAAGCGATTTGGGTTCTTCTGGGCAGGGAGAATGTGATTTTTATGGTTTGTTTGTCTGGCGTATTATTCTACCATAACAGATGTTTCTTAATAACAGTTTATCAGTTGATAAATTAAAATAAAATTAATTTACTTACTTGTGCTTAATCACAATTCACTAATTTTTTTAAAGTCTCTTACTTGAGAGAAACACAAAATGCAGAGAAAAAAGAGGAAATTATTTATTACTGATTTAAATTTTTAATCTAGGTTAACTCCTTTCCAGCAGTCAAACTTCTACTGTGTTTTTTTTTTTGTGAAGGAGAAAAGGTGTAGGTATGTACTTTCGGGGAATGAAGATACTGACACATGCTAAATATCATATATTTTAATTCTTCCCTAGTGGTTCTTCCTTACTTTTATAGCATGATCTCTAAAGAAGAAGAGGTTTGCAAGTGAAACATTTAAATTTAACATGTGACAGGAGTTTTCCAGTCTAGGTTTGAACCTTCATTTGTTCATGATGGTATTTTTAATCACTTCTGGTTTTTCCCTTTTTTCTCCCTGCCATTCCTACTTTATTCACTTTATGTGCATGCTTAAGTTATAAAAGCAGCTTTTTAAAAATACTTTTTCCATATGTAAATGCAGTATATGGATCTGAAGAGATTTTTTTTACACCCAGGTGTCTCATGTGGCTCACCTGAAATACTCCCAAATGTATTTACTGGTTATATGCAGGCTGTGAGAAATGCTTGTTAGACAATATGATAACTACAGCTTTGGGCAGCAGGATTTTTTGCTGGTATTTGACAGGTAATACATAAACGTCACACCACAGTATTGTCTTCTTACCTGCACCTCCATAAATGTTGCAATCATGTGGTTAGAAATTATGTGCTTATCTGATGATGCCACTGCTGGGACTAATGAGCTTTATGCTCTGTACCTAGCTGTTGCCCAGTCTGTGTATATCCTTTCCAATGAATCTTCTCAGATCTGTGCTACTTTAACTAAACTTATACCTGGAACTGACTGTCTTAGCCTCTGTCCTTGAAAAATAGCACACTTAGGTTAGGGAGGTTAATAAGCTCCAGAAAGAGTGGCAGGAAATAATATGTAGGCTGCAGATAGGCAGCAGACAATTTCAGCAGAGTAGGGAACATAGAGGCAGACTGTGGATAGAAGAGGGAAACCTTCTAGTTACCTGACTGTGAAACGGCAGTTCTCTACATCCCCCATAAAACCAGCTGTACCCTGGCATGTGCTACACTTGCCTCAGTTTAGCCCTCTGGCTATAATTTTAGTCTGTGAAAGACAGACCACCTAGGCAAAAGACTCTTGATGTACTTTTGTAGCTGCCATCTATGCTATACTAGTTCAAGAAGAGCTGTTTAGATTTGTTCAGCCTTTTTCTGAACAAGAAGGAAGTTTATATTACGAAAACATAGTAAATAACAGTCATATATATTCTTGTTTGGTTTTGAGAAATTTTAAAATGCATGGAAACATGCTATGGCCAGCATAGGAGAGAGTGTGTTTTGCCATGGAGGACAGCTTGTGGCCAGTGGAAAGGCTCAGATTGAAGACGCAGGCTTTGAGAGCATTCAGACTCAGTGTTGTGGTGACATAGAAAAGAGAAAATCCAGTTGGCCTCAGCAGGTGTCTGGCTACCATGTATCACATCTGATTCTAATAAGACTACCTTTTTCCAAGACACTGGAAGGAAAATGGTTTGTTATATTTAGTGTCACAGTCAAAGGCACTGTTGTGACTGGTGTTCGTTAGACTCATTGTTAGGAGCTAGTATTTCCTAGTGTGAAATAGTAGCTTTTGTGTTCAATTATCCCCATTGTTCTGGTCTTTTCCATGAACACATAAGCAGATCTGTAAGAGCAGTCGTAGGTTGAAAAGATAATAATGGGAAATTCAGCCTCGCCAGATCCTTGGTGAATGGTTCATTTCTGTCCTTGGTGAAATGTGTGATGAAAAATCAAATATGTACTCGGGTATTCCTTGAAACTTCGGATTTTGTCTCCTTGATTAGTGTTGTGTTTTTAACAAGGAAAGCAGGATAAGGCACAGTAGAAATATACAGTGAGAAGTTAATTTTCATCTCATCATTTTCAATTCAGCTTTGTTGTGCACTATTCTTGCTGGGGAGCCTCACAAAAATTGTATATGAGGTATATAGAAGCAGACTAACACACTTAAAAAAAGGAAATCTTATCAATTATTTTGGATTATCTTTTATCAATGCCAGTGTTCAAAGACACTGCTTTATAAGAAAATCCAACCCTCCTTCTTTTTGTATATAACCTGCTAGAAGAATCAAAGTTGTATTTCTCACGTACAATGATTAAAACAATTTTTGTGCAGCATAGTGAGTCATTATTTCTAAACATGCCATAAAACTGAAGCTGGTGGTCAAGGGTTTTGTGTCAGCTTCACTTTTTAACAGCGGAGAGTGGAATAAAAGTGTTGATAAAATTGTTCCCAGACGTCTGCTTTCATCTCTAACTGCATCCTTAATAACAGCTGTTAATATAATTGCAGGTGTCTGATTTTTTTTTCTTTTTCTTTTTTTTTTTTCTTTTTTCTTTTTTTCTTTTTTTGGGGTTTTTTGAGGTGGTTTGGGTTGGGTTTTCTTTTAAGTATCTGAGTCTGATGTAACTACCTAGTTTTTTTCAAAAGTACAATTATTGCTGTAAAACAGGAATCCAAGTCTTGCAGTATGTTGTGGTATGTTTCTCTGGAGAAACTTGCAGAAACTTGCAGAGGTGCAGCTTCAGGTTATTAGGCCAATCCTTTATGCTTTTTCTCTGATGATTTGGCCTCATTTGTAAAGATGCTTTTCCAGATAGATATGTGTTGTTTCTGCCTGAGTTAAGGAACAGCTCTGATTGATAGATGTCTGTATGGTGATATTTAACATATGAATTGTATATAGATGCAGTATTTATCTTTTTAATTGAATTTGGTATTGACCAATTGGTAGACCTGGCACTTAAGTGCCTTTTCTCTCTTTTTTGCACCCTGAACAAGTCATAAATCAGGAATTTTTATTTTTCCTTTCTCCTGTCACCTCTGGAAGCTAAAGATAAAAACATGACTTAAGACCGTAAGCTTCCTTTTCAGTGTGAATTGTGATTCTATTTTTGTCTTGCTTTTGGTCAGAAGATTAGGTAGGCTAGAATTAGGAGATATGAAAATGTTTTCTCCTAAAGAATGCAAGCAGGTTGAAAAATGAGAAAAACACATGCTCCCATCCAAAGCAGAGGTGAATGAGTGTATTTTGCTTAATTTTATTTTTTTCCTCCCTCAGAAAGATTTCTGTTGTGTGCTAGATTTGGCTGTACCTATGTTCAGATAAATAGTTGTTGGTCATCATTCTGAAACTCCCATGGAAACTGCATGAAGGGAATCTTGTGGAGTTGAGTGAAGATACATATGAGAAGGGTTTTGCTTTTTGAAGTGGATATATGAAACGGAAACTCTTGAGAAGACAAGAGAGCTAAATGGCTTGTGTTCCTGTTCTAGTATCAACTTAGTAAAATATCTTGTTATAGTGTCTCTTGTTTCAGAGCACAGGGAATTCTGTGGTTTTTTTTCTATGGAACTTGATAGCAGTCTGGTTTTGATTAGACAGGGAATACAGACAGTTAATAATAGATGGTATTTAGAGCAGAGAATTTACATACTTGCTAATGACGTCTGCGGTGTCACAGTGATCTTGCTGATGTCGAAGTGGTAAGGCAGTGTGAAACTTGATCTAGTTATTATGTGAAATGTCTATTCAGTTGAGGAGAAAAACCTGACTTTCTCTGTCCTTAACAGTGTTGGAGGTGTTTCTGTTCAGTATTAACTCCAAAATTTCATTTGTGTTTTTAATAAAGACATTACAACACAAACATATGGAACTACTCACAGGTGAGTAATTGTGTTCCAAGAGACAGGTGTGGAATAGAACACAGTAGGTATTTCTGCAATTAATTACCTTGATATATCAAATTAGTTTCAGAATTTAAGGAAGTCCTAAACAATTGGTTTCATTTCTCTTTTGGTGCCATCTGACGTCAAGATTCCAGCTGTGCCTGCAGATATGTTTCATCCTAGAAATGTCTAGAGAAGCACATGGTGTATGTGCAAGTGTGCCCATCCATATGCACATTTTACACAGTTAATGTGCAGCTGTGTAACTGCCTCCGTTATTCCATGTTTGACTGATCTCATGAGAAGAGAATTAGCCTGCTCCTTGAACTACCTGAGGAAGTTAAATCTCAGTCTGGTTCATACCTATTCATATTGACAAACTGACCTTCTCTGTCATGCAGGGTTTGACATCTCTGCACCATCATTAATGCTTTGCTGCTCTCTGTATTTGATATAAATACATCTGCTGGCTGTAGATTTGCTGTACAAAAGATATACAAAATCCTGTACTTCAGAATCAACTGTTTTGTTTCCTTCAGATTTCAGCTTTAAGTACAAGCTGTGTACTAAGTATATGAAATAATACCAAATGGATACATTATGTCAATCTAACATCTTGTATAGCAGCTGTTAAGCAGCTCTCTGCCCCTTTGTGCTTGGATTTGCTGTAGCCTGTTTTGATAGTTTGGGAGCCTTAGTCAATATTTGGCTGTCCATTTACATGGTAAGAATGATAAGTGGTCTTAGAGGCAGATTAAATCATGACATTATTTTGAGAAATTGTTTCTGGGAGATGCGTTATCTCACATAAGCAGCGCTGTGTGCTACATAACACTAGAGCATGGCTGTAGCGCTATGGGAGGCATTTTGCTTCTCAGTGACTAGACTGTACAAACAGACAACATCTAAACCTTCAGTCTGAGCACTATTGCTAGTTTTTCCAGTATGGAGACCATTCTAATCTGTTGTGAAGAGGACAGCAGGAGAGTTTACAGTGAAAAGGTATTTTCTTCAGTCCAGGTGTGAAGTAATTGAACTGTGTACAGTATAAACGCGAGCTCATCAGATAAAGCACTCCAGAATCTAATTACACATGCAAAAAAGGTTTGTTCAGACTAGTGTGGCATAGAGAAGATGTCTAGTAGAATGATGGGACATGTCTTCTGGAAGAAAACTTTTAAGATTTTAGTCCTAGCAAAAGGTAGTTTGAGATGATTGCTTCTCTAGGACATGATAGGTCAAGTAAGTGCTTAGGAGACCTGTGACCTGCAGCATATTTAGCAATGTCCTTCCAAGCATTGGTATGTTCCATCTTACCCTCTTGTAGTCATCTCTGCTTGAAGCATGTTGCAGATATGTCTTTTGTATAGTGCCTAGATTAATCTCTTCATCCTGCTCCATCTTCTGTGCTTTTAAAAACCTGCCAAAGTCTGTCATCTTTATTTGAGATCTGTAAAGGTTTGGAGTCTTTCCCTTTGACTTTAAGTTTCTGTGAAAGTAACCCATTCCTTTACCTGCATAGACTCATATCAGGAAGTAAGAATAGCTTAAATATCACTGTCTCGTAACATTAGGACTGTTCACACTACTTTGATTCATTTGTCAAATCCTGTCAGTCTGCCAACAGCTACCCAATAAATCCAGCAGAACCAAAAGACGCAGAATGTCATTGTATTTGTGATGGATATTTTCTCATGGGTTGTACCAAGCATGTTGTGTATATTTGGGAAGAAATTGCTTCCGAACTATTTTGGTTGATGATTTGCAGTAATATATCAGTCTAACTACTGTTGCAGAGTTAATCCTTTTTGTATAATAGAAGTGAAATTGGACCAACAGGGCTTGTAAGGTAACATGATGATCTAATATGTATGCTCCATCCACACAGGGAAAGTTGCACCAATGCTGAGTCACATCAAACCCTTGGGAAATATGCTTTGACTCCAGGTTTGCAAACAATTGAAGATGTGCCTAAATCTCTGATTATTCAAGAGGTCTTTTTTCCTTCTGTATAACTGCTCTGCAATTTGTGGACTGGGGGACTGGTTTGTCACAACTTATTGTGGCTCCTAGAGCACTAACTGTGAACTTCTAGAGCAGTTATCAGGCAGACCAAGTAGCTTGGTTGTCCTGAGGAAGCTTTGTAGAAGGATTTGTGTGGTTGCGGGGAATTGAAGACAGTAACTACCATATAGTTTTGAAATTTTGGTCTCTCTTGTGTATGCCTGAGAAGTGTTTGTGTCTGATTCGGTACTGGGGTTGTCAAAAGACAGCAGTTGTTCCTTGAGGTTCACTTTCCAAACTGTGGCCTGTTAGCACTTCTCTCACATTGTTCTGTTCTTCTTACTCAAACTATGTTTGAAGGGAGCAGAGGAAAAGTTGCTGTTTTAGATTAATGTATTTAATCTTTTTTCTCTTGAAAATTTCCCATTAATGTGGTACAGTATAACTTTCACAGGGAGTCAGAATTTTTGAGGTCCTGGTGAAGGTTAGTGCCAAAGAAGAAAGTTTGAAGTTTAGAGAATTTTATGCTAAACAAGAAACTTAAAACACGTCTGCCAGAAAGTTTTGGTTTCCCAGAAACCATTCCGAACAGGAGAGTTGAAGTTCCTCTGACTTCTAAAATTTACTGATGAATAATGTCTTTCTGAACTACATTAGGATGGACCTTAGTCCACTGCCTTGGTTTATGTGTTTCATAACACTTTCCCTTAAACACAACTAATGTTTATTTTAACTAGCCTAGATACAGTGTATGATCCCGCTGTAGGTGCAGGACTTGGCTTTGAAAATACTCCCTATGCATACTGCTCTTTATTTGGAAACTAGAGACAACTTCTCTTTTTCTTTTAGCTATTTTAAAAGGCCTGGTCGTAGTACCAAGTACATGAGAATTTTTTTTTTCATTTCAGTGGTCCCAATGACACAAAGTTCTTTTGCTTTGCCCTGACATTTGCAAATCCAGTTCTTTTATGTGCATCTACTCCCTACAGTTTGAGAATCACTCATTTCTTAGGTGCTCTTAATATAATTTTCTTGTTGTTGTTCCTGACTTTTGTGCTCTTTTTACAAAGCACTTATGAATACTGACTCACTCATGAGAATATGAGGAGTGCTTTAATTTGCTTGTGAATTGATAAACAGGGGGAAGGGAAGGGAAGGGAAGGGAAGGGAAGGGAAGGGAAGGGAAGGGAAGGGAAGGGAAGGGAAGGGAAGGGAAGGGAAGGGAAGGGAAGGGAAGGTCAGCTAAGATTTTTCTGATGCTTAGAAAACACCTACTAGTAACTTAGTTACTGTGTGGAGCTATAATTATCAGCAATACATAGACAAATCCTTATGTAGTTTTTCATTATGTGAAGGAGGCATAAGGAGATAGGGTGAAGGACAGACATGGTGAAATGGTGTCAGCTAGTAGGAATACACCCTGCTGCTACTCTCAGTGTCATGTGTTGCATAGGTGAGTCTCTTCATACCTGTGCTGCTATTCTCAGCTGCAGAAGAGATGAGCAGGCTGGCACAAGTTAGCTCAGCATTCCCACACACAGCTCTCAGCAGGATTAGCATATTGGGGTGCCTGAGCTCTCCGCCGTCTGAAAGCAGCTAGATGGAATGGGTTCAGACACTAGAAATTCAGAAGTAGTAGAAGTTAGTAGGGAAAGGGAGTATGAATTGTAAGTAATTCCATTGTAAGCAAAGTATCTAACCATGCTGACAGGTGTAAGTGAGCAGTAGAACCTGTGTTCTATGTCTTTTTAAAAAATATTTGTACTATAGAGGTGTCAGACAGGCCTCCTTGATCAGTTGGTAGCACTGCCATGCGAAAATAGCTGTCTTCCCAAGGCAGTGATGGACACCAGTCAGGCTTCAGGCTCAAGCAACTAATCTTAATGCTGTCTTACGTAGTCGTATTCACTTGGGAGTTTCTGTGCTAAGCTGCTTTCTTGAAATATGGGTGTGATTGATCCTGACAATTTTGCCTCACCCTGTTCCTCATCCCACTAATTTCTGGTATTCTCTGGTCACACTTGGAACCCAAGGATTTGGGTAATAGAAATATAGCAAGACTGTGAATAAGATGTTTTCAGGACTTGCAGACTTCTGGAATACAAACTCCTCTATGTTTGCAGGGAGCACCTTGACTTGGTGATCTGTTTGTCTGTCTGCTTTAAATCTCAAACAGCATAAAGCTGCTTATTTGGATTTTTCAGGCAGATTGGTTTCCACTTGAATCTTATGAATTGCCTATTTAGTTGTCCTTTATGTTGACTGAAAATAAAAGCTGATGATGTGTGGTCAGGCAGAGCTGATCCGAGAGTGAAACTATGGGGAAATAATAGGGTTTTTTCCTTATTGGCTTTGTGTATAATTAAAAGGATTACAGCACTAATAGCATATGATTTAGGAAGTAGGAATTCAATGCCCTGTGGTGGGGAGTGCTAAGGGTGCTGATGAAGGCTTAGATATGGAAATAGCTGCTCTACGTAAATATAAGATGCCTTGAGACTCCTGGCATTTGTCCGGTGACATAAGCTCTAGTTTAGCTGTGAGGTAGGATAACACCTCATTAGACCTCAATTAAGGTGTTGTGAGGCATATCTTCTGATCTTACTCATCAGAGTGTAATAAAAGCAACAGATCTTTTTGTGCCCCTCCTAAAAGAAGATCAAATCAGTTCAAGAACCTCTGTTAGCAAAACTTTTGTCTTAGTAAGAAAAAAACTTGTTCATCGTAAAGACAGTGTCACATGGTGGCTGTGGTATTGCTGTAAAATTGCAGAAATTAAGCATAATGGAAAGCTTCTGTAAATGGGGTCATTCAGTCCAGGCATTAAATTAGTGGGCAACATGGTTTGGCTTTCCTCTTTAATCCTAAGAACATCCTGTAGTTTTTCTGAGGCTTCAGGTTTCTGCAGGCAAGTGTGTGTATATATTTGTCATGTCATTTTAAAGTATCATCTTTCTTCACACCCTATTATTAATAACAGCTCTTTTTCTCTAAGTTTTCTGAGTTGTCATTTTGTTGGAAAATTATGGAGAGGGAAGCCAGGGGAGGTTCTAATGGCACATTGCTTAGCCTTCAGACTCTGGGTCTGTGGCACACATTTCTGAAGCAGTGGCAGGTGCTGTGAAAAGACAATGCGCTGTGGTGCCAGTGCTGCTTTTGTAAAATAAAACCAATGCCTTTTGTACTTGGAAAGAAACCTTTATTGTGAAAATTCTGCATGTGGACTCTCACAGAAGAGGGAAGTGAGAGGCAAAATAGGACCCATCTTCCTCTTGCAATATTGAGCCATAAATAATCTGCTAAGCACCAAGAGCTGTCATGCAAGATGTTTTTCTTCTGGCTTGCCAATCAAATTAATTTCCATTTTACTCCTCTGAGTCCGAGTACTGAACATGGAATGCATTTTTTCTGAACAAGACGTTCTCTTCAGAACGGAAGCTTGAGCTACAATTTTTTTGAGTGCTGAAATATCCATGGCAGTATTTCAATTTTCTGCTCTTCATTGCTGAAATTCCAGTACTGGAGCTCAGAGTATAGCTCAGATGTATAATACTGTCAAGTCGGTAGACAAAGATTTTTTCAGGATCTCAAATAGATGTTACAGTTTTGTTCTTTAATATATGCAACATATGTCAACATGTTGCAGTGGCATTTGACATTACTGTGAATCCTGTAATACACATTTCTATTTGTTTGTTTGTTTGTTTATTTATTTATTTTTCCCCCTGCAGTTCAGATGGAGAAAATGGAACCGATGAAAAAAGAAAGGCTGGAAAATCACCCATTGTGTCGCTGCAGACTCCTACCAGTGAAATGGAGTATTTTGATGACCGGAAAAAAGTTGATGTTGCTAGGTAATGTCAGAAATACTGTCAGTTTTCTTCTAGTAAGGTAATTAGAGTGGCTGCAACCCATTCCAAAAGCTAGACTGAGTAGCAATATTTATCAGATGTCCTAGTGGAGGGTTAGCTTACACACTATGCTAGTGAATTGGAATCAAGGCACCTTCTTGGTTGCTGTGTTACCGACTGCAAGCACTCACAATAGAATTTAGACTTTGAGCTGGCTTAGTTCCCCTGTTCTAGGAGAAAATATATTGCACTGTTTGATGCCACTGCTAGTTACATTCCTTTCATAATTAGTTCAACAGGCAGTCCAACTGAGCTGCATTTTTAGTCCCAGCCTGTTTCCAGAGTACTTTCATTCTGGAATATTGATTGTCCATGGTAAAACTACGACATAAATTTAAATTTTGGACTCTGTGCTGTGTATTGCATCAGATTTTTGCAATGTCCCCACAAAGATATGCATTCTTCTTTTGATGGAGAATTGGAATGCATTTTAAATGCTTCTAAAAAAAGCTAAAATCCCATGTGGATGGCTTGAACACAACCATTGCATCCCTTTAATTTTGTCAACTGAACAGTCAGTGCAAAAGTCAGTGGTCAGCCTGACACTGTTGTTTTGGTCACAAGGCAAATGTTGTTTAAAAACCACTTAATTTCTTGAAGCATCTTTGAGGAAAAGGTATTTGAAGAAATATGTTATCACTTTTCTTTTTAAACACTGCAGTCTTACCTCTCATATGCTGTAATTGACTACTTTTGGTGAAGGCTATACATAAGATTTTTGTCAGGCTTTCTGTTTGTTTCAGTTTGACCTGTACTTTACATAAGCATGCTAATACATGTACTCACATATTTTAGAGTTTTCTTCTAGGAGGGACTCGTGAGAGATGCAGCCATACATATGTCTAAGTCAGTGTCTAGGTCATATTACTATATAGTCTCTTTCCAGCTGTGTCTCCATAACACTTGGGATTTCTTTTCCTCTCACTCATATGGTGCAGCAATGGATACTTTTCTAGCACCTTTATTTCTCTACTATATCTTTACCACAACATATTTTTCAGGTCATTCAGTATGAATCCTGTGATTTTATTTTTTTTTCTTCTGCTGTTCATTGCCTCTGAAAAAGAGCTACCTGATTTGTATAGTATGTTAATACGCATTTATTCGGTGCCACATAGCTCTCAGAGAGAATGTTCTCCTCTTTCTATTTTATGAAACAGTTATCCCACCTCTCTGTTTGTTTTTCTGAACAATTCATGCCATTAATTCCTCCTGTATAAAACAGGCAAAACTGATTTTCCCAGCTATCCACAGAGAATTTGATCTGTGCTTGGTTTTTTTTTGGAGTTGTTTGAGGTTCTGGTTCACTTTCCAGTATAGATGGCTGGAGCTGTACAAGTACTGCTACCTATACAAGTGGCACTGAGAATTCCATTTAATTTTCTGTAGGGTTGCTGGTTGTAGTAATGGTTTCATTACACTACACTACACAGCTCATAGCCATCCTCTGACTTGTGCACCTATTCTTCTTTGTTGTACTTTTCAGATGAGCTCGCAGCTTGTGTTACAAGTTTTTAGCTTTCTGTGCACTGCCTTCCACCTCAACTACTAAGTTTTATGTCATTTTATCTTGCATTAGTAAGGAATGTGCTTGCTTAATATTAGTATTTCACTTGTTGCCCAGAAATGAAGGTGAAGCTAAGCAGTGTGGTAATTCATTAAGCTGTAAAAATGCTTTGAACTTTTTCTACTTCCTTACTAACTTGTCAGTTATTCAGAATACCCCTTCTAAATTAAAAGAACACATTCAGCAGACTGTCACAGTCAGCAGACTGACACAGTTTAAGAAAAGATATACTCCTCTTTATCTCTGCATAATTCTTGATGAATTAGGTAAGTTATTTAAAGGATTAAGATATTCCATGGAAAAGCACATCCTGTTGGTAACTTAGCAAGACTGAGGCCAGGCTTACACCAAATGCTTTAAATCTTCAGGACCAAGAGCAGCACAGATAGTCCAGTCCTGACAATCAAGAGTGACTTGAAGATTGAAAGGAAAAAACGTGCCTCAAATCAGGTAAGGCAGAGACTCTACTTTGTTTGCTTACGTACAGTAAGAGTGAACACATAACTACCATGAGAGGGCTTTTGTTTAGCAACACTATAGTTCATGGTTGTGTAAGGACACAGGTTCCTTTTTCTTCAGGGTGCTAGGTTCTGGGTAAAGCACAATATAGAGTTAATAGCTGTAGCTGCTGTGGATGTGTCCTTGGAGACCCCAGGGGGAGATGACTTAGAAAAAGAGAAAGATCACTGGTGGAGAAAGTCCAAAGGGGCTGGGTACCCCCTGGAAAGTGGAGTGACCATGGTTTAACCCAGGACAAACCAGAGTAGCCACTGCTGGTGTCCATCATCTCCTCCCTCCCCCCAGGGGCCTTTGTACTATCCCTTGTTATCTCTTGGGCCCCTTCTCTTCCCCATCCCATAGGACCAAGTAACCCTGGACCTTCCCTATCCTCCCCCAGACCCCCTGGGGTTGTATGAGATAACTCTTAAGTCTGGGTTTGAGGGCCCCTCGCCCTCTTGGATTCCTGCCTCCCCTCTGTGTGGAGCATCCTGCAATAAATCCACTCAGAATTAAAGGCACTCCAAGAGCCCTCTCGTTATTCTCTTCAGCTGATAGCTAAACTGAGCTCAGTCCCTGCACCACCAACGCAGGCTGCAGCTTCTCTGGCTAAGTGTCTGGAAGACGCTGCCAGAGTGCCCTGGGGACAGGGGCACTCCTGGAAATATAGCCAGCTGGAATCTGTTGTATTAACGCCGGGCTGGACAGAGGAACCAGCGAGCTATAAATAGCCACATAGAAAAAAATGAGGATTTCTTGTAAAACAAGTGGGTAGAATGGGAAGGTGTGGGGAGGACAGGAAGTGGAGGAAGTCACTTGGTTATCAGACTGTCTAATAAAGTGTGTGTTTTTGTTGTGGGGCTTTTTGTTTTTTAGCTGAAGGCAAACGCACACTTTCATAAGCTGTTTGTAGATGTTCCCATTGATGAGCCACTGAAACAAAGTAAGTATTGATCCCCGGGTTGTTGTTGGCTGTGGATCCTAGATAATGTTACCCAACAAATGTGGTGATGTACAGGAAGAACTACCTAAATTTTAAAAATCTTTAACTCCAGTTGCTTAGAGCTACAGCGCCTTGATCCATGTGCAATGGGCATTTTGTTGTAATCTTGGAAAACTTAAATCTCTGCATGTTTGATGCATTTGGAAATTGTAGCCCACTTTGCCATTCCTGGAGAGTAGCCTAGTGCACTATCTTTTGGTGCAGTATCTTACTAAAGGCAGTACTTGAGACAGCATTGGTCAAGTGATTAGCTTGAGTTTTTGCCGTTGATGATGTTTTAATATATAAAAACACTATTAAGAGAAGGAATGTTTAAATATTTTACTGTTGTCTGTAGTATTTATAAGATGGGAATTTTACACAGACACGTGTAGCAAATGTTTCTTGAAAGGAATACAGGGAAGGTGGTTCATGCGTGAGAAATGGTTTGCTCAGTGTCTGTGAAGTAAAATCAGTATTACTTTACATGTGTTGTAACTCTACTGGACATTTAGTTTAGACAACAGCCATAGAGCTAGAAGTTTAAAGATAAAACCTTAACCCTCCACATTTAAGTAATACAGTTATCTAGAAGTTAGTAAAAAGTTTATAGGAAGGTAGGTCATACTCTCTCAGAAAAGATTTTTGACCTTTGGAGGCCTTTGTTACTATTCATTTTATTCATGTCAGTTGTTGTCCTTCAAATACTTTGAGACTAAACTTAGGCCCGTGACGTCTTCTGAGCTTGTCAGTAATAGTTAAACTTACTGAAAATTTCAGCTTGTGACAATGTTAATCAAAAAGTATAAACCTAAAGATATCAAGGCTTTGTAAAATGAGCAAAACAGAAGCCAAATTGGTTTGGCTTGGGTTGTAATTTACAATCAAGATTACAGAATATCTATTTGTTTCAGGCTTCACTTGTGCTCTGCAGAAAGAAATTCTGTACCAAGGAAAATTATTCCTTTCTGAAAACTGGATTTGCTTTCATTCCAAGGTTTTTGGTAAAGACACTAAGGTTAGTAAAATGTTTATGGATAGAACGGTAATGGTATTCTTAACAAGTTCAAATTATTGTGCAAGGCTACAATAGTAATACTTCTAACTTTTATCGAATACAATCACTATTCATAAGTGATGTTTAAAATTCAATCTAGAACTGAGCACTACTATTATTAGAGATTGAATCTCTTGTTTAAGGACTTCGTGTCTGAAAGAAACAGATGAAATTAAAGGATCTGACAAGCAGCAGTGAGGGCATTGTCAAATCCATATAGCACAAATTGCAAAAATGTTTCTCATGGGGTAAGTACTTAAAAGGAGGAGGAGCAAGAGGAATGAAGGCTGAAAAGTATTAAGGACTCCAAGATTATTGTTGGGGCACTGGAGAGAAGGATCAGGCATATTAAGGCAGTTAAAGAGGAAGAACTAAAACTGTCTTTTGACTTGAGTAGCAAAGCTCTCTGAAGGATTCTTCTAGCAGTCCCATTTTGCATAAACAGAGAACAGGATAAGAAAACCAAGTTGGCAAGATTTTTACTTGTGAGCCTAGCATGCAGATCAGAAATGAGGTGTGAACTGTTGGGAAAATCATAAATTAGTCTTTCTTGGTGATCCACCTAAAGCTTAGTACCCCTGTAGTGAATGATATGTATACAGAAAAAACAAAGACTTTGCAAAAAGATTTGGATCTGTTGATTTGGAGCTTTCGGAGTGCACTTTTTTTACATAAACTGCTTTGGTTTTGACCTCTTCTGGGGAAACAAATCAATTTGCTGCAAGGATTTCTTTGGCTTCTTTCTTTCAGGTGCATCCTTGAACAAAGTTCCTGTTTAGATCCAGTGAATTGAATGCTGAAATCAGTTTAGTGGTTGAGATTATCTAATTTCTCTGTAGTCAACTATTTTGATGGAATACTGTCTGTTTTTAAAGGGCTTTTTATAAAGTGTAATAGGTTTAAAGAATGCTTGAAATTATTAATACTACACTATTCATAGTGATCTTATGGGTTATTGTGTTTCACCACTTGGCCCAAGATTATTGTTGATTTCTAGTTAATGGATTCTATTAATCATAGACAGTACATTAATGTGGATGGTGTATATGTTGGTGAAAGCTGTGTGCCACAGAGGAAAAAAACAACTGGCTGAATACTGTCATTCAGTATTAGTAACAGCTATCTTAGCAATTTACTAAAATTGAAGCTGCTATACTAGCAATCTTCTGTTCACCATGAACAAATGTAACTACTTCAAACTGTGGAGCAGTGTGATGGTTTGAAAGCAAATCAGTGAGAGACTCCAAGTCAGAACTACAATTTAATAGAAAAATTAAAATAAATGCAATAGTACAAAATCACTGACAGAGTCAGAATGCAATCTGACACCCTGTTGGTAGCAGTCCAATTAGATGGTGGCTGCAGTCCTTTGGGAATGATAGACGTGGTTCTGTTGAAGCAGTGATCCTGTGGAAAGGTGTAGGTCTCGTCTCCTCAGTGGTGGTGTAGAAGGGTCTGGTCTTCCTCTGGGAATCCAGTGGAAAAGCCTGACTGTGATGTTTCAAATCTCCGATTATATCCACATAGGAATGCTTGGTTCCTCCCCCTGGCCGGAGCATCTCACAATGGGATGATGTCATTTTATCATTGGGACTCAATGGCCCATTAACAGAAGATATCCCTCTGGAGGGAGGATGGGTCATGGAAGAGATAAGAACACTGCCCCACCTGGTTTCAACAGTTGGCCCGTTAGAAGACATCCTCTGAGGTTATCAGGGATGAGTCGTGAGGGGAGTACTGTCCCACCTGGTTTTAACAGCTTATGAAGATGGTGATAGAACACATACTATTGTAACCTAAGATGAACAGTTATAATGTATACAGCTAAATGCATACAAGAATATGGTAGAACTTTACTGAGTAGAAAAACCTGGACAAAAAGATGCAGAATGGTGATGATGATGTAGTACCAGAAAATTATCTTTGTCAACAGGGTTTTAAATTCAGGAATATATACGTACTTACGTATATACTGAAAAGCGAAAACATTTTACAAGGTAGGGTAGAATAAACACTGTAAATGTGATTATAGCAGTATTGCAAATTACTCAGTTCTGGGTCTTATTTTCAGAAAACATTGTGGGGAAAATTAAGAGTGAATGGGATAGTCCTGATCATTTATTTACAGCTTTGCTCAGCTTTTAGGAATACCATCAAGAAAAAAAACTGGAAAATCAGGGATACAGTGAAAAATGATGGTGGGAGGAAGGAGGAAATCAAGCTGGACAAGAAGAGGAACATTCTTAGCAGTCAGATGCACTGACGAGGTTTCCAAGATGCAAAACTTCTATTGCTTAGAACTTGTAAAACAATTTAAGCTTAGGGATATTGTGAGAAACAGCAGATCTACACATTCCAGTAAATTTTTGACAAGAATTCTACCTGCAGATTTTTTTTTTACTGAAAACTTTCATGCAAGGAACAGCTGTGCGATTCAGGAGTTTGGAGCATGCAGTAAAGACAGTGTGTATATTCAAAAATAAAAGATTGCATCTGCAGGATTGAATAGACTTCGAAAGACTTTCTTTCCTGGTAGCTCTAATTTGGCTATATATGTTTGCCTTGAGTCTTTCTTGGATTTAGACATTATTTTACCCTTTTAAATTACTTTCTGAGTTGCCTGCAGGTAAACCTGCAAATATTCTGAAATAATTATTGCTCCAGATAAAAGTAGTTGTGATCAAACTGTGACTCCACCCTTTCAGTCTAATGCTGTGGGAACAGTGCCATAAGCAATTGCTCAGAAGGACACAGTAGTGTTATGCATCAAAACTACACACAGTGGAATGCCGTTAACATCTCTGATTAATGTTCTTTAAGGTGAACTGTGAACTGAACCAACTAGAAAAAGTGTAAGATGCTTTTTGGTAGCTTGTAGCAGGATTTCTCTTAAAACAGTATTTGGCAGTCTTGCAACCAAACCGTTATACAGAATGATTTTTTTTTTTTTTACCTGGAACAATTTTTCATTGCATGATTTCGTGTTACTGTTCTAAACAAAAGTTAACAAGAAACTGCACAGAGTAACTTCATTCTTCTCCAGTGACGTGTTTTAACTCAGTGCTGTGATTGCGAACAGAACAATTTATGGTCACTTTCAACCTTGCTTCCAGATTTCTAAGGGTGTTGTGAGAGCCTATACCAAAGGTATTTTTAACAGGATCTGTTTCTTAATCATGGATGTTATTGTCCATGATTATTATATTATATACATATCCAGGATTATTATGTTTGCCTAACTCACTAAACCTCTAGGCTTTTCAACTCACTGTCTCCAAACAGGTTTTTTTACCTTTGTAAATTGGGGTTTACAGGAAGAGCCCATGCAGAATATCTGAAGTGAAATACTCTGAAACTTAGCAGATGTTAAGCTAGTGGGGTTGGATGTAAACTCAGAGCAGGAAGGAAAATTGAGAACTTTTCAATGTAAATGTAGACTGCCTGTTTGGTACACACAGGAATCAGTTGAGGTCAGCAGGTGTGTCAGTATTGGGTCTTTCAACCTTGCTGAAGGACGAGCTGTTTACTTACCTGCTTGTTGCAGATCTGTGAGTGGTGAGAAGACTTTTATGTTCATTATTCAACAGGCTTGTCTTGTCTGATATGTTCCAAAATATTTGGTTTCTAAACAAAGAAGCATAGCTTTAAGATTGGTTGGTTTTGCTGATCTGCAGTGCTCTAAGTCTTTAGTCTTGTGAGACCCAGAAGGGATCAGGAAAGGAAGACATAAACAAAAGCCTGGATTAGCATTTTATAAAAGCAGAAGTAAAAGCAGTTTGGTAGATTATTACTATTTCTTACTTCACATGAAATAATAGTAATCAGAAATGCAGTGCAGACATCTTTAAATGGTGAGTGTTGAAGGTCTGGCTTATCCCAATAGCTGGGGTGGCCCCTCAGGCGTGATGCAGATTTGTATGCGAGTATTGGGATTTGAATGCTGTGTTGGTCTTGTTTCAGATTAGTATACCTGTGCTGTCAGTGACACTTCTGAAGAAAACCAAAACTGCCCTTCTTGTGCCAAATGCTCTGATCATAGCAACAGTGACAGATAGGGTAAGTACTGGTAGAGGACAATGGGATTTCAGTGAGAAAATAGAGAACAGAATCTGTTTACCACCTGCTCTCTGTAATCTTTCATTCCCTGTTTTCCAAGAATTCATAGCACCAGAGGAACTGAAAAAGCTGGATCAGGAGGTGAATGCTTAGAGGGTTACCTGCTTTGTTGGCAGCTCTGGCAGTGTTCTTCCATTTACATGTATCTCTTACCTAACCAGTCATACCTTAGACACACAAAAAACTGTTGCTTACAGTGATATTCAGGAATCGTAATTGCATCAATCAGTAGGAAATGTGATTATCCTATGAGCAGCTTCAGAAACAATGCATTTTCATTGGACAAGTATTTTGTTGGTGCAGGAGACTGTACATAAAAGCAAGTTCAGGGGTTTTTTTCGGGGCTGTTTAAGGGGTAGGTAAAACATAGCATGAAAAGTGTTTTTAAAAGAAAGAACAGATCTGGATTATGCTCTTGTTCCTGCAGCAGAACACGGTAACTTTTATGTACCTGTTCTGTGTTCATGTGATTAACTTCAAGTCGTAGGCTTAGGAGCACTGCAGGTTTTTCCTGCCATACTGAAGTTCTTGAAAATTGTTCCTTGATCAGCAAAATCACCTGTCAGTTTTATTTAGATAAAAGGAAGACTGTATGTTTTTTGCAAACAGTCATGGAACTTCTGTTTTTCAGTACATGTTTGTCTCACTACTCTCCAGAGATACCACCTACAAGCTATTAAAATCCATCTGTAGACATCTTGAGGTAAGTACAAGTGGCAATGAAGATAGTACGTAGCTTTGTGTTCATTATTACTGCTATCCTGCTGTGAAATACCAGGTGCTTTCTTCTTGTGTTCCTTGTTAACAGTGCTGCTTTTTTTCAGGATACAAGCATGGGCAACAGTCCAAATCCCTCTTCTGCAGAAAACAGCTTCATGGCTGATCGCCCTAGAACTCTGCCTCTGGTAAATGGTTTAGGAATTTGTTCCTTTGTTGCATGGCGTCTTTCTTTGTAAGTACTATTTATAATGCCTGAAGAAAGGAAACTGAAGGAAATCATGACATCTGTTTCTAAACTTCCATGAGTTTTTAATGCTAGGAAACAGTTGGAATAATTAGCATAATTATCCGGTGACGTGCAGTTTATATACATGCGTATGCTTTGGATTTATTCAAGGTTTATATGTTCTTCATATCTCTGTCTAGCAGTCAGATTTCACTGTACTGATGTAAAGTTGCTTTGTCTTCTGCCATGAACAGTTTTTGAAGGGTTTCTAGTAGCAAACCTTCCCCTGTAAAATGGTTCACTCATCTGAAAGAGCTGTGAAGCGACATGTGATGATCAGTCTGAGTCTATTAGTGCTTGTCCTGGACTTCACAACTTGTCTAGCTTAACAGTCTTTCTTATAGACAAGGCAGGAGATGAAGCCTGAATTCTGGTGATCTTATGGACCTTATTTTTAAATTTGATATCAGCATCTTGATATCACAAATTGTTCCTGGTTAAACAGTTCTGAAGCTTTGATCTTTGGTTCAGATTCTAGAGGAAGGTCAGGGGAAATCAGATTGTTTAGATTTAGAACAGGGCTGAGCCTTATTGTGGTTTGTTCTCCCCATCAGGATTTCAATGAAGATTATTCAGATCTGGATGGAATAGTGCAGCAGCGAAGACAAGAGATGGAAGAGTCCAGCAGCACAGGCTCACAGACACCAGAACTGGAATGCTTCCAAGGTGAGTGGGATCATGGAACACCAAGAGAAGGAGAATGGCTCTCAGTTTTGCTTCTGTATCCCCTTCTCATGTGGAAGCTAGACTCTCCACAGTCCTGGAGAATTACGTGGATTTTGAGGTCTTCCTCAAGGCCGCAGTATCTACATTTCTGTTACTGTAACCCTCTTACAGAATTAGCCAATGACTTGGTCATCAGCAGATCTGAATTGTCGCTGCTGGTTCCAGTTGCATAGCCATGCGAGCAGAGATAGAACGTAGGAGCTGTTCACGCTTTAAAACACAAAAGAAAAACAAACAATCAAAACCCATTCTAAAGTAGTTCAAGCCACAGTGTAACTTCTGATCTGTACAAATAACGTTCTGTACCATGGTGGCTTTTGGTCATCAAGAAGATTATTTTTGACATGTGTTTTTGTGGGGTTTTTAAAACACTCATTTTATTCTTTGCAGCTATTAAGGAACTTGAAGATACTGTCCAAAGTTGTTCTTTCTTTACCATTCTCTTTGTAATCTATTGTCTCAAGTTCTTCTCCTAACTAGCAGCCATTCTGATTGAAACCCACTACATACAACTTCATGAGTATTTTCATGAGTATTCCTGAGTACAGCAGTACTTGTTTTATGTAGCTTATGCTGAATGTTATTCAGCATAACCTAGAGTATTCTCTTGTACAATTAATATACATTAAGGTATTAATGTGTTGTTATGCTGTTAGTACTCTGGGTTGCATCTTGACTATAATTTGTATAAGAAACTGTTGAAAGATACTGTCCTTTTTTAAAGCAGTTTTCTGTCATGTTATTTTTGATTACTGTCCTTTTTGCTCTGTGTCTTTTGTTCAGCAGGATGATTTGGAGCTGTTTGCTTTCATTGATATTTGGTATTTACTGTGCATCTGTCTTTAATTGTGTGGTGCTGTTCATGAAGTAGTAACTAAATTGTGGTGTCATCACATGCCACAGAAGTGCTTCTCAATAATGTTTTAACTTGCTGTCTTACTTCCTGATGGCTAGTAACTACTTCAAACCATTCCATTTTCTTTTTCCACAAACGGAAACCAATATCCAGGCCTTTGCCATCCTAGGAAAAGGAATTGAAGGCAGGGGTGAAGGGTAGCACTTCTGTCACTCATGGTTGTTTCTTGTGCATCATTAGAGCAAGTTCAGAGTAAGCAAGTAGAGCATAAAACTGAATGTGATTAGGTTTTTCTGTCACATTTCTTTCAAGATACCATTGGCATTTTTAAGGACAGTCAGGAAGGGGAGTAGTAATGTCCTTTTTAAAGTAACAATGCACTATCCCTATTTGATGTTGCTATTAAAGTAATTTGGAATCATTACTCTAGCAAATTCAGGCCTTTTGAGAGATTACTTTTGTGACCATAATCTTATGCCTGGAAATTCAGTAGTAGCTTTCAACATTTTCATGGGTTGCCATCTTTCAAAAGATCTGGAATATAAATGCAACATCTTCTTTCAATCCAGGTGCTTCTTTTTATTTTGTGTTGATGTGGAATCAGGATGTAAACTGTTTCAAGGATACTAAACTAACTGCTGCTTTTTACCTGAAAGTACAAAAATGCACCTTTTAAAGTTCTCCTCTTCCTCTATTTCTTGACCAACATAAGCTATCAACAATTTCCTTTGACTTCATATTTCACCTTTATTAAAAATCTTTTGACAGATTATCATGTTGTTGAAACAGAGACTCACTTGAAAGTTTCCAAGCCTGAGGCCAAATCTATTCGTTCAGATGCACATAGTAAACGTGGGCCTGATGGAAAAGCCCGAAACAGTCCTCGAAATGGTAAGAAATCAAGGACAGATCTTTGGCTGGAATAACTTGAGATAAGTTTGCATAATTTTGTCAGTTCACATAATGTGCAAAATCTCTTTCTTGTTTATCCTTCTGTTTGCATTGTCTGTTGCATACTTCAAAACACTATTTATATTCTGTGGTCTGCTCTGCTCAAAGTAAGGCTTGGTTCTTTCCCTTGCAGGCCATTCTGAAGCCTTCAGGTTCCTCCACAAAGTGAAGTCCCAGAAGCTCTTATCTCTGAACCATGTACTTGTATTTTATGCAATTCTGTAAGTTAGCAATAACAAGATTGTCAAAAACTAGGATTTCCTTATGTTTACATGACTGGTATAATTTAAGCATGATTCATATAATCTAAGCTTTACTTGAAAATAGGAAATTACTGGGAATTGTGGCCTTTACACGTTTGAGAAATGTGTATATACATACATACATAAAAGTATGTATATCTATATAAGACTGCAGGGACATACTTACTTAACTGGCCATTTACTTTTAAAAGCAAAGGGTCTTTTGATTCAGGAAATGTTAAAAGTGTTTAAGTACTTGCAGAGGTTCCTTTTACATGTCACTTAGCAAACAAATACTCAAGTCTGAGATTTTCATAATTGCCTGAATACCACTGATGGTATTCCTGAAATGTTTCTGGGAGCAATACCCTTATTATTGAACATGTACAAGTAACAATTTAAATAATTTTAACAATAAATTTGTCATGTACTGCTAAAGTTTCCTTAACTGATATACTTTATTTTTCTCTCTTACAGTGTTTGTGTTTTAATACTTTCTACCTTCTACATGAGATATAAAATCAGTGTCCTGGAGGAACGTCTTATGTCCATGACTGCCTTTGATTCGCATATTAAGGAGTAAGATAAACTCTGGAAAAATATTGGGAGTTTAAAATCTTTTTCCAGAGCAATGATTCCATGAAAAAGGTGTAACTTCTGTCTTCAGTCTTAGTGCAATTTGATTAGTATTTAATTAGAAACATACTTCATACTCTTTGAGCTAATACACTTGTCTTGCTTGTATAAAGCTTTGTGTTGTCTATATACCATTTAGAAAGTTATTTAAAAAATGGTCTTTCTAAAATGCCCCACACACTTTCTAAAAAACCCCACACCACAAAACCAAACCAAAATCCAAACACACCAAGGGACAGATGTCTGTGTATTTGAAGAGGAAGTAGCAAAAGGGACCATAGTTACATAAATAATCCCTTTCTGTAGCTGGAGTCATGGCTGTCATCTGCCCCTGCAGTTAGTTTTTTTGTTTCTTTGGATGGTTATTTTTTCTCTCCGTGTTGCATAGATAGAAAATATGCAAACATTAAATGGAGAGGCAGTGCAGAGGTATGCGTATTTTCCACAGTAGGTTGCCTCTGTAAGTTGTATTGGCTCCCTACTCTTGTCTTAGGACAGAAGGAAGTTCAACTGGATACTGCTGAGAATACTAATCAGTTTATTGAGCATTAGATTTTGCATTAACTCTTCTCCCCTTCTTATAACAGATTTTTCCCCGAGCTGCTCTGAAAAATATGGCTTCAAAAGTCATTTGTTAACTCAGTGCAAAACCTGCAGCCACATGCAACATGAGTGGAAATGCTGACAGCTGGAGAAGCACCACATGAAAAAGAGAGGGGAAAAATAAAATT
Organism: Eopsaltria australis; assembly: GCA_034509425.1. NCBI lineage: Eukaryota > Metazoa > Chordata > Aves > Passeriformes > Petroicidae > Eopsaltria > Eopsaltria australis. The sequence goes on along the minus strand of JAVTVJ010001350.1, from coordinate 335,650 downwards.
CAAGACAGAGCTGGCTGAGGCATGGTGGAACTGTTTGCAAAGTGGTTCAAACTTAGTAACGTCTTACATAAGTGTGCTTTTTAATCCAGCTTTCTTTGACTACCCGTCCATGACCCAACAGGTCACTCTGACATTGCACTTGTGGTCATATCAAACAATGACTGTGCTGTTAATGACCCAGCTGGTCTCAGCTGTCATCTGTGGAAAGCACTAGGACTTGTAAGCATGTGTCTGAAGACAGAGCCAGGTTCTTCATGAAAAAGGGATAGGAAGGAAATGATGCTCTATCTATGCAGCCTTGCATTTATATTTTACCAGAAATGCAAGAAGTGGGGTAAACCTGCCTCACACAGTAGGCAATGTCAAAAGCATTTTTCTCACTTCTGGCATATTTTTATTAGCAGGATACTGTGTTCCTCTTCAGAAACACTAACACAAGAAAGTCCTGTTTCTGTTGCTCTGATCCCAAGCAGTACAAGATACAGGAAGGAAGATCTAATGTTCACTTCTGCAGTGTCAAGGGCTTGGCCTTTCTGATTTCCTCCAAGTCACAGGATGTGGAATTTACAGAACTTTTTATTGGAAATAGCTGTAAAGTGTTCCATCCAAACTTCTAGAGAATGAGATCATGTAAAAAAATGTAATCAAGAAATGACTTAGCACTTTTTTTTTCTGTTAACAAGTGCAGTTTACAGTTTTGCCACTCTGTTGCCATCTACGTATGTGTCCAGTTCTGTTTTCCTCTTTTTTTCAGTCTGTCACACTTACTTTTTCATTCTATTTGACAGACATCAAGTGCACCAAGATTTGGGATCTCATCTGCAAATAAATGCTGAAGCCCTTTGTGATGAGTTAACCGCTAATCTTAGAAAATTGGAAAAGGTAACATCGTATGATTCAATGCAGATGCTGATAGACCAATCAGGTTCTTTCTGTGTTTCTACGATCTTTATCTTGAAAAGTGTTGAGTTACCCCCAGATTCGATATCGAAAGGTAGCATGTTTTCCTAGACAGAGAGCTAGTTTTTGGACTATAAATTAGCCCAAGTATAAACATTGGTGTGTGTATAAGCTTTGCTGTGAGCTGAGGCTTATAACCAGGAAAAGTGTCCCTGAAGCAGACACTTCAGGGGTGATTATTGCATTATGTAGTGACCTCTTTTTTTTTTTTTTTTCTTTTTTTAAATCCATCAGGGATAAGGATTTGAAACTTAAGCTTTATTGGTGTTTGATGAATTTTTCTGTTTGGGGCTTTTGTTGGAGTTTTGGGTTTTTGATTAAGGAAAATGGTGCTTGCTTTCATAAGTAGTCAGCTTCTTCACACACAAAGTGGCTGGAATCTGCCTGTTTTACTTCAGTAACACAAATGCTGATGCATCAGTTGTGTAATTCCCTATACCTGATCCTTGTTTTTTACCATTCTCTATTTGGAAAGCTAAATGTATTTGGTGACTTAAATTGCAAACCTATGCAAAACGAGTGGGTGTGCAGACCTTGTTTCCTTATTTGGTGTTTTTCCCCTTTCTGAAATACTTTACCAAGAGGCTCCAGTGCTCTCATGGCTGGGGCTCAGCTGTGCCCTGCAGTGGGGCTGCTGGATGTTGCTGGAATGGCTGTGTCCAGCATAGGGCAGCCCCCGGGCCTGGTCCTCAGCTGCCCCTGCAGCCTCGCCCCACCTGCCCCCAAAACCTTGACAATTGCACCCAGTACAGGTGGGTGAAATGCTGTGTGTTGGGAGCGCATACAGAGGCCGAGCATGCCGAAAGCACTACTGGAACAAAACCAAAAGTTGCTTGAATTTCTATGTGCTTAAGTCACATGGGATATTTTTGCCTCTGTTTCTAAAACTGAGTCTGTGCCAAGGTCTTTCAACACCTTTTTCTCCCCAAACTAAGTCTCTCAAATGGCATAAAGCTAAGACTGTATAATATCACTGTTTATATGTGTGGCATAGGTTTTAGAAATACTGCCCAAAGGGGGTTTCTTTCCCCGCATCTTCACCCTCTTGGCTATGGAAATCTAGAGTAATGCTGACTTAACTCCTCTGTATTTTCTGGATAATAACAAGGGGAAAATGCTTACCAGATGGTTACCAGATACAGTCTTCAGCCAAATTAGGTCATTTAAGAGGTTACTGCTTTCTGGCTGTCTGGGACAGGCTGGCAAGATGGTTCATAGGAGACCTCATTTCAGTGGGAAGTCAGCCAGCCAGCTCTTTGCAGCAAGGCTAGGCACTGTCCCATTCCCTTATATAGTCTGCTTGGAGAGAGTAATAGACAGCTGGATGGTTAGATCATTCAGCTATTCCCAGAGAACTGTCCTGAATTAGAGTCTTAAGTAGTGTGCTTTTTTTGTTTAGTGTCTTGCTTTCTTTGTTTAGTGTCTTACAGGATCAGAGCCTTAAAGATTTACCTTTATCTGCCAAATATGCAAGGCGACTAAGTGCTCTGCATACAAGCTAAATCAGAATTGCCTTTAGCTGCATATTACCACATCCTGTTCTAATCTAGATGAGCAGTGGTTAGTTAATAACTTTTTTGTTCTCTGAGCAAAGTTACTGCAGTTGCTTGACAGTTTCATATGTCCTAGTGAACAGTGCTGGTAAGTGGCTGCATCAGCAAAGATAGTGTAAAAGTTCTAGTATAACTTGTTATCTTTCCCTTTACTTTCCCTGTGACCACAACACTGTAGAATGGAGCACTGAGATTATCTAGATTAAAACCTACTCTGCAGTTAAAAAATGTTTAGTGCACAAATATGTTGCAATTACTTTTTCAGTGTGACCTTGTGATTTTTACAGGTTCTCCTTTATACTTGGAGCCAAGGAACTACCATTGTTTAGCAAAATGCTGCTAATTTGGCTTTTAATTGTATTTACTAGCTTGTTAAAATGCACTATGTCTATCAAAGGATAAAGCATTAAATTGTGGGAGGGAAAATGTGGCTTAATATTACTCGTTCTGTTACACTAACTTAGCAGGCTAAAAGGAAATTCCTGTTTATGTGTTACACAACTCTCATAAAATTAGGTGCTTCTTACTGTTTCTCTTTCCTCAAAATGCCTCTCTTGAGAAAGATGTGCATCTGGGATGGAAATCATGAGGTAGGACTAAAAAGTGGTATCCTTGAACAGGAAGTACAATGATTCCTCAATTAAAGCCTGAAAGTTGCTGTGACTAAATCTGTAACCAGTGCCAGCAAGTTACTGCAGTACTGAGATATTGAGAACGTGTGTGGGGATGTAACCCACTATATTCCCTCCTCTCTGCTTTTAAGGACAAGGAGATGAAAAGTGGATAAATAGGCTGTGTAAAAATAAGTCTGTTCAAATTATTCTCAAGGATGCAACTGGCTGACATTACTTTCATTGCAACTAAAGGAAGATAACCCACAATCAGTTCACTAAATCAGGTAAATGGGACACATCTGCTAATAGTTAGAAGACTATATTTTGCTGTGCTGACATCATGGCTGAAGCTGTTACAAAAGTATTTGAATTATCCATTTTAGCCATAGAGCTGTGACTTGGAAGTTTGAGGCTTTTGCTGGATGTTGATCAGTGTGAAAATAATTAGTAAGTTTCTTGTCCCATTGCTTCTAGCTCTAATTTTTATTTCTGTCTTATTTTCTTATGACTAACAGAGGAGACAGTCTGTAGGAGAAAATTTCAAGGGATACTGCTCATATGAAACTTAGATGTGCTGCTAGTTGATTGTCCAGGTGTTCCATTTGATGCACTTATATCACACTTATATTATATAAGGGAAGCATTTAACAGGAATACTGTTGGTATGAAAAGGTGTGACAGAATTCACATGCACACAGAGTATATTGAAGAATATATCTTGATTTTATTTTTATTTAAAATGCAGTGTAACACTTCTTGCCTCTCAATTCTTTCCCTCTCTTTTTAAGATACAGAACAACTTACAAAAACTACTTGAAGATGGTGAATGAAACATCAATGTTCTTGGACTGCTTCAGACCTCATTCTTCTATCTTGACAAACCGTTCCAAAGGAGCTCTGCTGGCCAGAGTTCAAGCTTCTTTATTTTCAGTCCAAGCCAAGCTTAAACTACTGTAAAGCTCATGTTAACATGCAAAAAAGTCAGTTTATTCTTCAGCATGTGTCTATATATTTGGCAAATATATATGGTTTGATCTATATGTATCTATATGTTTTAAAAATGTGGGGATTTTTCTTTCTCTATTGTGTGTGAATTAATGGATTTTATAGCTTGCTTAATTCTGTATTTGCTTACACCAGTGCAAACCTGGTGCATATCTTTTTACCTCAACATTTACTTTATGCCTAGTGTCATACAAATATAAATGTGAAGAATGTCAGTCATGATTCGTACTGAAGTGTTGTGTAAATGAGCAGGTATCGTTTTTAGCTATGATTATGGATTGGTGCTGTGCTCTTCATTTTTACTTACTTCTCTGCACCCTGACATCCCAAAGATCAGAAAACAGATACCTCTGTGTTCTGGTGTGCAAAATAATGAATGTTTGACATCTGCTCAGTTCTCCAGTGCTGTAAAAAACTCAATTCCACTTTTGTGACACTGTATCACCACAGGTCTGTTTCTACTGGGCGTTCAGGTTCCATTGAAGTCAAGCCTAAAATCTGTGTGGACTTGCCAATTTACAATCAAGTTGCTTATGAATAGCAATATGAGTGTGACACACTTGCACAGCTCAGAAAAATTGCTCATTTTCTGTCCACTTATATGGTCTCTGTCCTTCAAGTTAATCAGTGTGAAGACCCTTAGTCAGCTTTTCTTGGAGTTGCATGGGGTTTTGGTTGGCTGAGAAAGTGCAGTTTGTAGTCCAGTAAATGGAAATCTAGTCCTGATATGCGACTCCAGGGACTGGATATTTCCACATAATGAGAACTGGCAAATTAATGGTGCAGCAATACAAACAATCAGTAGAGTGAATGAAAAAGTGGACACCTGTTTTGTTATATCACATACTGGTTTTTTTTCCAGAGTGCCTAGGATGGGGATTTTTTTGCTTTCTGATTCACCAAACTCATTAGTTTTTAAAAAGCAATATTTAGGATAACAAGTACTATCTGTGAAGTATGTTTATAATAACAGATGTTTATAATATGCTATGCATTTTATAACCATTTCTGTGAAATGTACCTACTTTGTTTAAATAAACTTTTTTAAAGCAAGTGACTCAATACTATTATTTGGATGACCCCAAGTCTATCCATCAGTTTTGGTCAAATGTGATATTCATGAGGCTTATACCTCACAGTACAAAGTTTGTGCAAAACCTAGCACCCGACACAAGGGGTTAGGAACTGTGTCCTGCTGCGCTCGTTCCTCTTACTTCATTGTGTGTGACTTCTTGCTGGACCTCAATGACAACAGTAAGAGCAAATTTGGCTCCCAGAGTTTTGAGGACATGTTAATAGTTTTCTCAAGTTCCCCAGGTTTCTCAAATTTCCACCTCGGAGAATATTGGATGCGTATCAGAATGGCTCAAGATTCCATCTGAGCACAGTATGTAAGAAATTTGTGAGATTTGATTGTTCTCCCTATTGAAGTCTCTGCCTTTGCTTCCTTAGCTATCATGACTCTATTGGAAAACTCAGCTTCACAAGAAAACTGTTGAAATAAGTTATTTTTAATTTTTTTTTCCCATTCTTTTCCCTACTTTCCTCCACAGATGCACAGCTTATGTAGTGTTTTGGTCTCTCACCTCATCCTCTACCGTCTCCTCTTCCCTCTCTTTAAATCTGTATCAGAAGTTTCCAGCTCTGTGGTTGAAAAATTGATGCCATAAATCACTTTTATCAAAGGAACTACAAGAAAACTTGGTTATATCCAGCAGCTGAACTGAGTTAGCCTTTTATTTACCTTATATCGTCAAGTCTGTGCATTTCTGCAGGAGAACAGGGAGAGATAATATTTGGTATGTGCCTTAAGTAAATCAGGCAGGCTAAGCCCTTATCATTAGCCATACGGAACAAAATAATTACTGGAGGCAATGAGCAATCAGAGTGTGTGCCCTTTAGCCTGCTGCAGCAGCACGCCAGGAGAGGCGAGTCCGGACAAAGGTTTAACTGTGCTTCCAACGCAGGAGAGTGAATTGCGCTCCAGGGAAAGGCTTGGCTTGTGACTGAGGCCACGTGAGCGCACTGGCGCAATCCGGTGTGACGTCCTCCTTGCCCCTCTGCTGCTACCCTCACTCCCCCTTTCCCTGGAGGCAGGAGGAGGCTGTCTCAAGGCTGTCACACTCTCCAGGCGTCAGGGCACAGGTGGCAGTGTGTGGTATTGAGGTACTTCAGGGAGCGCTGCAAGGCCCCACGTGGAGAAAGCTTAGAAGTGAGTGGAGCAATTTAAATCCTGTAATTCAAGTTTGCAACTGGAGAGGAGGGGATTCGCCCCAGTTGTGTTAGGAAGTACCAGCATCAGGGATAAGCAAGAAAAAGCTGCTTCCCCCAAGGCTGGGACTCTGTTAAAGAGCAGTATCTGTGGTAGGTAGTGCATACAAAGGCTACAAGGAGGGGTTTAGCTTTTTGGCAAAAGCGTGAGTTTGCAGAAATAGGTGGCGAAGATGTGTGACTTTAGAGAGGTCAGAAATGCACACAAAATTCACAGCACACACTAATGATTGTTAGTAACAATCATTCATAATTTGCTGCATAGGCTGCATAGAAATCTGCTTTTTAAAGCCAATTTTAAAGTTTCTTGTGTGTGCATTTTTCCAGTTTTGTGTGCCTGTTACTCTTCACAGCATGGAGGCTAGAAAAACAGCTGAGTTCTACCAGCCATGCAGAACCTAGTAGTAGTGCCAGATTCTGGGAGAATGCTTTGAGTTTGCAGGTAGAAGGGAAGAGGGGCACATCACTTGTGTTTTCTGTAGTTGTAATTAGTGAAAAAAGTAATGAGGATTTGTATTGGCTGTTTGGATTGAGGGGTTGTTGGATTAGTTTTCTGTCAAAGGTATCAAGTTTATGGTACTGTTGGCATGAAGGATGCAGCTAGCACTCTAGGCAGGAAGTATTATCTGCTGAAAGCCTCCCTCAGCAGAACATCAAAGGTAGTAACTCCCCATTAGCATTTGGAGAACATCAAAGGTAGTAACTCCCCATTAGCATTTGCAGGAAAGACAAACTATATGTGTTTCTGTCTGAGCATATCTGAATTTAATACTATTAACTGCTGTCACGTGAACCTTCCTAAAGGTGTGTGGTAATGCTTTCTGCTTCCTGCTACACCTGCTCTTTCATTTCCATGTTTCCACCTCATAGTCAGTTGACAAATGCGAAAGAAATCTCCAGGTTGGTGTTATCCAGGCCTTTGCAGGCTATTGCTCAGCTGGTTCAGCTGCAACTGCTAGTGAGGTGTTATTCCCAAAGACGTAGGAGATTTTGCATTTACAGAGCAGGTGTGACATGCAGTAAAAAGCTGGCTGTTTAGACAGAGAACTGAGCAGTTACACTAAGCAAATAGTTCCTTTTGTGTTCAGTGCCTGTGTGTATGCTTGTATAAACAGCAGAGGAAGAATGTAATTTGAAAGGATTTTACCAGCATCTGCTTTTCAGTTTGTCTGGTGAGACTATGAGTCTGACAGGCAAATCTGCTCAAGAGGGAAAATTGACTCATCTTGTTTGACACTTCTAGGTTTATGGTTTGAACCCAGTGGAGTGCTCTGCCAAACATGGTTGCATGTACTGAGACTTTACAAAAGGGATGGGGCTTTTGCTTTCTTGCATTTTAAAATCAGTGTAATATCATTTTATGAATGTAGAGCCTCATAATATCCTCTTTTTCACTGAACAGCCGCAAAAATGTATGTCAGTAAATTTCATTTAATTGTTTTTAAAGTCGCTCCCTGTTTATCACAAGCCTGGATTTTAACAAAAAAATCAGTCAAATGCAAACAATAAAACAATGTACAATCTACACTAAGTCCACAGCACTTGGGAGAGTTTATTCCCTGAGCTTCATGGAATGTTATGATGCCTGTCACTGTTCCTGTCCAAAATATAGGCATTTCGCTTACACAGTTGTTGTTCCAGACCTTCTGTTTTCTTCCTGGTGGCACCTACTGACCCTCAAGTTCCCATTTAGTCAAACTGGCCAGTGAGACTATGCCTACTTATCTTGAATTAAATCTCAAATTTTTTCAGTGACAAGGCCTAGACCTAGTGTTTATAGGACCTTGACTACACCTGCTCTTGGTAGTACCCTCAAAAGGCATGATCCCAAGAAGGATTAGAAGTGATTAGAAGTGTGCTGTGAGAGGATACTAGCAGGGTTGGTATGATAATCAGAAGGGTTTTTTTTCTCCTGCACTAGTTTCATACCTATCAAAATTTACAAACAAGGAGCCAGGATGCAGCACCTTAGCAAGCAGCCTTTGAGCAGGAATTCAAGGTATGTCAGTAAAGCCTTTCCCAAGACTTTGTGTTTCACGTACAAAATGTACAAGAATATTCCAGCTATCCCCTACTGGAGTTACAAATGCTTTGCTTTAATCACTTTATCTATTTTCCCCACAATGGGCAGTATTTGTGCCAAAAAGTCCACCCTGGGTTGGATGTCTGCTCACTAAGTAAACACCTGTGCCAAAAAACTTGGAAATTAGTTCTTGGAGAGAGTTGTCATAGAAATTATTGCCCTCCACACACATGTCATACTGACTAGGCTCACACTAGCTGCCAGCCCCTGTGAGTTCAGTCTAGATAGCTATTCCCCGTGATTGGTTTTTTAACTTTTGTCCATTGTGTGTAGAGCTTTTGCCAGTGTATTTTACTGGCTATATGACCTTCTAATCTTGCCAGTTTCTGTACTAAGTCCATTTGGAGACTGCTTAAAAGTTCATTATGTTCTTAAATTTGAAAAGATACCTTTCCCTGGCTTTACATAAACAGCAAGCTCATGTCATGATTATGTAGTAGCTACATCACGTTACGGAGGTGTGACATTCTACATTAAGCTTCATAACAAGGATTTGATAGACTTTAGCAATGCGGGTAGCTTCGACTCTACGATAAAGGCCTCTTCAACCCCTGTTCTCACTTAATGGTATTGATAAGACAATTTTCCACTGACTAGGCATTTTAGCTGTGCTTAGCAGGAGATTAAAGGAAAATCATTCCAATGTGCTGTCAAGTGTCTACAGATAGATGGATAAAGGCTCCCTCCAAGAAGAAAAGGTAATGAGTAACTTAATTATGACCTTACATGCTGGGCTTGGCATGCAGGGCAAAAAACAGCTCTGAATTCTTCCCACACTTAGAGCTTGCTGTCGTGGCAATGTGCACATGGCTCATTCCAGTGCAAGGGCAAGGTGGGAGGAAAGTCAGCTTGTACTAACAGCTGTTTCCACACTGTATGTAATGCACCATGAGCCTTCTCTCACAAATGAATCATGAAACATAAATGCCTCAGCACTGGCTTATGATAGTCCCATGAAGTTTTTGCCAAAAACTGGTTTAAGTGATGCCACTGAGAGCACACATGAAGAAAACAATATAATCTACATTAGTTGACTTGAAAATGGTCACATTTCTAACTAAAGACTCTGATCAATAGTAATGGCCATAAGGCAGAATGCTGTGTGAAAGACCAAGTTCTTGATTGTATGAACACATCTTCCACACTTTTCTTCCAAGTATCTTCACAAATTTCTGATTCTGCAATCATTCTTTGACCATCGCAGTAACTGCTACCACAAAAACAGTTTGTGGGTTGAGGTCTAACTGAACTAAGAAAGCACAAGATTTGTGTAAGGTTTAGGACTAAAAGAGATTGCTTGTAGCTGAATATTGAGTGCTGTAGTATTTGGCTACTCCCTCTTTCTGCTTATAGATCATCCTCTGCCTCCATTTCCCATCTTGTTCAACCAGATGTAGCCAGAATCCAAAAGCTGATCTTCTAAATAGTAACCCATCCATAAACAGTTAATTTTCCACCAGAGATATGGATAAGAGTCTGTAAAAGAGCCCATTATCAAAAGCAGGCAAGTTGAGCAATGCCTAAAATAATTCTTAAGGAGCTTTGCTGACATTACTACTTTTTTCCTCTATTGTTTCTGTAATTTTATTCAGTGTAAAGTGAAGAAATTTTGGAAACAGCAAGAATATTCTGAGGCAAGTTCTCTGCACACCTGCCCTGTACCTCTGTGCTTCCCCAGGGGGCCACAGCCACAGACAATGGATCTGTCAGCAGCAGTAAGTTAGGCTTCTAGACAACTCTGGTGCCTTTTCTAAGATTAAAAATTAATGTAAAGAAATCAGCACTGCCTGATCCTCCTTAAGGTTTCAGTCATCTGCCTGAGTCGCTTCAGATGCATGCACATGTCCATCCCCTCTGCCATTAAGAACTTAAGTGAAGCCAGCTGTGACAGTTGTCCAACCTGCCAGCAGCTTCTTTTCCAGTAATACTGTCACCCTACCATCACCACCTTCCTGGTCACATGCTGCTGCTTCCCATCCCTACCACTACACCTGTGGTGCAGTATCCCTTATTTTTTTCAGGAAGATCAACTGCGGTTATTTTGTGCGAAGTCCACATTGCAAAGGTATGTTGCATCACCTTTGCTGCATCAGCTTTGCTAAATAGATTAGAGCATCTGAGTAATTAGTTTGGCAGAGGAATATGGAACTGGAAATTATGAGAGTCTGGGGTAATATACACATTCATATTTTATGGGTAGTTGTGGAAGATGCTGCTTTAGGTGTCTATATCCCTTTTATCAGCACTTTCCTATGGTTAAGGCCAAGATTGGATAGGACCATCATACACAGCCCTGGACATAAAAGAAAACAGTTACAACTAGGTTTTGTTAGATTCCCTAACTCAGAGAAAATTGACCAAATGAGGCTGACAAACGCTTTCAGGACAGCAACTGGTACAGACTTTTTGGTGGGCCACAGAGAGAACAGCATTGTGGGAAACAGAAGGATGAGGCAAGAGTTTAACCAAGATCCTGTTCAGCTTCTGATTCAATGCACAAGCCAAAATCTTACTTTGTATGCTCTGACCACCTCTGTGTAAAGGATATTCAAATTTGTCACTGCACTGTGTGGCTGTGGAGCAATAATAATTCCTCAGGAAATCTTGCAGACAGGAGTAGACCTTGTTCAGCCCAAGGTGTTCATGGATTGCTCTCGCCCAGCAGTCAGGATATGCTGCAGTCAAGCCATCACATTTGTGTCTCATGCAGTGTGAAGCCTTTATTTGGTAGCTCTGATCCCTGGCAGTCAGCCCTGCTGAAGAGAAACTGGGAGGGTACCCTAGCTGGGAGGGTGTAGGCAGGAAGGGCAGCAGGAAAGCACAGACAGCTTTTCTCTTGGACGAGTAGGACAGCGGAAAAGTATATTGGAGAAAAATACAGCTTTTTGCAGGCACTGTCCTGGGAAAGAGCTGCAAAGGAAATTATCAGAACAGATCAGGAAGAACCAGGTATTTGTGTGTTGGCTGCACTCACTGTATTCATCTTGCCTGGGTGGAAGAGAGCAAAAATTAATATCTAGAGTCTTAGTTAAGTGTCCTGGTAGGTCCAAAATCTCTATCCCCAGAAAATACAAATCCAGAGTAATTGAACAGAAGTATACAAGCAGAAACAGTACAAAATCAGAAGAAGAAAGCACAAATATTTTTGGCTCTGCTCTCCTGATTTACTGAACCGTAACGAAAGTTGGCTGATCCCTCAGTACTGAGGAATGAAAAGGTATAGAATGATGAAACAGATAATTTTTTTTAAAAATAGCAAGTTCATGGAGATGCTATGGAGACTATTATGTTGGTCTATTATGAGGCTGCAGGAAAAGAGCTATAATGCCAGGGAACAGCAGCATACTGGGTAAAGAATGTATTAAACCATTTGTTCTTCCTGGCTGAAACACTATTATTTTTAACCTTTGGCTTTTGGAGTTAATGTTTTATGTAACAATTGCACTAATCAACTGAGACTTTTGCAGAATAGAGTGTATTTAATTACTAGCTCAGAGGCAGCAGTCTCAGATGTACTGGAACATAAAAAACATTCAGACAAAGAGGTCTGTGTTCGACACAGCTGGCTAGCAAATGCAAAGGCTGCCCTTGGGCAGGCTTTAGCCTGACCAACAGCGACACCGGGAGGAACACAAAGGTTTTAAAAAGACTCTGCTATGCTCTGCTGCGTAAGTCCCTCACCAAAACACACGTGCATTTTCCTATTATTTGGAGGAAAATATTGAGCTGTATGGAAAATCAGTGCTAATAATTTAGCAGAAATGAAAGAATGTTAACCAGTATTTACCTTTGTGCCAGCTATCCATTGGGCAACCATGTTCAAAATGTAAGACAAGATGCTTCCCACTTCAAGCAGCACTTCGGTGGCAGCAGATGTTTGCACACTGAATGCAATTAATCCATTAGTTTTCAAACACCAAGCATGTACCACATGACAGTATGGCTTGCTGAAAAAGGAATATCAAAGAGAAGACGCTAAAAAATAATCCTTACTAAGTCACTGTTTTCACTCAAGAATTTGATTCTGTGTGATTAAGTCATTTTACCCCCATACTATAAACCTTAATTTTTTTTTCTGCTTCCACCTAGGAAAATAAGAGGACACACTTGTGCAATACATTATGAACACCTCAGTGCAGGACCCAAATAGACAACAATACAGAAGAAAATCCAGGCATGGAAGTCTCCTGTAATTTACACTTTTTCACGTAGTTACTAATGAGATTAATGCAGAGACACGGATAGATTGGTAAACCTAATGAGTCTTAAATGCAGCACCTACACACATTTTCTCATACAGAAACATAGATGACACAAATTAAAAGTTCTGGCAGCCATGTGGTTTTGAACTCATCCAGCAACAACAGAAACAGAATGATGAAAACACCACATGAAAAGAACATGATATAACATGAATGGGCTAGTACATTACTGCTGAAAGAAAATGGTGAATGCTTTCCCAATTGCTTTTAACTCAGCACTGCAGAACAATTTTTTGCAAAATCCCAGGCTGAGACCTACTACTGGCAAGTAGTATTCTTGGTTCCTGAACACTGTCACCTCTGCAACAAGAAGCTGTGACAGGACATGATAGGAAAGAAGAGAAGCAGCCTAGAGCTCCCATTCTCACAATTCATTAAAAAAGCCATTTCTCTGTTTATCAGAAAGAATATTAGTAGAATTTTCATTTTTCTTCAGGTAATAATACAGCAAAAAGAAAGGAAGTTACTTGTAAGACTATTCCCATCAAGGTCATTTCACAGTAAGCAATACTGTGGTAACAAATGAATTATTGATCACATGTAATTTAACACTTGTTATTCACTGGTGTTACACACTCAGTGGTAATTAAGTTTATGCAAAAGTGGAAGACGCTGATAGAATTTGTATTAGAACTGAAAGTCCATTATGTTGCATATACCAGTAGCTCCAAGACACACTTTATGAATTCTCAAAATTGCTTTCTTTGGGTGAGATAACCCACTGACAGCTAATGCAGTTTACAATCTCCTGAGCAGACTTTCCAAATTAGAGCAGAAATTGAGAAACTGGGTGCCTATGGTAACTTTAAACCTCCTTAGTTCAATACTTCATCATAATGATAACTACTTAAGGGCACCTAAATTCTTGCAAAAACATATTACAATTTACAGCAGTCTTTAAAAGACACTCTTGTGAGAGCCACTTCAGAGGAAGTAATTCAGCAAGCCAGTTCTAGCAGGACTGTTCAGCACCACATGTAAGGAATTCAAAGCTGTCTGGAAAGAGAAACATTGTGATTACCTGCTCTGATGCCACACTAGCAGTCCAGTAACAATGCAGATAACAGATCCTTGGAATAGTAATTCCCGTACCTAGCAAAAGTGGGGCTGAATTTGTAACCTACTTACAGAGAGCCCATTCTCTGCCTATGTAAAGTGGATCTAACCCACTTACAACACAGAGAAGCAGTTACACAAGTACTTCACATTGAGTCCTCTGTAAGGCTACCCTTACTAAAGTTTGTATTGAAGAAGGAATTATGTATCAAGATGTCGTTAACCGTCAGAAGTTTAGCATGTTTGCTATCCAGTCACCTCTTGATCACATTTGTGCATTTACTCCATTCATATTAGTTTTCAGATAATGACTTGAAGACCAGTCAAACATCAGACTCACCATACATACCAGTTTTGTTCCGTTCACAAGCCGTGTTCCCATACCTAAAGCCAGATGGCAGAATCAGCCTCATTCCTGTAAATTATCAACTGGACTTCAGAGATTATTTTGCCCTAAGAGTATTTTACCCTAAAAAGAGCTTCTATTTTCAAGAAAAAACGGATGACATGAGGCTACCCAAAAACTATGATAAGCAGCAAAAAAAGGTAATTCTTGAACTTATTTCTTATTGTTAAAGAGTTTCATAGTAACATTCCATGCCACAGAAGTGCATTAGAGTACAATTTCTATCAACTGGTGCTATTTGCTGAACAGTTAAATTTGGGAATTGAATTCTTTGCCCTATCTGCTAGTCATTATTAGTCTGCTTATGGTACGTCAGTTCATTCTGTGTGCTAACATACAACATTCTTTAATTAAATGGCCAGACACAAAGAACTAGAGGAGAGAATATACCTGGCAGTAAGAGATTCAGTAGGAAAAAAGATTTGCTGCCTAATGTTTGATCTACAGAACATGACACCCAAAATACCTTCTATAACACAGATGTAAAATTCTAAACACTACACATTTTAAAATTAGAAACAAAGCTGAAAGGAGACCAATTAGCATTGTGGTATGGTGGACTTTCAACCCAGTTTGCATGGCATTGCTATCAAAACATCATCAAAATAAATCAATAGTCAAATGAGACTCCTAGAATCTGAGCCCATAATGAACAGTTCTGCCATGTTCAGATTGTGGAAATTTGGTATATGACATTAAGAAAATAAATCCTCAGTAACAATACATTAAGAACCCCAGAAGTTCCTCTGTGGAAAGCTAAAATCAGTCTAGAAGCATTGTGTCTTTTCTCATCCTTAGTCCTGAGCAAGGCTCCTAAATGAGCCATTGCTGCCTGTAGTCTCCAGTGGCCAAAAGAAACTCCCATTTGAGGTGAAACACAAGTAAACAATGTGCCTTTCCCTGGAAAAGTATTCCCTCTGACTGCATCTCCAGTTCTCATCTCCAGCCAGTTTGGTGGTAGGATATCACAAGAGCTGTGACGACTGGAATTGGCTGTAATCCCTACAAGTGTTAAGAGGAGATTCCAAGACACATTAGACCTCTATCTCCCAACATTTGTGGTGAAATGTTCTTCTTTCTGAAGAGAGGCAGGAAAACTAAAGCAGTGCTTTTAGCCCAATTATTCTTCTCCCAGCTAGCAGCCCAGTGTGTGAAAATGGACAGTCTGCTGAATATTTCTGCTCAAAAACAGTGAATAAAACAAATGAGAAGCCCAAGATATCTCATAAAATGTATCTTTATTTATGCATTGAAAAATAGTCCTGTACTGCAGCCCAAGTATCTCCCACAGCACTATTTACGTGCAGGAAACTTGGCACACAATTTGAAACACAGACCACATAGCTGGAAATATCAGCAAAAGATGTGGAGGGGATAGAGGCAGTGCTGATACTGAAAAATAGTGTTAAGGCAATGGGTTATCCAGGCCACCTGATTCCAAGGCACCCTTCTTCCAAAAGACCACATACTTCTCATTTGAAGACTAAATTAGTAAATACATACATAGAAAGTGAAGCAATTAAAGAGTAGCTGATTTTCTGACAGAATTGGTTTAACGTAATTAATTTTTATCCCCATGATGCTTAGGAGCTGCTTGATTCTGAAACGCTAGGACAGTTCATAGCACAGCCATTCCTAAGGTGGTTACTGAAACTTGATTCCTTGAGCCAAAGGCAAATCTTTGCTGTAGTTGATTGTACTGAAAGAGAAAAAAATTTAAAAACCAGATTTAATCATTGAGACAGATTATGCAGTCCACTTCCTATGTACAAGCTTCTGATTCCTGTCGCATTTAAACAAAAGACTTCTCTAAAGTAGTTTGCCTACTTAAAATTGTGAACTAACTTTACTCCAGTTTTCAATATAGTAACCATGTACAGGGAAAGACCACATTTTCCATTATCTCTTTCTTTACAGAGAATCTTACTTCTCTTTATCTATTTAATCTCTTACTAGGAGAACATCCAGATAGAGAAATCAAGGTGGGATTTCTCGTGTTCATAAGCCTTTGCATGGAACGCAAAGATAGCACAGGAAAAGGCTATGGAAGTCAGCAGAAGATACTAATGGTCATCCACTATGGGCCGTCAGGAGATTTCTGGGTATATAACCAACACATAGCTGAGGCAACAGTGGTGCCCTCATGTTTCTCTCACTGTGGTTGCAACTCAGTGTATCTCCTGACAAGTTTCACTGATTTTTCAGATGAGTTTAAAATCAAGCAAAAGGGGGGAACCCCCAAAACCATCTTATTTTTTTTCCTTTGGAAAGTTAAGAAAAAGTCTTTACAAAAAGCCCTCTAATCTTATTCTACTCTGAATGTGAAGAAAAGGCTATTACACTTACAGATGATTATCTCATATTCAGTAAAGACAGTAGCCTTATAGTCAAAGATTTTTATGTTTTGAACTTTTGGAAGTTCATCTGTAATTTAAATTTATTTGGTCTGTCTTACCAAGTAGACCGTCTCATGTAAAGTTTCCATGAATCACTTCCAGATTCTCTTCCCCCACCAGTGTGCTTTTCACCACCTGCAGCAAAAATGTTATAAATTAAAACCTATTTTGGACATGTGAATCTGGACTAATTCCAGGGAGTAAGACATTTTTGTAAAAATACACGGTAAAAACAATTCCTTTCCCTTGCCCTGTATCTGAACTAAACTACCACCCCACACAACACACACAGGTAGCTCTCTCTTCATGCTTGATGCAAAAAAAATCTGCCTGGATTTTGAAGTCCTATCATGCTGGCACCAGAGGACCTTGTTTTAAAAAGGTGTCTTAACACAAGAGTACAAGAATGTGCTGGTCCTTGAACTGTTTAAAGGGTTAGGTTAATACTTCTTTTTCCATCCCCTCACTTCCTCAAGTATATACAGAGACAAATAAAAGCAAAAATGTTTATTTAAAGACTTTCTCACTAAAAATACTACATGCCGTACATCTTATATAAACTTGCGAATATACACCAAATTGTTCAAAATTGTTTTAATTAAAACTGTTTTAAACACCTTTCTACGTGGCTGTATCTTTAAACACCTCCAGAATATATTTCTGAGTTACATTCCTTTGATGAAGGGGAGGAGAAGGAAGTAACACACCACACTTTTTAAAACCGAATACAGGTATTTTTAAAAGTTTAAATTTAACTACCTCTAGTCAATATCTGTTTTCTGCTAAAGCAGTATGATGATTCAGAATTAACTTCATTGATTTCTTCACATTTAGTAATTTCATTGGACTTATTAAAACCTTGAAAAAGCACAAGTAACATACCAAAAGCACCTCCAATCTCAGCTCCGCTGGTTGGGATGTTAACATTCACAATGCCACAGTCAGATCCCTTTGGCCTACAAAGAAAGATAAGGCATAATTCTTCCTCAGGATCAGGAAAGGCTCCCTCCCTAAAATGAGGGCTATAAAATGCTCAACTAACATTATGCATAGGTTTACAAAATACATGAAAGACTGATCTTATGTGCCTCAGGAAAATATAAACATAATTCAAATTATACCCAAGCCAGCGGAAAATCCTTCCCAAATCCTTGGTAAAGATACTGCTGGAAAGACCTTGTTTTACTTCATTATTCCAGGCAAAAACCTCCTCTTCCTCCTAGAAGAGGCATGTGTCAATGGTTAAGCCATGACTAGCCAAAGCAAAGCAGTTACAAAGAAGCATTATGAGAAAAAACCCAACATAGCCCAGCCATGATGCAAATGTACAGAATGGCACTGAAATACAAGTGAACCACATCAGCAATACCTCCACTGCTGCACGAAA
This sequence comes from Eopsaltria australis, assembly GCA_034509425.1. Lineage (NCBI taxonomy): Eukaryota > Metazoa > Chordata > Aves > Passeriformes > Petroicidae > Eopsaltria > Eopsaltria australis. The sequence goes on along the minus strand of JAVTVJ010001350.1, from coordinate 317,657 downwards.
CACAGTCTGCTTTTGAACAGACATGAACAGTAACAACAGTGAACGCTATCAATGAGAAATTATGATTCTCATCGTAAGTCCAGTGCTCTTCACACAAATGCAGCTACACAGTTACACAGTGAGGCCAATAGTGGCTATCTCACAGTGCAGAACAAGAGCTACCACTTCTTGAAGTGCTGGGACAATTGCATGACACACAACTGAGATCTCTCTCGTGACTCTGCTGTTACCATCCTTGACACCTGTATACCCACTGTTATTTTACCTTAAATTTCAGCACATATAATATGGGGGCAAACGTCTCAGTGTGGACAATGGGCGCATTATGTGGAAGGCCAGTCACAATGGTTGGTTCAACATAGTTTCCAGGGCGACTTATAACCTTCAAAATACATAAAAAGTAACTGAGTAAGTTCCAATCTGCATCCAGTTTAGTATATGTGTAGGAAAGGAATCATTAATGGTCTACTACAGCTGAGAAATCAGAAAAGGAAGGTCAGGTAGTCTGAGTAACTTAAATTTTACTTACTTAAGTATTTAAAATATAGAAGCATAACTTATGGTGAAGTCTAGCAGCTGAAACTTCCTTTCTCCTACTTGTAAGCTACTTAGAATTTTAAAAGTATAAAGAAGCTGCCAATGAAAGACAAGAAGTCCCAGAATGGTAAGTCACTGAGAATTAAACATCCTGTATGATAAAGATATACAAGTGGTTGTCTTGTATCTCCAGTATTTCCTCAAGTTAGATATTGTGAGGGACAAAACTGCCATTTTCCTTTGTTACATGTTTGACATTCACCATTTACATTGCTGTTTTTATTTTCACTATCACTTGCAATTGAGGGAGTGGTGTAAGAAAGAGAAAAAAGCTCTTAACCATTTATTGGAGGAGTAAGTAGCTTCCAAGTAGAATTGCCTTTACCCTGAAGACAGGATTCCAAGTCAAATATTCTCAGTCTGACTAAACTAACATCCTGTAGTGGCTGACAGAACAAACTGAGGTAACAAGCTTGGCCTAAGCCATCATGTTACTGTGTTTTTTTCCTAGAGCACAAAATGTAGCAGGGAAAATAAAAGTTAAGTCACCTTTCCACCACAGACCACAGTGCCACCCTGCTGTTTTGCTTGTTCTACTGCATCAAGGTACATTTTCACTGCTTCTTTGGTATGAAGAGGCCCATACAGAGTGTCAGCTAAAAAAAAAAAAAGATTCAGAAGCATACTTTCAGCAACTCTCTGTATCTTTGCAAATATTCTTATCACAACATCTTGGGACTAACTGTTTAATCTGTCCAGGATGAGCAGTATTAGCCAGATTCTTCATCTTCCTTTATGATTCTAAATGACACCAGCTATTCCCACCTCCTGGTAAATTTCTAAAATTAGATACTTTGAATCTATAATCCCTTCAGAATTTACACAGAAAGAAACCAACAGCAATCTGTTTCCTAAGCCCATGAGTTGGAAATAGCTACTTACAATCCCATGGATCACCGATGCGGACCTGGCCATAGGCGTTGGCAAACTTTGTCACCACCTTATCATGAATGCTTTCATGGAGAAACTAAAATGTGGTAAGAAAGTTGTAAGATAGTGCAGCCTATGTCACTATTCCTGAAGTACTACTGCACTTTAAATGGGGCTGAATGAAGAACGGAAGTAGTGTTGTTCATATTCAGCAAATCCCGAAGTGAAAAGGAGACAGAGGCCAAGGCCTCCAAAACAGCACCAACACCAGAAAATGCAGAGGTAAAACCTTCATCATGAAGGTTTAAAACAAGCCAAGAAACAAAAATCTGTTTTAATTTTACCCCATCTCAGATCAGCGTTATTGACGCGTTCTGTAAACATTTCAGTTTAGCGTTCTAGAACAAACACTCAAGAAATTTTATTGCTACAGTTTGAAGAATCACTGCCCTTTCAATGCACCCAAATCAATTAACCCACATCCATTTTGGCTAATATTTACCAAACTAACTCAACTCTGGAAAGACGATACAGACACTGGCTGACACTATAACACCATTAAACTTGTTGAAAATGATTGGTTGACAATTGATAACAAAATAGGCAACACACACCCCCCTTGCTTTGCTGAAATATAAACACTGCACCAAAATTTGTAGCAGTCACAAAGCAAGCTCTGGCAATGAAAACAGAGAGAAACACACAAGTATGTCAAGTACTATTTTCCTGGCTTTTAGTACATTTAGAAATCCATACAAAGAAACTGTTTAGAGCTAGAATTACACTGGAATTAAACTATGGGTTTTTTTCCACCATACCTATTTTTGACAAAGTAAAAGCGTGTTTCAAATATTATCTGTTGCCCTTCACAATATGAGGGATTGTTAGGCATTTTCTGAGCCAATTTGGAAGTTAAAATTCAGAGCTATCCAAACCAGACACTACACATCTACTCACCAGTCTTCTAGCAGTTGTGCACCTCTGACCTGCTGTTCCCACAGCAGCAAACAGAGCAGATGGGATGACTAGGTTCAGATCTGCATCTTCAAACACTTTAAAAAAAATTAAAACATGAGCATGTTACTGAAGTGAACAGGCAGCTCACAGGACTTAAGATGCTAAATAATATTAGAAACTGACAAGTTTGTCAAGAATCATTAGGAACAATTGCAGAAGCACATCATGGCAAGATACAAAAGAAAAAACCACCTTGAAACTCCTACTATTTCTCCACAGATGGAATTAGATACATGCAATTGAACATAATTGTAGGTTTGAACTACTGAAGAGAGCCTCTTGCAATAAAGTTTGCAAGTAATTTCAGCTTCCTTTTAATTCAAGAAACTACAAGCAATTTCTTGCCATTTCTCCACCTTGTCCATCTCTCACTGAGAATTTTATCAGCATAAAGTAGCAACTGTAAAGCATCCAGGTGACCTTGCAAAAAGCATAGCTAAGAAACACACATATAGTCATATAAAATACAGAATGAGCTGAACAGATTCATCTGGCTAGAAGACATTGAGCTATTTTATAAAGCTCACAGGATCCCCAAAATATCACTCAGCTTAACCAGTCACACAAAAGTCTCTTAAGCATCCAAAACTACTATTAAGTCTGGGACAAAGTCCAACGAAACAATGATTATGCGACCATCCAAAGTCAATTCCAGAAAAAGCAGGACTTTGATATGAAAAAGAAACAATTTTCAAAGTATAAAACAAGTTTATGTCAATGGTTACAAAGCAGCATAGGGAAAAAGAAAGACCTGCTCAAATATGCTTTTCAAAAGGGAAGATGAGATATATGTAAATAAGCACATTTATCCAGAATATGAGAAAGGTGAAACGAAAGGCAACAGGACAACAGTACAGCAATTTTGGTATTTATCAAGTTTATACATTCTTCCCACCATGTTGCTCAGCTTTATGGTATTTATGTTGTTTATCTAGGAACTGCATCATACCCTAATGTACATAAACCTGAAAAATGTGCTACTGAAAGAAATACCTGCATGCTTTTCCTTCAAGTATCATAAGTCTCTTAGACTATATGTATATGTACTTATACTCTAAAATGCTAAAAGTGTAGTGTTTATGTATAAAAGTGCAGTCAGGCATTCGAACAGGCTTCCCAGGTAAATGGTGGAGTCACTACCCATGTGTTGGGGTCTGGATTTAGTTTTTTTTCGTTTTTTTTGGTCAGGAATTTTTTTTTCCCATGGGTTGCTAGAGAACTAATGACTGGGTACTTAAGAGAACAAAAGTGCGTGGCTAGGGGTTTTCTCCTTCACAGACTGGGGGAAGTTTCTCTCAGGGAGCAGGGACAACTCGATATTTTGGGACTGGCAAAAGTTGGGGAGGGGGCAAGGGCTCACTCTCTTGCTCAGGACCCTTGGATCTGAACAGCTGGAGCTGCTGTTGCGGAAGGGAACCCAGGGCCACTGAGAAACCAGCATGGAGCTGCTTTTCTTTC
>JAVTVJ010001350.1:0-313585 GCA_034509425.1 Eopsaltria australis | reverse complement strand
CACGCCCCCCTGCTCCTTTGGCACCACTCCAAGTTCTTGCTACCCCTGCCCCGGCTCGATGTTTCTGAGGGTCCTGCTGCAGCACCAACACCAGCCACCCCCCAAGGGCTTGTGAAACAAAGGCTCTCCTCCATCCTTCTCTGTCCGGGGCCTGGCCGCCATTGCCGTGTGCTACCTGAGCTCACACCAGAGCGCCCCTGCAGCCACCGGGGAATCACCGCACCCAGTGCGCCCCCTGCAGCCATGGAGGAACCATCACATCCACCCTGCCCACCGGGAGCCACTGGCACCCACTGCCAACTGTGACTGGAACTGCACCAAAGGGGAAAGCACCTAAAGCCAAGCAGGCTGCCACTGGGGTTTTGGTTGTTTGTTGGTCAATGCCATAGCTGTTGTTATTTGTTAGCTTTGTTTTAGACATTAGTAAAGAACTGTTATTCCTATTCCCATATCTTTTCCTGAGAGTCCTTTGATTTCAAATTTATAATAATTCAGAGGGAGAGGGGTAACAGTTTTCCATTCCAAGGGAGACTCCTGCCCTCCTTAGCTGACACCTTTCTTTCAAACCAAGACACCATGGAAGTGTTCAGAAGGTATGTGGATGTGGCACATGGTGAATATGCTGGCATGGGTTAAGAGCTGAAGTCAGTCTTAGAGGTCTTTTCTACAACTAAAACTATCCTAAAACAAACTTATTTAGTTTAGCATTGTCCACAACCCATTATTGAAGCTTACTGCTTCTCTCATTTCATTCTCCTCTTCAACACTGATTACTTAGAAGACCCTGGACTCCCACTTTTTATCTTAAAACACTGCTCCCTCCGCAATACCAAAGACAGAAAAACCCCACAACATTCTATTATTCTAAATGAACTATATGTACTTTTAAAAGCCCAGTGTGGGGGGGAAAAAACAAACAGAAGAAACAGGAAAAAAGGAACAATTAGCTATAAATATACTAATTTCCAAATATCATCTATGGGACTAAATTTCTACAGATTATATTACCAATAATGGCATTGTTTCCTCCCAGTTCCAGCAGGCTTCGACCTAATGAAAAACACAAAGAAAGTTATGCCATGCACATGTGTATTCACTGCACCCCCAGTCTGTGAGGTCACCTCTAACTTGAGCTAAGCTTCATGAAACATATTTTTCTGGATAAACAAAAGATTTTTGAGATCACAGTCAACTAATCACTCTAGCCAAAGCAGAAAATTACACCGAATACTACATATATCACATGTTGTGAAGATAACTGCACAACAGGTAAGCTACAAAGAAGTTAAAAAGATGGGCAAAAAATAGCACTGAAAAGAAAATTATGAAAACAGGAAAAAGTTGCAGTATAAATAGTATGACATAGATAAACAAAAAGGTCCTACAAAGATCAAAAGCCACACAAAATTTAACTAAGCTCATACATTTCCCTGGCAACTATTTATATACAATCTGAGAGAAAGAATCCCAGCCTACATTAGGGTGAATATTTGCTACCTGTTCTGGTTTCTGGGGGGGCTTTTTTGCACCTGTATGAACTTCAAATGTATAAAACAAAAAAGAAAATGTTTGCAAGGTGCTGTTTATAAACTAAGAAGTTAGAATCTAGCACCTGAAACTCTTGCCTGCACACTTTTAAATATTTGCAACAAAAACTGCACCTCAAATATCATCACTTTTCTATTACATTTATCAGGAGTAGAAGGTGAGGGGGGATGTATTCATGTATTCTGTTCACATTGCCAGAAGACCATAAGCCCTGGTTGCTCACCCTGACAATCTCCATACAATTAAACACTAGACTATAGACACCACCACACCCCTCCCCAAATTAATTGTAGGACTATGGACTTGTGAATAAGCTGGAAAAAAAAATCTGAATTGTAACAGAACTAACTAAAAAATGCCATATATATCTACAAGCAGTCTCAAACCCCCATTTACAAAAAAAACCCCAAAAAACCAAAAAAAAACAAAAAACAAAAAACCACCACTGAAACAAACTGATATTTTAAAATCTTTTGGGGCACTGCTGCCTTCACCAAATATGGAAAGAAATAGAGAAGAACCCACACACTCACCAAATCTCTCCTGAACCATAAGTGCTACTTGCTTGCCAACTTTTGTGCTGCCAGTGAAGGACAAGAGGTCTATCCTCTCATCTCTTGCCATTGCTGTCCTGCACAATGGGACACAAAGCACAGTGCTCAACAAAAGACACGCAGACAAAAAAGCAGCTTGCACCTTCCACATACATCAGCTTCAGCCAGGGAGATCTTTAAAGCCAGAGTCACTTCTTTGAAACATCATGTGACTGAGCTAATGGCAGGAGAGCTGCTTCTTAGCCAGAACAGAGGAATAAGGCTGTTTCCATCCACCTTTTCAAGCCAAGAAAGCATCATCTGTAGTAACACTGAAACTCAGTCTAAAGTATATTGCGATATTAGCACCAATTGTTATGATCTGTAAAATATGCAAATCTATTACTTTTTTAATGCTTGCCATATGTTTTGCCTTCTCTTAAAATGCCCAAAAGACATATTTGAATATACATTTGTACTGGGAATTTCCACATTGTAAAAATCAAACAAAGTGATTCAGATTGTACAGCTTCCAAGCACAGGTATACATCTATGAGTAAGTGCAGAGCCTTGCACGAGTAAGGAAAAGGGGAATTAATCTCCTCCACAGCTAATCTAAAAGGCTAATGCACTATACATTGAAAACTCTCAAGGACATGGTAAGGGGAACCTAATATTAGCTGTATTCTTTGGGCATAAGCATATGCAGAGGTGGAATATAAACTTAGTCATGTCTCTTAATTAAATACCCGATAAGCTGTTTGTTAGCAGCTGATCTTATAACAGCAAGTACATACAGGTATTTAGTGCAGGGCCAGGGTTTTGGGCCAGCTGATAAAACTCATCGTAACATGTGCACGTACTGGGAACTCCTAGAGACTAGAATAACTTTAAGAGAAGTACTTCAAAGAATACTCGTTACCTTCTATAAAGGTTCACAAAACCCAAGAAATGCTACCTACCCAATGTCTGCTCCACCACAAACCAGAGAGCAGATTGCTCCAGGCAACTTGTTATCCTCCAAGACTTTGGCAATTATCCTGGAATTAAAGATGTGAAAATGTTAAAGATTTCTGACAGGTGCAAATAGGGAATGAACCATTAGAACTGTCTGGGGGTTTTGGTGTTGCCTTTTCCCCCAGCCCGGAAAAGAAACTCGAGATCATTTTAGCAAGGAGGTAATATAAAAGGGGATCTTTATTTTGAAGGTCTTCAGGAGCAGTTATGGAAAGGTGTCCATAAAAGCCCACCCCCTCCAGGGGTGAGTACATATTTATAGCTTTTAGGAAATTAGCATAATTGATTAAAAGCACCAATAAGGAGAACAAGTGGTGATTCAATTCCCCCCCAGGTCCAGTCCCTCTTCTGGAGCCCCCCTCTCAGCACTGGCTGTGCTTTGTTTCTGAAAATGTACCTCAGAGTTGTTCTCGGCCTTGGTTCCCAGGAAGAACCAAGATAGGAAAGGGCCTTGCAACCCCTGGGGCTTGGAGCTCTGGAATTTGTTTTGTCTTTCTGCTTAGGGAAAGGCCATGAAAAAGTACTGGAAAAGCTAGCTATTAATACAGTAGGCTACAGAGCTACAAATATATGTGCAGAGAGTACAGAGAACATATGAAAGAAAAAAGGCAGAAACCAAACGGCATCATGGGGTAGTAGTGGTTTGGGGTAATTGTTCTCAGAAGTTAATACTAGATCTATAAGACATAGTAATTACCTATTTTAAGGGGCCTACTTTTATTTAGCATTTTAAAATAAATGTTATTGGTAATTCACAGTAAGTATTTAAAATGCTAATATAAAGTAACAATAAACCTAAAGGAAGTATCACTATGAAATTTATTCTTTGGAGAAGTTCTCCTTTTTATTGAGACGAAGATCAATGAAACCAGAACTCACTTTGTAACAGCAACACTGACAAGGGATGTTGTAGGAGCACCCTTCCTAGAAAGAAAAAAAAAAAAAAAAGGAATTACATTACCCTCTTATTCTTTTCAATTCTATAAGAATAAGAACTAATTCAAATAAGCAACTTTTAGGGTCTCTGATCTACAGCACACTTTGGTTAGGCTGGTTTTCAGATACAAATTAAGGCAGGAACTCAAGCATTTCCTTCTGCAGCTGAGCCTTCAGAACTTCTACTGAAAACCATGTGGACAAGGGCTAGGCCAACCACTAGAGTGAAGAAGGTAGATGAAAGCAAAGGAGACAGGAGAGAAAGTAAAGCTACTTATTCAGATTTTTAGTCTTAGCTGTATCAACTCTGAATATATTAACTCCCACAGTTACAAGCCCTCAATCCAGGTTCTTTATTCACAAGCCATTTGGCTAAGTCCTGGATGCATCTGCACCTTAGTATCACAAAAGAGAGGTTATCACAAAATTATAAAAAGCTCTGACTACAAACAGACCTAAAAATAAAGACAATTTAAGCATACATTAGATATAATCAAATATCCAGGAACACCTGACACTCAATAGCAATTTCATGCCCGAGTTAATAGCTCTCTAACTTAAAAATCCTGTGAGCAGGTTGTAGAGCTAGATCTTACCAGAGGCAAGCATTTCCACAGATCATTGCAATTGCACTGTTCCACCCATAAACTGCCACAGGGAAGTTGAATGCGGTGATGACTCCTACTAATCCAACAGGATTCCACTGCTCTATCAGGGCATGGCCAGGTCCTGAAAGCAAAGCCACAACATAATGCAGTTTTCATCCATTTAATGTTTGGGGTTTTTTTAAAAAGGGAAAATACGTAAGCAAGAAAAACCTAGCATCACTCTTCAGTCCACCACAGCATTAGCTTGTGAAGAGCTGTATTATTTGTGCTCTGCAGCTTGCCTGGATCAAGGTTAGCTAGACTGCGCAAAAAGCTAATGACCTGACAACATTAAGTTTTATTATTTTAGCTATTCAGTTAACATAATGATGACTGTGTGCTAATCAATAACGGACAAAGAGGTATCTCCTTTCTAAGTACACTTCCAAGCTTTTTACATGTTTTCCTTCACCTTTCATCAATAAAGAAATCAAAGAGAATCTAATGCTCCAAAGAACAGAGAAAATGGATGGACTGACCTGCTTACCTGTCACTTCATTAGGTACTTCAATAGCTGGCACTACTGCCCACCACACCTATTCCTAAATCTCCCTAAATAACACACAGAACAGAGATCTTGCTGCACTACAAGACAAGTATATTTAAGTTACATCTCCATATCTTCATTTCCTTAAACAAATAAAAAGAAACAAAACACCCCCCAAAACAACAAACAAACAAAAAACACCAAAAAACACACACACACAAACAAAACCAAAAAGATAACACGCATACTTACTTTCTGAAGGCAAAATAGGTCCACCAATCATTCGAGACAAACCAACAGCATAGTCACAGACATCAACGTACTCCTGCACTTCCCCAACACCCTCAACAAAAATCTTTCCCATTTCCAAAGAGACCTGAAAAAATTCAAAGCAAGACATTTTTTTACTAAATTCCCTTGGATCCCAAATATATTTTGTCTCCCATTAATGTCAGGTGTATCTACTCACCAAGTAAGATTTTAACACATACTTTTTCATTAGAAGAGATTCACCTCTTCCCCAGTTATTCAGAACTTAAAGAAACAACACACCAGACAACTGGACAAGGGTCACATGCCAATACAAAAGGAAGAAATTAGAAAAGGAAACTAATGGAGAAAAAAAGAAAACACTACTAAAAGAAGTGTTCAACACTAATGAGATTCATATGTTTTGATCAACAAAACCTTGGATTTACACCAGCAGGCTTGTCTACATTGTGGGCCACACAAGGATCAAGCTGGAAAAGAGGGATTACTCTGTTCCAGCAAAAGAAAACAGCCACTTATATCTTTCATAAGCAAACTACTCATAACACCTCAAAGTGAATTTGAGAGATTTCATTTGCAGACACTGCTGAAAATGTGTATATGTGTTTAGTATCAATTTACAAATTTTTTATCAATTCAAATGTTTAGGAAAAACTTACAAATTTTTTTTTCTGAAGTTGGTCTTAAACTATATCCTTCTCTAAAAAATATGTTAGATTTACTCAGCTGAAATATATCAGTAAGAATAAGCTCCTATTTGAATATATCTTCATCCAAAAGTGAGAAAATTTGAAAATTTAGGAACTGAGAAATCACCTACTTATCTCCACTCAGTTTAGTAGTCATGCTGTGCTAGCTAGGTGTGGCCTTCAGGGAGGTATCACCTACCACTTTATACTAATGATTGTACTTTAAAAAGGCTTTTAAATGAGGAATTAGGTCCAAAGGATTTCCACAGGATTTTTCTCTCCATGTGAAGGCTAATATAAAGATGACTAACTGTATTTCTGTGATGCCTGTGGTCATCTTAAGATAGAAGGAACAGCCTCTCTGTGGCCAAAAACAGAGCAGCATCAGACATATTTACTAAGAAACACAGCAATGGGTCTGTAGGTGCAGTAGAAATACCTGGCAAGGTGAGGCTGGAAATTTCCTACAGCGTATGAGAAAAATGAATTTCTATACGATTCCTTTTTACATATCCTAAAGCCAGGAAAAGTCCTAAAACCTGAATACCTACTAAACTTCTTTCACACTGAAATTCATCCTCAATCCTAGCAGAGCTGAACAGACATATTATCTGTTTGGGAAAACTACAGAAAAGTGGCAAGAATGTGTAAGTTTTGGTCAAGGAATACAGAACAAACTTCTGTCTGTCCACAATCACCAGGGAAGTTCTACTGTTTTTGAATACAGGAGTACTCTAATTCTACCACTGAAATTGTGCTGAGGAGACAACATCAAGGCAAACAGCAGAACAAAGTTTTGAAGGTTAACAATATGGACTTGACTACACATGGAGTTATTCACTGACAGCTGTTTCTGAACAGCAGCACAGACAGCCAAGCCTTGTAAAAAAGAAAGTGAAAATTCCCCACTTGTCTCCTTTTTTTCCTTAGCAACTAGCAAGAGTTTTAAAGGAGTGGTCTTTCAGCCTTTATGTCCTGCATAGCACTGCAAAATCATCTCATTAAGAACATCTCAACTTCTGAAGCCTCATAATTCCACATGTCACTCGGCAAATCCTGGAGATCACCAGAAAGAGCTCAAGATTAAAAGCTCTGTATTAGAGAAATGTCTTTTTCAGGATACTTTTAGTATTAGAAAGTGACTTATCTGACAGGCAAGAGGGAAAACAGCATGGCAACAGTTGTACCACTCTTCCCAGACAGGACCATAATAAATTGTCTTTTCCTATTATAAATTGTCATTTCACAGAATCACAGAATCATAGCATATCCTGAGCTCAAAGGGACCCACAGGGACCATCAAGTCCAGGTCCTGGCCCAGCACTACCTCCAGGAGTCACACCATGTGCCTGAGTGCATCATCCAAACACCTCTTGAGCTCTGCCAGGGTTGGTGCTCTGACCACTTCCCTGGGAAGCCTGTTCAGTATCCAGTCACTCTCTGGGTGAAGAAGCTTTTCTTAACAACTAACCAAATTCTCACCTGACACACCTTCATGCCATTTCCATGCCATAACAGAAATAGATTTCTGTTATGAAAATTAAATTTCTTCTTCTGAAAATTAAAACTTAATTAGCAAGCTAACAGAACTATCAGCAATTATTTAACAATTACTAAGGTTAGTGTTGCAGAGAAAACTGTTAGTACTACTAAGAAAAAGCATTTTTGACACACGCCTCACCCTTTTTCCCCATTCTCCCTCCCAAAAAAATTAAGCTACTTCTGAAAATACCATACCAAGCTTCCCAGAACTTTGATTTTTTGTCTCAGGGCGTCACCAATCTGTCGCACTATTTCTCCACGTTTAGGTGCAGGGATCTGATAAAAACAAAACAGAAGAATCTATGTGAGATGGAACATCTGTAAATCCTACTGTATATATACTGCTAGTTTGTAGTAAACAATCACTGATTGCCGTGCTTTTTCATTTATCTTCCCAAGACACTGTTACTTATTCATTTTTATCATGTGCACTGCTTCACAAGAAACTGTTTCCTTGCCAGAGAGTGATAATACTGCCAACATTTTGTCTGTTCAAAACTTCAGTTCCACTGAATATTGCCAGAATTCAGATTGTTAATTCTGTTACTTCTGTTCAACTATATCCGCCACAAAGCAACAAAACAATCAGCTGCACCTCAAAAAACAAAAAAAAGTTCATAAAAGAGCACTTACTGGTTTCTGAGCCTTGAAGCATACTTAATACCATACTTCCAAACTTTCTTTCAGTATGACATTTACTTTGTTTGCAGAAATTAAGACACACAGAAACCTCAATCATGAAAATATTAAGCTCATACACCAATTCTTAATAGATTTTTTTCAATGTGGTATCAGTATGGTATAATAATCAATAGCCAAGATCAATTTGCAAACTATATGCAACAGGACTTACAGGTTTAAAACAGCAGTTTTAAAGACTTAACAAGAACAAGACTGAAGAGAAATGCATGAACCATGCAAGCACATCTCTTTACAGGCAATATCTTTCAAGAAAGCTCATTACAAATAATAAAATTCAAAAATTAATAACAAACAGCTTTGAGAAAAAGTCTTCAAGAAACATTTGATGTGTTGATACTTTGTATGTTGGATTGCTTTCAGATTAGTTCCAAACATGTCATGAGTCACCAACATTATGCTCACATATTGTAACAGAAGAACACATACTAACATATCCTGAGGAAGCTGTTTTGTTCATCCTAAACTTTGTTGTCATCAGACACAGCAAACTACTTTGCTGGCAAAAACACAGAATGCACAATATCTTTCGAAATCCAGGTTTCAGGTTCTACCAAAGGAACAACAGATAGCTGTAAGAACCTGGACACAGCTGGTACAGTTGCACTGGGAACTACAGCTTGCTAAGGAAAAACAGCTTAGCTACTATATACAACGTAACACAGCTTTTGAACAACACAGTTGTTCTGTGAAATACGAGACAGGGGTGAACAAAAATCCCCCATGCTTATAACCAGCAGTCTTCCTCACACCACGAGAACAATATGATCAATGCAAGCTATACATCCAAATACTCCACAGAGTTCTCCCAGAAGAAAGCAGTTGGCGACAGGAAGTGAAACATGCACAGGGATGGTTTACCTGCTACAAGGTTTCTGAACTTCACCAGACCTGTTGGCAACAGCTCACATGCACAAGCCTTGGCAAATCTGCCAGGTTCTCAAAACAAACATATCCCACAAGTCAATGTCTTCATCTTTGTACCCCGGTGGTATCACACACAAACTGTCTGGGTTTGTGTCTTGAGGTCTCCATTGCAGATTTTTGCTTTAATGCACCACACACAGTATGAACACATTTTCACACCTCCACCTTATGGGGCAACTTAATAGCCTGTCTCTGTTAGAGACCTATAATAAAAGAGAAGTCTCCATTAACTTACATCAGCCCAGACCTTCCATGCCTCTTTAGCCTTCTTTACTGTTTCTTCATAATCCTCCAAATTACCCTACATGAAGAAGCACATCAAAGTTAGGAAAGTCAAACCCCCAAAAGAAATGCCACAAAAAAGCTTCTGCATCCAACTCAAGACATTTTTATAGAGAGTACTTGCACCACAGTATACCACTTTTACAAAATGCTTGTATCCTGACACAATTGGCTCCCAATATGACAAGTTGTCTGAAGTCACTGTCAATGAAAAGTATATGTGTTGCCTAAATTAAAAAAAAAAAAAATTAAAAACACACACAGAAATTTTCATTCAGGCATTAGAGGAAGCTCCACAAAGAATAATGGTCTTATATATGTTTGTATATATAGGTTTTGTATATACATACACACACACATATATATATATGGCCTACTCCATCAGCCTCATTGGGCATCAAGGGCTAGTTGAGTCCTAATATACAAAAGGAGTAGGTTAATACAATAGTGCTATTCTTACACTAAAAACTTTCACGAATTTATTACTTGAATGTCACGCTGCTCTCCTTCCTACCACCCCCCAGACCACTCAGCCTTACTAAAATAGCCACAATCTGCCCCTACTCTGCAACTCCCCAAGGAACAAACGAAAAGGGAAGGGAGGGGCCCTTCCTCTTCCCAAAAATGCTTGCAAGAATGCGAGGCAGAGGGTTGGAGAGACAAGATGGAAAAAAAAAAATAAAAGAAGGCAAACAGACTGTTTTTCTTCCCAGGAAAGCCGCAGGCATACTGCCAGCAGTAGGCCTGGCTGCGACGAGTCCCAGCGGCCACCCCGGACTCTGCATCGCCTGGATCCCTGACGTTGTTTCGGGCGTTTCGTGCTCTTGGCCATTCCGGAGCAGCGCCCAAACCAACGCCCCAGGGCGCCCCGCTCCGCTGACAGGGCCCGCGGAGCTCCTCCCGCCCCACCCCCGCTGCGGTGATGCCCCGGCCGCACTCACCTGCCGGACGCTGGCGATGGGCTCGTTGTTGGCGGGGCAGTACGTGGTCACCACCTAGAGCAGGACGGCAGTGGTGAGCAGCAGGGCCCCTTCACCCGGCGGAGGGGACGCGACCCCCGAGGCTCCGCCGCCTCAACCCGCCCCCCGCGCGCCCCCCGCACCTGCCCGCGGCCGCCCCAGCGCCCGTTGTACACGCCCGGGTTCTCCTCCTGCAGCCCCAGCTCCCGCAGCCACGCGTAGCGCTCCTGGCTGATCAGCAACGTAGACATGGCGGAGGCCGGCACCGACCCTACCCGCGACAGCGGCAGCAGCACACCGAAAGCCCGGCGCAGCCCCAGCATGGCCGGCGGCCGCTAACGTGGGGGGACGGGGCAATGGCGGCCGCGCCCCGCCCGCCCGCGGCCATTGGCGGTACTGTGCCCGCGCCCCCTGCCCCGCCCCGGCCCGCCGGGGCCCGGCCTGACCGGGCCCTACTGACCGGGCCCCTTCGCCTCGCACTGGGAGCGCAGCCCAGCCCAGCCCGTGTCCTGACCGAAATTTACCCACATTCTGCTGCTTTTCGAGAAGGGATGGCTGAGATGGGGGTCTCATCAGTGTCCATGAGTATCTGAATGGAGGGTGCCAAGAGGATGGAGCCAGGCTCTGCTCAGTGGTGCCAAGCAACAGGATGGGAGGCAACAGGCAGAATCCAGTGAATGAGAAGTTCCATCTGAACATGAGGAAGAATTTACTGTGTGGGTGGCTAAGCACTGGAACAGGTTGCCCAGTGAGAGTGTGGAGTCTTCCTCACTGGAGATACTCAACAACCATCTGGACACAAATCTGTGCCATGTGCCCTGGGATGACCCCACTTAAACAGTGATGTTGGACCAGATGACCTACTGTGCTCCCTTCCAATGTGATCCATTCTGTCATTTTGTGTGATTCCATACGCCCCTCAAGAGCTGCAGGGGCAGAGCAGTCCCCAAGTCAGGTGTTTCTAATTGCTGCAGAAAATAAGAGCACAGGGACATCAAAACAAGGGGAAAAGCCTGTAGCTATCCTTATGCAACAAATAGTAATATGTAGGAGTGTGCACAACTCTTTCCATTCTCCAGTACCATGCTTGAATCTCTGTTAAAAATCTTGGTGTCTTTGGCTTCTAAGCCAGCCACTTTATCTATGTGCCACTGTTTATTACGTTACAACATTTTTCTTTCCCCTAGGCAGGACTAACGCACTTAGTTGACATGCACTCACCTTGAGAAACTGGAATTGATTTATATTCCATATTTTTACTGTAATTACACCTCAGTGGCTTTGGAAATTTAGATAACTCAGTGTGATCATGAAATATTGTTTGTTTTCAGGAATGCAATATTTTTTGAATGACCAAACCAATGAGGAATAAACTCTGGTACTAAGATCTAAATGTCTCAGCACATACTTACAGGATAGAAGAGAAATGCCACTGGTCTCAAGAATGCTGTTATTTATTTTTTGGTTTTCCACAGCTACACACTTTTCCTTAATGTGAATCGCATTAACTATAAATAATAATTTGCTCTTTAAGAAATGGTTTGAGTGCTTTTGTCAAAAAATATTTTTGGATGGTGTAAACAGATTAGCAGTAACAAATGGTCTTGGCAAGGTTCAAGAGCTGGCTTTGCCTCTGGCTTTGTGGCATGAAAGATCAAATTGTATCAAAAAGGCAGCAATGTTTTCTTTCTGCAGACCTTCACCTCTTTTGGCCTTACATATCTTTACATGATCAAACAGGTGTTTCACAACCACATTGCTGCAACCTATGCATTGTGTTCTAGCAAAAAAAGTGGAACTCTCAGATGTTCAGGGCAGTAGCTGAGGCATAGGCAACAGAGTTTCAGTTCCACAGTTTCTTCTCATCACCATAAGCAGGCAGCTCCTCTAGCAACAAGTGCACACAGCTATTGGTGCAGTAGCTGCTAATTGAGCCACAGAGAAAATCTGAAACCCTGGCACTGTGCCTGACTTGGCTCTGTTCTTATTTTTTGCTCCAGAGCGTCCAAGCAGATGAAAATATCACTGTCACAGATGGTGCCAAAGTCCTTTCTGGAGGGACCTGGGGCCAGTTTGTCTGCAAGTAGCCAGTGATCATGATGCAGAGCTAACTGTAAGAGTCACATTGTTATTAACCATCCACTGCAGAGGTGATGCACTTAGACCTACATTCAACCTTAGTGTGGGGCCCCAGCCTTTTTTCTTCCTGCTGTGTCCAGGTCCACATCTAAAATCAGGTATATTCACAATAGGAGTGTGAATTCAGGCTGGTATCTGAAATACAGCACAGACACAATCTGTGCTCTGTCCTCTGACTGCAGAGCCAGGCTAATCACAGGGGAGTTTGCAGGATAGAAAAACATTGTGCAACAGACAGATACATGGAGGTGGGAGTGGGAGGAGAAACCCTGTATCACATTACAGTATGTAGGTTTTCTCTATTTGTTCTACATGGCCATCCTGAGCTTGATATTTTTAATCTTTGTTAGTCAGACTTTTAGAAAGAAATTATCTGTCAGTTTATTATGGTAAACTTACTTTGCTGTGTGATCATGATAACATGACAATTTGCATTCTCCTTGACTTAGATGTATTGTATCCACCACTGAGAGCACATCTTGAAATTTGTGGTATTTAAAACTGGTCATGAAACATTATTCTGCCATAAGGCTATAATTAAGGTTGCTAAAAATATTCACTTCTAACAAAGCTTTCAGAGAGATATGAAAAGATTAATTTCAGTGATGCTTGTGAAAGTTGGTAAAAATCTCGTCCATCGAAGTTTCCTGCTTTCCAGATCTGAATCAGCTGAGTATTGTCTCAGGAGCTCTTGGCTCCAGCTTAGGGAAAGAAACATGGTAGTCAAAGGGGCTTGGAAAGGGAGGCAGTTAACAATATCTCAGTCATAAGTCTTAAGACAGACTTTGAATCCTATGGAACTGTGCTCTTGGGTTCTGGATTCATTGCAGGGCTCTTCAGATATAGTTCTTCCTGGTTCTGTGCTTCATTTTCTCATCTGTAGGAAAAGGTGCAAGTTCCATGCATCTTTAAAGCAATATCCAAGGAGCATTAGCTGGACGCAGTAAGGGTGGAGGCCAAACATCCATGTTCAGGAGATCCCAGAGCTTTTACACTTTTGTGAAGTTAGAACCGCCTCAACACAGCACAAGCAATTCAAACAAGGGGAGTGGGGAGGAAAAGGAGGAAAGCTTTCAAAAACATGCTTAAAATTTTGCTTCCTTTCACATATTTTTGCAGCATGACAGAGCCTTACCTCAGAGCAGCAGGCGTCTCTGTCCTATTCACATAACTGTTATTTCAGTTCATTTTCAGAAGGATTTGTGTATTTTTCTCAGTGGTAGTACATGAGGAATGCAAAGAACTATAGTGATTCATGTTCTCAAAACAGTCAAATCTACAGGGGGGAAAAGCAAACAACTAAATTTCTCTCTTGAGCTGAGGTATTTCCAATCAGTACTTTTCACTTCTGTAGTTTGTCAGTTACTCATATTTTAAAGCTTCCTATTTACACTGCACTGAAAGTGATAACTGCTAGGAATCACTTCAATCCTAAAAAAAAGGCATATATGTTGTATAGCCCATAAAGACAGAAAATGGTTTGAGGTATTAGGAAACAACAACAACAACAACAATAACAACAAACCCAACTAAACAAGGTATCTTGTTGTGTGGACAATGCAACAAGGAATTTAGCATGCTCGAAAACAGACTTTCCATATTCAGCTCCAAGTGACAGTGCGACAGGCAGCGTTATACTGTCTGGCTGCAATCAGCAATGACTTAATACAAGAAGTGATCAGAAGATCAGTGAGTTCTGAGGCTGAAAAGAAAGTTGTTTCAGCAACAACCTCTGCACTCTGGCTTGTCTTCTTTTCATGCTGTCCATGCACTGAGAACCGGTGAGTTGCAGTTATTCCATGTAAAATGAAAGCATCCTTGGGTGCTGCTTGATGATCTATACCATAATGAGTTCCACTACCTTTCAAATAGCCTTTTCCACCTGCAGAAAGCAGTTTAAAAAGTAAGTGACCATCATTAGAACTATTTCATCACTAAGGAAATGGAAATCCAGAGAAGTTGCTTCACACACTAATGAGGGAAATCCCTTTGGACTTAAGATTCAGTCTGGTATTTAGCCCTAAGTCCTTGCTATTGTATCACTATCAGTGTCCCATTGTGTTACAGCTCTAGAGTTCTCTTATAGACTGCAATTGTACTAAAAGCACCTGCAGAGTCTTTCTTCTTTGCAAATAACAGGCTCCTAGTAATATAAAAACAGCTAGTAAACCCACTTTGCACACACTTGTCTTGTCATAGGAGTTGTGTACATCTTTACACTGATGGGTGGAATAAATAGTGATCAATTACGTATTTTACTCAGACTGGCAGCCTGTCCCCAACTGGGCTCTGCCAGGGATCGATACTGGGCTCCACATTGTCCAACATCTTCATAAACTATCTGGATGATGGGATTGAAAGCACCTTCACTAACTTCACTGCTGTTGCCAAATTGGATGATGAGGTGAATCCATCAGAAGGGAGCGCCATCTTAGAGAGAAACCCTGACAGACTGAAGGAATGGGCAGGAAAGAACAGAGTGAAAACAAGTGCAAAGTCCTGCATCTGGGATAGGCTAGAATCTGTGTGGTGAGGGAACAGACTTGCTGAAAGGGACCAGAGGGTCCTGATGGACAACAAGCCAGACATGATTCAGCAGTGCACTGCAGCAGCAGCAATGGCAAAAGGCTAGAGAACCTGCCCCATGAGGAGAGACTGAAGGAGTTAGGTCTCTTCTCCAGGGAGAAGGCTCAGAGGGGGCCTAATCACTTTATTCAAGTACTTCTGGGGCATCTACTAAGGTGATGGAGGCTCTCTTCACGTAGTTCTACATGTAGAAGACAAAGGGCAGTGATACAAGTTGCACTGGGTAAGGTTTCATCTTGACATAAGAAAGACATTTCTTACAAGAAGAACAATCATTGGAACAATCTCCCTAGGGTCTTGATAGAGTTCCCATTGCTGGTGGTTTTCAAGGTGCGATCAGATGAGGTGCTAAATAATCTCTTGTAGGTTTCCCTTTCCCACAAAAGGACATGATGATTTTCCAAGGTCCCTTCCATGATTCCCTGGCATATGTGGGGTGTGTTGTTCTAGAGACCAATATATGAGCAATAGAGAGAAGGACAACAAGAGGTGCAAAATAATTTAGAACATACTTGAAAAATGCTGATGGGTCTGAGGTACATTTTGAATAGGGCAGAGAACATGGGAGGCCAAAAAAAAAGGGCAGTGTTTTATATGTACTTGTGGATCTTCAAACAACTTTGTTATCAGCACAGGGCAAGACTGTCCATATTAAGCAGGCATCCCAGAAGGAGTTTACTTTCCAATTTTCATGCTACCACGCACACACACACAAAAAAAAAAAAACCAAAAAACCCACAAAAGAAAACCACCCAAAGCAAAACAACCAAAAAAACCCACAAAAACCCCAAAAAGCTCCCCAACTTCCCCCTCAAAAACCAAAAACAAAAGACTCACAAGCAAACAAACAAAAAACAAACCCCAGATTATAAATTACTTGGAAATGTGGGATTCAAAAAACAACAGAAAGAAACTCCCATATGTTTAAAGGAGCTTACCTGGAAGTTCAAACAGCCAGACAGAAGCCAGCTTTTGTGCTGCTAATAGTGTTGAGGCCATGAGCTGTACATTACACCTACCTGTTCCTTAGGAGTTGAGCATAGGAAGCAACAGGCCAACCACATCCAATGCCTTGCCCATGCTGATAACTTCTGTCTCTTCTGTAGTGTTTGTGATATAACCCTGAGTATGACGGAAGTTAAATAAATGGGTGTTTGTGTAGCTGTCATAACAATTTTTGCAAAGGTTTCTCTCAAGTGTAACTTAGCAGCTAAATGTCTATGTGGGTAGTAAAGTTGCTGCGGAAATAGCCTCTCCACTGGGAATGTAATCATTCAGTGCTTTGCAGATTTGCATTTCGTGGCCTTTCAGCGGCACTTCATTGATGAGAAAGGTTGGCTGTGCAGCTGATACAAGCATTATGCAGAGTTCTTTGTGATACATGTAGAAAATAGCTACAAGGACATTAAGAAATGCAAAAACAACAAAAAAAAAGGATCATCTAAATGTTAGCTAACGTGAATCTGGATTTCATTATGACAACTTGCATATTAGAATAAGAGGGGTGAGAGAGTTAGGGAAGAATTTACAAGAATGAAATGAGAAATTATTTGACAATATCTGTCTGTTATAGAGGCATATCTTTGAGATACATATTTAAGTTCAAGCCCAGGAATATGTCCAGATAGCAAAAAAATTAATTCATTTATTTATGCTTCAATATCCAGTTGAATCAAAGCCTACAGCCTCTGGAGACTTGGCACAAGTTCAAAAGTGAAAGGAATTCAAGAGCTCAAATTCCATGTGAAGCTCCACAGGTTCTGAAGGGTAAAGATTACCTTCCCAGAAAACATGGCTCAGCAGCTCTCAACACTCCCTTATTCTGGATAATATTCTCATGAATATTACAGACTTGGGGCAGAATGTGGCATGTCTGGAAGAGCTTTAGGCTTGTTGGTATGGAATAGTTCAGTGTTAATTATTAATTCCAATCTAGAAAAAAAATTAGTCCATCTGCTGGTTGTCTTGTAAGAAAGTGGAGGAGTTGTATTTGATCCGGTCAGCATCCTTAGACCAAATGAACCTGGAAAGCCTAGTCCCATGCATAAGTACAGTGGTTACTGATCTTTCTAGGCTGAGAAAAGTATTGCAAGGACTCCACTCTTTTTCCAAAATGGAGGGAAATTATTTAACCCTCATTTTTGAAGCTGTTCAGTTGTTCAGTACTTTATTCTTCTAATATACATACCCTCAAAAAGAAAATATCGACTTCTGTGCAGTTATATCAGTCAAAGTAATTTTTTTCATTCTGGTGCTCAGTAAGACATCCAGGATTAACTATCATTTCATATAAATCCCTTAAGATTGCTGCCAGCATAGAACTGAAAACACCCAAGGACTACTCAAATACATTGTAAATATAACATTACTTTGATCAATGTATTCCACATTATTGATCACTATATCATGAGGTCTACTTAGTGGGAACTGTCTGCAATTCAGCTTTGTACACAGTGTCAGTTTGTTCAATTCAAACTACTGCAGCTGTAACACACCTCACATATGGAATTCAAAGGAAGTCAGGAAGCAACAAATGGTAATCTTAATGGATCAGTGCTTAAATTATTGTCATGGGGTAATTGCTGTTAAAAATTCCCAGTGTAGAAAGAGGAGGTGGAGTCAGAAATGAGGTAGCCAGCATAAACTCCACCTACCTAAAAACCTCATAAAACCAGGAGAGCACGTGAAGAACCCCTCTTTTAGGCTTCCAGTTTGCAGGGGAAAGACGCTGCTCTCCTCCCTGCCACACTAACTGGGTAAGGTCTCTCCCAGACCACATGGTCTGGGACTGCCAACCCACATGGTGTGGGGGGGAGAGAGAGAGAAAACTCAAGCTGCTTCATCTTGCTGTCCTTGGCTAAAGAACTTCACCAGCTCTGTTTGCCTAGCCTGGGCTACGCCGGTTTTCTCCCTCTTCGCGGCATGGCCCAGTGGGAAGAGGGTTTGGGGTCAGGCC
Organism: Eopsaltria australis; assembly: GCA_034509425.1. Lineage (NCBI taxonomy): Eukaryota > Metazoa > Chordata > Aves > Passeriformes > Petroicidae > Eopsaltria > Eopsaltria australis. Next base: position 295,368 of record JAVTVJ010001350.1, on the reverse strand, counting down.
CCGTGGACCTCCGGAGCGCCCTGCCCGGTTAGCTCCGCAGCAAACTCAGCACAGGAGAGAGACAGAGGGAGCTCAGACTGGGCCCCTCCCGCAGTTCGGGTGCGGCTCCGTTTACTCCTTGCAACTCTGCACAGGAGGGAGAAAGGACTCAAACTGGACCCCTCCCGCAGCTTGGGTGCAGCTCCCGCCGGGCGGCCCCCACACACACTCCAGCACAGAGGGGGGCTTGAACCAGCCCCCAGCAGCACGGACGCGGTCCCGCCGGGCTCCTACGATTCAAACGCGGCTTGGATGGGAGGCAGCATGGACGGGCTCCTTTCCTTCAGTTCGGGCACAGACTTACAACACTCAAACCACGCGGGCGAAAGCCACGTGACCATTGCCTAGCCGAAAGACAAATTAACTGTTCCTTTTCTAATATCAAAATGAGTCTTTGAGGGCATGCATTTCTCCCTCCCACACAGAAAGAGCACAAGAATGAAGGCACCTATGAAAAGTACAACATAGAGACTTTAAGTTAATAAATATAACTAAGTTTATTTTCAAAGAAAGATGAGGAGTGCTTTAATGCTGAAAGTTCTTTTGTAAAAACATGTTGATAAAGTTAGCTGTAATATACCCTGTAACATATGAACAATGGTCTAAAAGAGGTGAGAAAAAGGGAATATAATGTTCTAAGTTGTAAGCAGTAGACTGAGACTTTTATGTATAAAATTTTCTTTTTTCCTCGCCCCAGGAAACAGTAGAAGAAGACTTGTGTTGCTGATAATAAAGTAAAGAGATGTCGTTGTCGCTGTAATAGAAACATTTACTCTCAAAAAGAACACCTCAATGACCATCATATGTCCATTCGTAGTAGCCTTGGGAAAGCTACTGAAATGAGAAGGGGTCTAGAAAAGCAAATGCCTCTCTTCAAAGAGAAGATTGCTTACGAGAAAGCTAATAACCATAGAAACTATGTTTCCTATGGGTGTCAACATAATGAAACAAAAGAAAGCTTCTCTCTCTACATAAATTAAGAAAACTGTTTTGTTCCAGAGGTGGTGGATTAACTACAAATTGAAGTGTTGCCTTTTGTATGGTCAGCGGGAAAAAAAATAGAAAAGGTGGGGAAGGGAAAAGAGTGTTCTAAAGGGTTTGGTGTTGATGCCTGATTATTATTCCTATTTTAAGTCTGTTAATAAAATTCCTTTTTTGTATAAGCCTGATTTGCCTACTATTAATCCTTATCTCACAACGAAATCAAGTAATCTTAACTACAAAATTAATGTTTATACCTAATTTTGATCCCCAAACCTCAAAACCGCAACAATTATATGAGAGTTGAGAAACCTGAACTTTCTAGAGAGATATGAAGCAGATTGCCAAAATCAATCAGATCTGTGAGAGGCCAGGCTTGAGGGCAAGGTGTACTTCCTAGGATGTTCAACATCCTTTACAATAGTATTGCTTTCTGAGCATCATGATCATGTCATCCTTGTCTGTCTTCTCTGAGCCTTGTTCTGTCATGCAGGTGTGTAGCCCAGACACTGCAAAGCACAGCACAACAGTAAGGCAGGTTACCTTCATGCCTCCTTGCTACGGTAGTTTATAGGTCCAGTGAGTGGCAGGGACATTCTGGAGTGTTTCATACCTGATGGGAGCAGTTGCATGCTCTGTCTTGGCCTGCCACTTTCTCCTCTCCTGCAGCCTCATCTCCGGCCTGTGGTGCTGGTGAACACACTTGGGAGCACGGCTGATGTGTATTTTGCCATCTGGTGGCAGTTCACAGGGGAAACGTCTCTGTCACCAACACTCGCTGTCCAAGAGGAACATAACCAGAACAGATGAGTGTGGTTGTACTAACTGCAAAATGGTTTTCAGAAGGTTCACAGCAGCCCAGAGCTACCCAACCCCTGCAGATACCATTATCTGCCTACCTGCATCTCTTGCGTGTTTCCTGCATGCCCATGGTGACACCTGAAATGAAAACAGAGAAGCTCACCAGATATATTTCTAGAATGCTGCAACTAGTGTGGGATATGTAGAAAGAAAAAAAGAAGAAAGAAGAAAGAAGAAAGAAGAAAGAAGAAAGAAGAAAGAAGAAAGAAGAAAGAAGAAAGAAGAAAGAAGAAAGAAGAAAGAAGAAAGAAGAAAGAAGAAAGAAGAAAGAAAAAAGAAAGAAAAAGAAGAAGAAGAAGAAGAAGAAGAAGAAAAAGAAAAAGAAAAAGAAAAAGAAAAAGAAAAAGAAGAAAAAGAAGAAAAAGAAGAAAAAGAAAAAGAAGAAAAAGAAGAAAAAGAAGAAAAAGAAAAAGAAAAAGAAAAAGAAAAAGAAAAAGAAAAAGAAAAAGAAAAAGAAAAAGAAAAAGAAAAAGAAAAAGAAAAAGAAAAAGAAAAAGAAAAAGAAAAAGGAAAAGAAGAAAAAGAAAAAGAAGGAAAAGGAAAAAGCAAAAGAAAAAGAAAAAGGAAAGGGAAAAAGAAAAAGAAAAAGAAAAAGGGAAAACGAAAAAGAAAAGACAGGAGGCTACACCCTCCTATGTATCTCACAGAATCACAGAACGGGTCCAGTTGGAATGGACCACAATGAGTTACCTGGTCCAATCTCCCAGCTCAAGCAGATTCATCCTCGAGCACACTGTAGAGGATTAAGTCCAGATGGATCTTGATTATGTCTTGGGGCAAGTGTCAGTTCTGGCTTCCTGAGCAACATTATCCCACCTACAAGCTGAAAAAAAGGAGGAATATATCATTCAAATATAGAAAATTAGAAATTTCCTTGAGTTTTATTCTTATTTTTATCTTAAACACAGCTTTGAAATATTCTATGGATATATTTCTCATACTATGAGACTACCAGATAGCTTTCATAATGGAAATTTACAAACATCCTTCTGAGAAACCTTAAAAGTTATGTACCATTAATTCTCCATCATCTTCATTTTGCAGAAATGTTTAGTGTAAAATATGACACATATTCATTTCCTGGGGAATCAAACCAACAGGATCTGTTGGCAAGTCTCTTTGGCAGTGTTATTTCAAATTGTGTCCTCTCTGGATGCTTGAGGAAGGATGATCTGGAGGAAGGCAGCTGTCTGGAGGATACTGTTTCTGCTCCTTGGTCAAGGATTTGTGTCAACACGCTCTTGTTGGCAGAAGGATGTTCTTAAGATTGAACCTGCTATTATCCAACAAGAATATGAGGAATGTTTCCATAGGAGAACCTTCATTATCTGAAAAGGTAATATATTTTTTCTTATGCATAGGTGAGATATTGAACATGACAGACACAGAAGATTTGCATGTAGAAAAGTATTCCTCACTGGGTAGTCAGACAGCTGCTTGTTTGCAGCCTTCTAGAGTATGAATGACCTGCCTGCATGGTCTGTGAACACAAATGGACATAGCAAGATACGTGCCCATACAGAGAGCTGATAATCAACTGTTACGTGGCTTGCATTTCTTTATCTGCAAAGAAGATCCTGAATGACATGGATTCCTCTTCTTGTAACTAGAACTGGAAGAAGACTTGTCATGAAAAGCAGATTTCACATTTTCTATAAAGGATTACTGCTATTCACAGGATCCAGTTTCTTTTAGCCTTTCTGACACTGATAACAAGAGATACATATATGTGTACTGCAGATGGAAACCTTTATAGAAGGCAGTTGAGGCCTTGGAGTCTGCTCAAATATTGTGCTAGGGACTGAAAAGGAAAAGTCACTCTTCTTTAGAAACTTGCTTTTGTGGAGGAAGAAGGGCAAAGTAGCTGGTAGATGCTCACAATAATGTATAGGAAAGGATGATGTTTCTCGGTAACAGGCTCATCACTCAAATCAATACTCCTTCTCCCTCACACTGAGTCAATGAACCTTAGAGGAGAGAGGAAATCTGACTTCTTAGATGCAATTAATTCTTTCTCCAATGTGTAAAAAGATGCAAATGTTTTATTTTTCTTTGGTACAAGACTTTTTCATTTCTCTGAATGAGTTTGCTTTGATAGTTTGCTCTTCTTGACAGAAGCTTCAGTTTTATCTCCCAGAGGCTGGTTATGCTGCCAAGAGAGGGCAGCAAACAAGCACAGAAACTGCACGCCTGGCCCTATATTAGGTCACATGGGAATATAATTTAAGGAATCATTAAGACAGGAGATCTGTGCCTTACTATAATTACTGCCTGCTGCACTTAACCTGCTGTTAGTTTGCTTTTACTGCAAAAGCAAACCTCTGAATTGCACTATTTTCTTTCTGCTTTCTTTCAAATAAAAGAAATAACCCCAAACTTCTGTGAAACATTTGAAAATTAATCCTGTGCCATGGAGAAGTGTCGCAGTAGAGACGGACACACGACACGCGAGTAGTCCAAGGACAAAGAAGAAGAAGTACTTTATTCGTCTATGCTAACATCTTTATACCCTTTTTCCCAGCTGCTGTGATATGCTATTATTGGCTGCGTGACAAACAACACCAAGGCTGTCTACATAACAAGAACTTTTCCCAGCACATCTTACCTAGCTACACAAGCAGTTAACTATACACTATAAGTCCTCCACCACATTCTTGATACTCTTCAGCAAGGCCATCTCTTGGTTAGGTGCAAACATCTTCCTTGATTATTTTCTTAGCTGTCCTTCACTGTGGCTGCAGGTGTTCATACCATCACTGTCTCACAGCGCTTTCTCACGGGTAAACTCTGATCACTTCTAAGTCCATGTCCGAGAGGCTTTCAGGCCTGCTGTAAGCCTCATCCATCCCCACAGAGAAGCATGGCTGGACAAACAGCACACACTGCTCTGGGGATGCTGTGTAAAAGGCATGAATCCCATGCCTGCCTTTTCATGGTTTTGCAGAGGACTAAAGGTATGTAACAAATTGTACAACTATATCTTTTTCTCCATGTGTAGCATTGTTCATGCTGTCAGCTTCCTACTGCGGGCCCCATTACTCATAACACAGGCTCTGACCTCCAATGGGCAGCATTTTCTTTCAAATCCATCATTCTTTGAATATCCAGAGCCAACTCCTTCATGTGTACTGCTGTACAGTCAGATCACCACATGGCCTTAAAGACATGCTTATTACAGTATTTATTGAATTGATCTGGGCTGAACCTGCTTTATTAAAAAACAAAGTAACGTTATTGGTTTCAATAGAGGTAATCATTACCTGTATATAAGGGCCTGCAGTCTTTTGACCCTTGTCTCTGAAAGCAGTTTGTTCTACTGTCCATAATTTTGAGATTACATTAAAACACAACATTCACAGCAGATTTTCACTTAATGAGACAAATGTCATGGCCTGACACATAAAAACTGAGGTAGAGAGGGAAGGTCCATGTGGGCTTTGTGTTTCTGCAGGATAATCTGCTGTTGCTCTCTGAGGTTCTGCTTTTCTAAGGTCAAACATCACTGCTGGCTCTTTGCCCATTAACAGGAAAACACCTGAAGCTCTACTGATGAAATGAAACTAATATTTAAGGACTGGAGCATACTGTTCTAGCACAAGGCTAGAATTGTGGGAAAATACAAAGCGGTGGATGAATCCTGCCACCTGTTCTATACCTAGGTTTGAACACATTCATGCCAGCTTAACCTTGTGTACAAAAAAAAAAAAAAAAGCCTTAGGTCAGACCAAGACTTAGTTGTGGAAGACCTTGTCAGGCTTCTCAGAGCAGGAGGTGCTAAGAGAGCATCAAGCCCACAGGGAAGGTATTTTCACAGTTCCAGACACAGAAGGCCACCTGTCAGAAACTTCTCTGGCTGGTGAAGGAGAAAAACAATCATCCCACCAGTGACCCTGCTGATTTCTCCTCAGCCAGGATATTGTACACCAACCTGCACTTTAAGGGAAAAGAGATTAAAAGAGAGGAGGGGAAGGACAGGGAATGGGAGTGGCAGGGTTATGACAAGCAAACACTCTTCTCTTTGTAGGTACCACCACTCATACATACAAGACCTGGTTCTGCCTCACTTGTCCTCGGTAACCTGTGCAAGAGCAGTGAAGTCCAGATTAATTAAAATGCCAATTCAGTTGTATTAATTCCCTGGAGGGTGTGAGCCTTGGCTGCACTTTCATGCTACAGCTAAATTGGTTTGGCAGCTGCTGAAAGTGGCAGGACCACTTCAGGTCCACTCTCCCCTGTGGGATTTGCCCAGATCTGTGAGCAGCCTTAGCAGAATTAAAAACCCCAGCTCCTTCAACGTCTTTTCAGTAAGGGAGGAGACTCCAGTAAGTTCAGCTTGAGCTGTGCAAACAATGATTAAAGAAATAAATAGGAATGAGATCGCAAAAGGCTGACCATTTGGCTTCTGCAGGTGTTGCACCTTGTATCAATCCTCTCTGAGCTGAGCATTGGCTTCCTAGTGTTGTCAGCAGTTGAACTGGCCCTCTGTCTGAGCGTCACTGATTTCATTTGCGTGAGAGTACAGATCACACAGGGGATGGGTAAGCTTCTCTATACATCTCAGCACAGTACCTCCCTTTGCATCATACAAGCTACAAGAAGAGCTCTGCTCCCCTGGATAGACTTTCTTACTGGTAGTGGCTGTGGATCTTTGTGGTAACTGTCCCTGTTGCAGGCCACAGAGTGCTCAGCATGGAGTTCACCAGCAAAACAGTCTGTGAAATATAAATACCAGTTTTTCTTTCAGTATTTCTGCTTACTTTCATTAGCACAAATAATAGATTCTTCCAGTCAAACAAGTTTGTTGTTTAAAGAAAAGCAAAGAATTCTTGTTTCCACATTGTCCAAGTAGTAGTTCTTCTGGTTTTTTCTTTCTCTGACATCTTTTTTTTTTCTTTGTTTATTTGGGTTTTTTCTTTTCTTTTTTTTTTTTTTAATGAATGGAGAAAGCAGACATTAGTTACCATGAAAACATTTTTATCACAGAATTGCAGAATCACAAGCCGAGTTGGAAGGGACCCACAAGGATCATCAAATCCAACTCCTGACCCTGCACAGCACCATCCCCAATAATTACACCATGTGCCTGAGAGTCTTGTCCCACACCTCTTAAGCTCTGTCACACTGCTGCTGTGACAGCTTCCCTGGGGAGCCTGTTCCAGTGCCCAGTCACCTTCTGGGTGAAGAACCTTTTTCTGATATCCAATCTAAACCTCTCCTGACACAATTTCAGGCAATTCCCCCATGTCCTGTCACTGGTCACCACAGAGAGATCAGTGCCTGCCCCTCCTTTTCCCCTCATGAGGAAGTTGTAACTGCAGTGAGGTCTTCCCTCAGTCTCCTCCAGGCTGAACAGACCAAGTGAACCCAGTCACTCCTCACACGGTTCCCCTCAAGGTTGTTAATCATCCTCATGGCCCTGCTTTGGACAGTCTTAATAGCACGATGTCTTATATTGCAGTGACCAAAACTGCTCACAATATGCAAGGTGAGGCCACCCCAGTGCAGAGCAGAGCGGGGTTATGTGTGTGTACTTTTTGTAATGGGCAGTAGTAACTCCAGATATACCACTTTCAGCAGAGAGCAGCAGAAGGCTAATGACATGAAAACAGGTCTAGGAGACTCCAAGCCAATTAAAAAACTATGGGGCTTTTCTGCTCAAATTACAGAGCCTATAAGCAGCATTTCAGAAGTCTGCAGCAGTAATGAGGCTACGGCTGTTTGCTCTAAGTTTGTGATTCTGCATGCTGACAGTGATGCAGAAGGAGCCATCAACATTCAGAACCTGCTGCAGAATAGATTTTGTGCTAAACCTGGAATAATCTTTGCAATGACACTTTGTAGTGAACCTGTCTTGGAAAACTTAAGTAATATTGTGAATGGCTCAGCATGGAATACTATGCTATCAGAATTTTCTGATATAATCCTGTGATGTGTTTCAGTCCTTCACCTCCCTTGTCAATGCTTTTAACTGTATAAATTACAACTCTTCTGAGGCCATTAAGCAACCTGCTTACCCAGAAACGCTTTTGTTTTTCAGGCTGTTAATGCACTGTAAGAGGATAGCCCTGACCTTGCAAAACAAGGGGAGAAAATTTTCCATGACTCTACATACAGGCAACACTGAGAGACACAGAGGGAGGAAAGGATGAAACAGAAACTACAGCACTTGTCATGGTGGAAAACTGTTAAAGCAGACCATGTTTAGAATAAAGCAGAAGTGATATTCCTCACTATTCTTTTATGAAGGAAGGGAAACTCTTCACTTGACAAAACTAATGGTAAAGTTTTCTGTTAAGGCATATTAATTAAGTACTGCTGAATGCTTGCCATATACGAAGGCATGCCTGTCACTGTGTCTGCTTAGAGGCTCAATTTGCTGCCAAACTGAAATCTTAGCTATGTTTGGCTTTATCTTGTGAGCTCTGGCAGACATGTATTGTTTTCCATTAACAATGTACAGCTTTTTACATCTTGTAGCTGATACTAAAAAATATTAATAAAAGAGGAACTCTTGTCACCAAAATTACATCAATGCATTATAAAAGGCATTCTATGAAATACCTTCTGCTTTGAGAAACAGGCCTTTCAAGGCTATTTTGGTTTTGTTACATTTGAAGGTTTTTTTAATAAAGAAAATACTTGCTGATGTGTTTTGTTATATCAAGAAACATTTTCTGGGATCATTCTGACTAAACTTTGTTTGGCGCATTGTTTACAGGAAAATATTAGACAATTATGTTGTAGAGAATAGTGAGAGAGACTGTGTTTTGATCTGAGGCTGGAAAAGGAGAACAACAGAAACAACATCAGTTTGAAATATTTTTTTTTTGCATTTCATGTATTCTAGTTCTCAAGCATACTTGAACAGATTTAAGACCATTCTTCAGTGTTCTTTTCTCCTCCTGTACTTGATAGGACTGCTAGCAGTGAGTCAGTAAGCCAGCTTGCATTAGGTATCACTACAGTTTTATACTGGTGATATGAAATGTAATTACTAAAATAGCACTGGAAACCTTTGCTTTTTCTGGTAGAAATTAAATTAAACATAATAATTTATTATTTTGTGAATATTGAAAACTGGCTGTTTCAAATTTAAGAGCAACAATTAGTTCCTTGCTGAGAGAAAAGGCAGTAAAAGGGGCTTTAGTGTCTGGATCAGCATCCATAATGTTGCTCATGTTGTTCAGCACTGTGCTTGTTGGAGGTAGCTGGTCTGCTTGCTGTGACAGTGCTTTCACATAGTGTGATTTTTGATTCAATGTTTTGTGCTCTGACTGTTCATTTTATTTTTGCAAATCAGGAAAATAACAGCTGTGTATCTCTATCTCAAAAATTTAGGCCAAGAATCATTTATGGACACACCATGTGCTTCAGCCACATGCAGGCTTTGTCCTTGTGCTGCAGAAAAGTAAATTCGTGGAGTCAAGAGGCTGCTGGGTGTCCACAGCCCTTGCAAAGCTTCCTCAGTGCAGCCAGTCTTGGTGCCTGGGATGTCAGAAAGACCTGAGCAGAGTAAGAGGGTTTCTCAGTTTATCACCCCCAGTATCCCCAGTGCTGTGAGTGGTACCTATCAACAACAGGCAGCTACCTGCAGCAGTGTGGGGTCACCATAAGCAGAGTGGGGCTGGGCCTCTGCTCTTCTCTGCTTCCTTTGCCACAGCAGGGTGGGAGACCCACCCAAGCTCCTTGAGAGCCATAAGCACTATAAGCAAGAGTGGAGAGTTTCAGCTGTGGGAGGTTTTCAGTGTTTCTCTGCTAGTGCTGATTCATTGAAATGCTGTCTACAGTACTTATAACCTTATTTTATTTTTCCCCACAGTGTAAACATACTTTTTCCTGTGATATTTAAAATGGTAAATGTAAGACAACATGTCTATATCATACAGTCTATAAATTACACCAATAGGGGGATTATACAAAGAAAACAGAAGGAAAAGAAAATGGGAAGATGTCTAAGGGAAATAGGGGTAGATGCAGCCTGTCCTGAAATCTTATGCAGACAAATGTTTACATGAGGAAAACCAGGCTTGGACCAAACCTCAGCAACCCAGAGACTCCTGTTCTTGGGCTCCTGAGCTGTTGCATTGCTGTTGCTAATTAATTTTTTCACCTCTACAAAATAATTCCTTCTGTGGGATCACAGAAGGTACCAGTTGCTTTGCTGTGAGAAGCCCATACTGGCAGGTAGTATTCTACTGTGTAGCTCTCAACCACTGTTTGGCAGTTAAAGTCCTCAGGTCATTTACACTTTAATGTTATTCTCTTTCAATAGCTAGTTCAGAAAAAAACTGCTCCTGTCTGCTCATTTTGCTGCACAGTGCCTTCAAGATCCAAACAAACAGCTATTTTGAACACTAAGAGCCTGCAAATAAAAATTACCATCTCATTTCAACGCTGAGATGTGTTCTTTGTCAGTACCGACCACTGCCCATCTTCCTGCCACACTTACCAGGACGGTTAGTGTGCTGACCTGCTGGCTGACTACTGCTGCAATTCCGGTCAAACGAAGCTCCTATTACTTGTCTGAGGCTCCACTCACTGCTGACTGCAGCTCTGCTGTACCTCTCCAAGGCAGCTACCTTCATGCTACATGCAGAGTTTCCTGAGTACTGCAGCAGAATGCAGCACTCAAAAGGATATGCAGGGATACTCTGGCAAAAGTGGAAATTTGTATCTTTCTATGAGAGAAGTCTAAGAAATGAACATTTCATCCAGCTGTGGCCTGGTTCTGCTCTCGCAGTCATTGATGCTAGTGCTGGAAAAGCAAGCTGAGCAACCCTCCTCTGTGTTTGGAATGGTAAAAGAGTTCCAGAGTTTTGACTACAAACCAAATACATGGAATTATGTCGAAATCTGAATTACTGCTCTGCAGGAAAAACCGAAGAAAACCGTTGCCATGACTGTTGCATTTGCAAAGGAGACTCTCTTCTGCATCTCAGAGCACTCTGCAACCAGCAGCCTCCACATTGACTCCTCTCTCTGGAGATTCCAAATGTTACCTTGATAACACCTGTCACCTTCGTATACTTTATCCTGGCAGGAGTCAACAAAGGGTCAGAGACAGGCAGAGACCTTGGGGATGCTGAGCATCACGTGGACTTGAGTGAAAGGATACTGGCCTGGGTGGCACAGGCAAGGCATGGTGGTAACCTGGCTCAACAGCAGTGTTTGAAGCAGGTGCTTTATTAATGGTTGGCAATCCAAAGAGCGCAAACAGATGAGGAAAGGTAGTGGTCAGGCCAAAAGGGTTGGGCCAGCAAGGCGACACACTGGAAAATGCTCTGGCATCAATCTCAGCCCCCTCTCCCCAAAGCAGGTTAGGCATTCAGAGACATCCCCATGCTTTGCTATGCTCAGGTTTTAAATGAAGGCAATGATCTTTATGTCACAGAAGGCTACACATATTGTATTTACAAAGTCCTGTATGCATTGTACAAGGGAAAGTAGAGCTAAGACACTCCATATGCCTAATGGTTTATTTGGTGTTGCGCTTTGGAGGTTTGGGGGATCGAAACTAGGTAGAAAACATTAATTTTGTAGCCAAAATTATTTGATTTTGTTGTGAGATAAGAATTAATAGCAGGCAAAGCAGGTTTATACTTTAAGGAATACAAAAATAATTTTATTAACAGACTTAAAACAGGAATAATAATCATGCATCAGCACAAATCCTTTAGAACATTCTTTTCCCCTCCCCACCCCTTTGATTTCTTTCCTACTGACCATACAAAAGACAACACTTTGACCTGTAGTTAAAACACCACCTCTGGAAAAAAAATAGTTATTTTCTTAATTCAAGTAAGGAGAGAAGTTTTCTTTTGTTCTATCATGTTGACTCCCCATAGGAAATATAGTTTCCATGGTTATCAGCTTCCCAGTAAGCACCCCCCACCTCTCCCCCCCCACCCCCAAAGGAGAAGATTTTGCTTCTCTGGACCCCTTCCAACTTCAGTAGCTTCCCCAGGGCTACTACCAATGACATATTATGGTCATTGAGGTGCTTTTTTGAGGATGAACATTTCTATTACAGTGGCAACGAAATCCCTTTTCTTCATTATCGGCAACACAAGTCTTCTTCTACTATTCCCAGGGCAAGGAAAATCTTATACACAAGAGTCTTAGCCCACTGCTTACAACCTAGAACATTACATCTCCCTTTTTTTCACCTCTTTTAGAGCATTGTTCATATATTACAGGGTATATTATAGCCGAGTTTATCAATATGTTTTTTTACAAAAGAATTTTCATCCTTAAAGCACTCCTCATCTCTTTCTTCTTTAAATATAGATCTTGGTTACATTCATTAACTTAAAGTCTCTATGTTGTACCTTTTGTAGGTACCTTCATTCCTGTGCTCTTTCTGAGGGAGGGGAAATGAATGCCCCCAAGTCCCATCCTGATATTGGAAAGAAAAGTTAATTTGTCTTTCGGCTGGGCGATGGTCACATGCCTTTCGCCCGTGTGCTTTAAGTGTAACATGTCAGCGTTTGAAGTGAGGGAGAAGAGCTCTTTCTGCTGTTTTCCATCCGAGCTGCGTCTGAGGGGCGCGGCGGGGCCGCACCTAGGCTGCAGGAGAGGGTGGGGGGGAGAAGGAAGGAGCTTAAGCCTTCTCCTGTGCCGGACTGTGCGCGGGATCGACCGGCGAGGCCTCGTCCAAGCTGTAATAGGGCCGGTCCCGAGCTCTCTCTCTCCCGCGCTGAGTTGTAAGGAGCCGACGGAGCCGCATCCGAGCTCTAGGAGGGGCCCAGACGGAGCCTTTCCTCTCTCCTGCGCTGAGCCGCGCTGCGGAGCTGACCGGCGGGGCGCCCCGAGCCCTCCCCCCGCCACGCCGCGCTGAAACCGGCGGAGCTGAGTCACTTCGGCCTGGGGGCAACAGAGCAGGGTCTGGAGATGCGGGACCTGGCGCTGCCTGCTGTAGTTAGCATGTTGGCTTGGCTGAACTGTTTCTGTTGAAAGACTGGACCAGGTCTACTTATTCCCTCTCCTCTCCCCCTCTGCGCGATGTCGGCTGGCAGCCCCAGGCCACGCGGTCTGAGGAAGCCTCACCCACCGTGCGGAGAGGGAGAGAGCGACGTTTGTCCTCACGGAACCGGAAGCCTGAAAGAGCATCTCTCCATCCAGGTGTTCTCCTGGTTTTATGAGTTTTCTGTAGGTGGAACTTGTAATGCCGGACGCCCCATTTCCGGCTCCACCTCCTCCTTTCTGTGTCAGGAATTTCGAATTAAGGTTATTCTACGACATTTGGCTTTTTCTGCAGCTGAATATTTGTGATTTTAAATTTTTCTTTGCCCCTAGTCATGGTTTAGTAGGAAGCTACCTCCAGAGAACTCTTCACTAAGAGGCCACACACTTGACTCTGACCAGCTGCTTATGGAAATGGTTAGAAGGCAGAAAATAAGAGCAGAACTTTCCAAAGCATGTAAGCATGTGAGAGCATGCATGTATACTCTCACACACACCCACGTGGCCATAAACTACTGGGAACCAGGATTCTTTCTGACAGACAGAATGGTTTCAGGATATATATGGCAGTGTAAAAGGTCATGGCTAGTCTGAACAGCTCGATGCCTCTGCAGACTTCCAGTGACAGTTACAGCTGCAGATGACTAAAAATGTAGGCATGCTTACAGCACTCACATCTGAAGCCAAAGACTGAAATACTACCCATGTGCTCCCAGCCACTCAGCAGCTTCTGTGAGAGCTGTAGCGCACTGCAGGAGATTAATGATGGGACATCACGCCAAATCAACGTGATCAAGTGAAGCTGCTTCTGACGAGACTCTGATGTTGAAAGGTCCTTTATTATACATACACAGACTACAGACTACTACAGATCACTCTACGACTACTTGCTAAGACTACTCCTATGACTACTGCCATGGCTACTACTGTGGCTACTGCCTTATGGCTACTGCCATGGCTGCTATGCAGTGAAAATTCCATTTATACCCTCCCACACACAGGATGTGCCATCATATAAACAGAAAAGATAAACAATACCCTGTAAGGTCACAAACCACAATACTCATACACAATAGATCCAGAAGGCCACAAACCCATGATTCTCTCTTTCAGCCCATCCCTGGTGACCTGGATATGCTTCCTGGTCACCTGTGGGCCTAGGGAAGAGGGTCACCTCTGGGCCTTCCAGGCCTGCTTTTCTATAACACACATGGTGTAACCCTACAATTTCCCCTTTTGTTTAAACCAGCATAATTTTGTCTATGGCATTACCAGCCATTTGTCATAGGCAGTGCAGTAAGAAACGTACACCACTAGATACAAGAATACTCCTAACACCCATGTGCTAAACATTCTAAGTGATCTAATCCATCTTGTGATTTTCCATGACTCAACAGTTCAGCAAATCAGTCTCAATTACCTTGTCTCTGAAGGCTGTCAATCAGAGCAATACCTTATTGAATTCTGGAATACTGTACTAACACCCAGGGTCTGCAACAACTGCCTTGTTTCAGTGAAAACATGGAAAGTCCTTCCGGATAGGGTCTCCAAGTCCACCCCAAAAGGGATCCAGCTGATATAAATTCAAATTATTAAGTCAAACCCCACTTAAGTATGATTTTGATGCAGAAACACCAGGGTCTGTTGACTCTATGTCCAACCAGTTAGGGCCAAATCTTGGCCAGAGCCAAGACCTTAACTGGAAAGGCCTCCCTGACACATCTTATGAGAAAGCTGTTAGAAACTGGGAAGGCTTCTTAAACCTGAACTAATCATGAAGACAGTTACACAAACACAATACAGGTTGTGCAGACATCTACATAAAGATACAGGAGAGTCTGTAATGCAACAGACTTTGTCAATCATCCTTAACTAAGAAGACATGGTACCATGAACATTATAACAATTAAAAGAATGCATATGCATTACTGCACATAACCTTAACAGAACTTAATCTTAACATATTATAAAAATATAGTGAATTCACCTTATAACATTTTAATATTGATAACATATGTAGAGTTATTACATTCACATTATAATGCCAACAACACATCCAAAGTTATTAATACATCAGGAGAAACAGCAAAAACAGATTGCAATCCAGTAAACAAATTCCTATCCAGGTAACAATTTCCATCAGAAATAACAGCTTACAGAGAATGCAAAGGCAACTCGTAGTGTTTATACAATTCAGTTTACAATTCAAGTAAATCCAGTTTACAACTCGGCCTACAATTCGCCCCAAGAACCCTGCTCCGCTCCACTCCCAACCCCGCCCGTTCCTCCCCCCCTCCACTAGAGAAAGGAGGGGGGGGGGGACAAACGGGTCGGGGGGGAAGGGGGGGAGGAGGCAGGAGCAGCAGACATGTGCAGAAAGGCAGTTCTTGTAGAAAAGTTGAGAGCGGCGGGGCTCGTCCCGGCCGGGCCCGGCAGCGGGGATGGGAGTATCTTAGCGCAGCCGCTGGTAGGTTGTTCAGCTATACTTTTCAGCCGTACTTTCTCAGCAGGTCTCTGCGTCTTTCCCGTCCCCGCAGGTCCGACTCGTCTCCGTCCTGGGGAAGGTGCTATCGCTGTTGCTAGGGTGTTGCTACGGAAAAAGTTTTCGCTGCGCGCGATGCTGTCGCCGCTGCGGTCCTGGGTTCTCTCCTCTGCCGCCCGCCGCGCGCAGAGAAGCCGCCGCCGCCTCCCGTGCGGGTAGCTGAAAGGCTACTTCAGCCCCTGGAATTAAGCCACGGTCCCAAGCCCATTTTAAATATTCCGAATAGTGGAACCATCACATTTTAGTCCTCTCACAGAGATGATATGTAGGAGGAGGTTTAGGACTGCCTTTTGCTCCTTGTCCTCCGTCTCCTCCCCGACCGCTCACCTGATCCGGGCGAGTTTTCTCCAGCTGTTAGGTGCACCTTTCACCATCCTCCGGCCCTTAGCAACGTAAGCTGGATACCGGGCAGTTCTTTTCTCGCCTTTTCCTGCGAGGCTTCCTGCAGGGACTTCGATCGGCTTTCCTGGTTCCTCAGAGATCGACTTCGCCGATTATCAGCATTTGATGCGTCCGAGGGCCCTCCATCACGTCGGGGTCACCATTTGTGAGCGATTAATGATGGGACATCACGCCAAATCAATGTGATCAAGTGAAGCAGCTTCTGACGAGATTGATGTTGAAAGGTCCTTTATTATACATACACAGACTACAGACTACTACAGATCACTCTACGACTACTTGCTAAGACTACTCCTATGACTACTGCCATGGCTACTACTGTGGCTGCTGCCTTATGGCTACTGCCATGGCTGCTATGCAGTGAAAATTCCATTTATACCCTCCCACACACAGGATGTGCCATCATATAAACAGAAAAGATAAACAATACCCTGTAAGGTCACAAACCACAATACTCATACACAATAGATCCAAAAGGTCACAAACCCATGATTCTCTCTTTCAGCCCATCCCTGGTGACCTGGATATGCTTCCTGGTCACCTGTGGGCCTAGGGAAGAGGGTCACCTCTGGGCCTTCCAGGCCTGCTTTTCTATAACACACATGGTGTAACCCTGTGCCACAATCCAGACCGTTGCCTAGCACTCATACTCTGTTTTGTTTGCTCTCTCTGATTGTGCTGGCTGGGGCTTAGGATAAATGGAGTATTCATCCAGTTACCTCTGGGCACCCCTTTCTACTGCCATCCATTTGAGGAAAAGTAGCTTTACCACGTGGATGTTTGCTTCCAACTATTTTGAACTCCCTGGAGCCTTTAGAATATTGTTAACCCAGAGTGCTTGCTGGCTGATCAGCTCTGTAGTTTTTCTCTGTAATGAATTAGTAGAGAGATCTGTGCAAATGCCTGGGAGTTAAGTATGCATATTCCCAAGTATCATGACTAGCCTAGTAGGTTTCATTGTAGGTGAAATGTCTGTTCTATACTTGGAAGGCAGAGGATGTAATGTATTTTTTATTCCACCCACTGTGGAAATCTTGTGATTCAATAGCTAAAATTCTGTTTATCAACACTGTTGGGCCCATCTTTTCCTTGGCCTGGGAGCTAAGAAAGGAAAATAACGGGGGAATAATTTGTGTAGTTTCAAAAAAGGGCAGGAAGAATGTGAACAGTCTGTTCTGAAAGATTCACATCTATAATATGCCAGAATGGGTACAGGCTGAGGGACACCAGAGGCTTCTGGTGTCAGAAGGGCATAACCTGAAATTTAACAGACTGTAAGTATTAGTCAAACCAATCAAATGTAAACAAGATCACAGTGCATTCCCAACATTTCTCTGGTAGAAGATCACACCACGGCAGAGCACTGTTCAATCTGAGCATGACTAGCAAAATGAACACACCTGGCTTTACCTAATAATGGCACAGTTAAAGTACCATGAGCTAAACCAGCTAATTTGTAAGGCTAAGATTTTTTGTATGCTTTTTTTTTTTTTTTTAATCTCTATCTTAGACAATTGTTGGCTTTAGACCACTGTTCTGGTGAATCTGAGACTATCTCGTATTTTGCAAATGTTGCTTTCATAGTGAATTTTATTCAGGTAGCTAATTTTGTTGCATTTAAATCCTGCCCTGTAAATTTACAAGTCTTACTGCTCAAGATCTGCTATGGAGCCTAGGGCAGTTTCTACCAGAATGCTATACTGAAGAGGCAATATGGTCATGCACTGGCTAGCAGGAATGTCTTTGGGTATATGAATTCAGACATGCAGGTCTTCTTTAATGCATTTTAGGGATTGCCAGGAGAGGGAGAAAATTTTGTCTTCTGGGAGAGAACTTCAGCTTTCACAAGCTTGGCAAATACTGCCTTAAAAGCTAAGTGCACCACTGCCACCGATTTTAAAGATATAAATGTTTTAATGTCTGAAAATTAGAATCTCTGTCAATGTACTATCAACCTCTTGAAGTAACACCAGGGCAATGGAGAGAGGAAAGGAAATTTTGCATCTTGCACATCAAATACTAAAATAATGTGGAAAGCTGTAGGTCAGTTAGAATGTATAAAACCTCTGAATTCCTTTTACAAGGATAGTTGTAAAATTGCCTTATTTATGTCTGTTAGAAATCCTTGCATCATGTGAAATAGCACCTGTGTCCTGTAGCATGTTTCCATTACTAAAATACTGTGTGTATTTGAGGGAAGTTAATCTATAAATTATTTCTATTACATGAAAAAATACGTATACAGGCATACAGCTATACACTGCATACAGTATACATACATATATATATTTTGTTTATACATACAAATGTATAATTTAATAGCTATAAAATTAGTATTATTTGTAAAACTTTTTATATAGTGTAAACAAATTTAGATCATCATCTTCTTATTTCCATGTTTTCATAGCACAGAAAAAATTAGTGAGCCTAATACTGTTATGGATGATTGGGACAAAACCCTGACTCCCCTGGAAACAAAATGTCACCTTTACACCCCAGGATGAATAGGCAGAGATGCTTATATCCTTCCAAGAAATGAGGCACCTCCTGAGACCAGACTTCCCTGTCTCAGTCTGTGTCCACAGGCAGACTGCAGACAGTTTTCTGCTGTCAGCTCTGAGTTAAACACCAAGGGTCAAGGAAAGCTCACAGCTTGCAGAGGTTCAGCAAACATGTCAAAACTTTTCTGATCCTGCCGACTCACATCTCCAGCCACCTCATAATTTCTCACAATTTTAACACTAATCTGCACAAATCTGTTTGCTTTCATAACTACTAATGGTTCTGTTCTCAGAATTTTATTGACAGGATGATAGAAAGAAGTTTCCAGATAAAGGAAGAAACTTTGTCATCTGACTTGTCCAGAGTTCACTTCCATATGAAGGGCTGGGTTTTTAGGCTGGAAGCTGAACAACTAGATCATTGATGTCACCTAACGTGAGCAAACACAGTTTAGGAGACTAATCTCTATATGCAACTACCTCATGTGTACAATCTCCCCAACCTGAGGGTGTGTCGAAGGCACATGATGCTTGCTGTCCTCAGGGAGAGAGGGGTATTTTGTGATGCAGTACACACACATTGCTCAGGCTTAGGCAAGGTGACCAGGTTTCTTGAGCCCTCATCCTGGCCCAGGGGTGCAGGTTTGCATCCCATACCAGTCAACACAGGGGTCTCCCCCCTGTGTCTCTGCCATTGGTAGCAGACATTTCCAGCACAAGTGTCTCTGCCCTCACAAAGCTCTTCTGCTTTATATGAAAATACATAAATATTCGTGGTTAAGAGCAAGTTTCAGTGATCACATGTAGAATTAGTGCTGGTATCTGTGATACCACTGGGGCTGCCAGAGGTGTGGGCAAGTACTGGCAGTGAGGAAGGGACTTTTCTAAAGTAAGTTTGGCAGCAGTCGACAGCAGTTTCCACCCCCTCCCCACTTGTTGTCCAGTAGTCAGGGTATCTCAGGAAAGACCTAGAATTCAGGCTATGCTTGAACAAGTATTTCAGTTTTTTGAATAATTTAGCCTTAGCTCACATGCAGGAAGTTGCACAAATACTTTACACATCTGTCTGCTCAGCTTGCCATTTGCTTTAGCACCCCTTTTGGAAGCCTACTTGATCTAATATCCTATATTGCCTTCCTGACCTGACTCTCAGCCAGGTCTGTGTGGCAACTAGGTGCCAGTTTAGGGAAGACACGGACTGCAGACATAGCACAGATCAGCTGGAGTGCCTATCTAACCTTGCAAAATGTAACACCGATTTTCCTGTGATAGCTCGGGGCTGGGATACCAACCGTTGCATGAACAAAAACAGGATAAAGAATTTGAGGAAATCACTGTATTAATGCATATATATGCCTTCTAGTGCCAAAGCTAACAACTGAGATGTGGATTAAATTTCTCTTTGCCGTATTGCTGAGCATAGTCTGCCTTAAGGAGGAAGAAACCTCTGCACCTTGTGTCATAGGGATAAGGAAGTGAAGGGTTGAAACTGAATACAGAACTTTACAACCACATCTCTTGCTGAAATCAGAATCTGACTTCCAAAGTATTATCAATGGCAATCTTGAAAACCCTCTGGCTGGTTCAGACCAAGCACTGTCAAGAACTGTCTAGTGACCTGTGACTTTTTCCTTATGGTATTACCATTTGTGCACGAAAAGAATATAAATTCTTCAGTGTGGAATGAGGAATGTGAATGCAACAGTAAAGCTCTGGTGTATGAGACACAGTGTTACTGACCTGTGACCCAGACACCAAGGGGACAACTGCTCCGCACCTAACCAGAGGTGTTTGCAAGGTGTGTAAAGTGTTAGTCCCTTGTGTAAGTGACAAATCCCTTCTGCTGTCTACTGTGAACAGCTGTGAGGACAAGAATATCCTGAGGTGAGAACTAAGTAATCCCAACACTATTATGTCACTTAACACCATTCTTCATTCACAGCTTTCAAAACCAGAGTGTTTTGAGGAGGGAAACTGCAAAACTGAACAAGCATCAAGACTGACTTGTTCTTTTCAATGGCATGCATTGTGGCACCACCAAAATCCCAGCCTGACATCAACACCCCTCTTCACCACGGGCATGGGGCCATTTTTCCTACATCCAGCATGGGGCCAAAGAGGGGGGAAGGTAATACAAGTGAAATTGTTGCTGACACTGTGTGCCCACGACAGACTGACTAGCTATGAATGATTGAAGTTGAAACCTTAAAGCATGGATTGGTATCTCTTATTTTTCATGGTGCTTTTGGTACATTGGGTCAAAATATTTGCTTTTTACCTCTGGGAAGTAGAGTTTCGGTTCATTCTGGGACAGTAACTGCAGTAGGGAAGTGCAGGCTGGGGCTACAGCATGCTGGCTCTCAGTGCCCCCAGAGCCAGGTACTGCCAAGCAAGTGCTCCCTCCACAAGGCAGTATGAAAGTGTGAATCTCATAGAACAGCAGTCAGGAGGCAGCCACATTGTCAGACCTCCTTAAGTCCACTTATGTCATGAGAATGGCCTTCTTAAAATATAAATATGATTAAATGATTCTTGAAGATGTATGTATAATGAGATAGAAAGAGAAAGATGGCAGCAGGGCACTTAGAGAATTTTAACTCCTGTAAAATTTTGATAATCAACCTCTCTGCTTAATTCATAGATGACCACACTTAGTTACTCTAAGGTAGATCTTGGAAATATCAAGGCAGACTTATTATTTGCCACAGGAGTAAGATATTTTTATATAAAGAAGAAGCCCAGTGGTCTGACAGGCAGTGTCTAAACTCCCCATCAGTGTGCCTTGTGGTTGCATGCAAGGGTTTATCTTCTGCCATGGTCCAGACATTACATCTCTGCAGAAGCCATTTCTATTCCCCTATGGCCTACTTGACCAATATTCCTCCCCTGGATCCTGTCCCAGGACCTTGGCCTAATTCAGAGCTGGGAAGACATGAGGACAGGCTTTGTTTGACACCCACAGATGCATTACTGCACCCACTGCCCTGTAGTTTGCAAGCCCATCAGTGCTGACAGCACTGCTTACTGCCTGCCCTGAAAACTCCAGCGACTGAAGGGGGGAAGGTCAGTCAAGTTATCATCTCCGTGTTCCCTCCAGCACAGAACTGTCCCCTAGAGTACCTTACTTACATGTGCTATGATTTGCCCAGCCCACCGTTACCATCAATTTGCTCCCACAACTTTCAAATTATTTTTCTGGCTTGGCAGAGCCTTCCTACTAGCACATTATTTTTGATGCTAAGTATGCCCCTTCGTCTGTTCATTTTGTTTCCAATTGCTGTTGACTACACCTGGTAAATCTCTTCAAATAAATACTCCATTCCACTGATATTTCTTGAAAACGTTCTTTTCTTATTTCCCCCACTTCCTTTAAATTTAGCATTTTCACACAGTTAGATCTTTTAATCCATCTGTATAAATTAATACCACAACTTCTTTAAAAATTTTAATGACTTTACTCTAAATTCCAATCAGTTCATTATGATCTTTCTTCTTCTGAGTCTTCCAGACAAAACAATCAGCAGCCTATGCACCATCTTGCTAGCACTGGATACAACAGGACAAAGGGCCATCCAGTCTCTGACACGTTGCTTTTGTACATAAAATCACAAATTGAACTGTTTTTTTTTTTTTTTTTTTTTTTTTTTTTTTGAGTGGGGAAGCTACTAGATTGCATTTCAAATTGATGTCCGAATTACTGCCCATTGATGCTTATGGGCCTTGTCTGAGTTTGTTTCTGCATGTGGCTCCTTTCTGAGGCTTCCTGGTAACATACTTGGTTGTGACAGAATTTACATTCCCTTGCTCAGGCGCAGCTCTTTCAGGATTTTTCTCCCTTTCTATTATCATACGAATAACGTAAATGCCACATCCTAAGCCTATAGCAAGCCATGTGCAATCTCAGTCAAGAAAAGCAAATTTTGCACCAAACAGCAAGTTTGTCCAGGGCCAGAGCATCCTCTGTGCTGCAAAAACTGGACTTTTAATCCAAGATCCTTTAATTCATAAAGCATATATATACAGAATTACAGAATCATAAAAGAGGGAAGGAAGGGATCTCTGGAGATCATCCAGCCCAACCCCCCCGCCAAAGCAGGGTCATCTCCAGCAGGTTACACAGGAATGCATCTAGGTGGATTTTGAATGTCTGCAGAGCGGGAGACTCCACAACCTCCCTGGGCAGCCTGTTCCAGTGCTCTGCCACCCTCAATGTAAAGTTCTTCCTCAGGCTGAGGTGGAATTTCCTGTGTTGGTGTTTATTGCTATTACTCCTCGTACTACCGCTGGGCACTACTGAAAAGAGTCTGACACCATCCTCTTGGCACCCGCCTTTGAGATAGGTATTTTTTATACGCATTGATGAGATCCCCTCTCAGCCTTCTCTACTGTGGACTAAACAAGCGCAGCTCCCGCAGTGTCTCCTTGTGAGAGAGATGCTCCTGATCCCAAATCATCGTTGTGGTCTCCGCCGACGCTCTCCCGTAGCTCCTTCTCTCCCTTGTGCTGCGAAGCACAGGACGGGACCCAGAAGTGCCGGTATACAGCACAGACGTGTCCGTACAGAGCCCACGGGGTGTCCATAAAGTGCATGTCTATAAAACGCGTATCCATAAAGTGTGTGTCCAAAGTACCCCTCTGGGATCCTGTGGAATCTTTGTGTTCCCGCCCCGCGGTGCTGCTCCCCGGCGCCCCCTAGCGGTCGGCTGAGCCCGCACCACGCCCTCACGCGGCGGCGTAGTCGCGTCCCCGGGCGCACGGGGTGGGGCGCGGCTCTGATTGGCCGCGGCGGGGTGGCCCCGCCCCCTGCGCAGGCCGGCCCTGGCGGCGGGGCCCGGCTGTCATGGAGGCGCCGCACGGATCGCGGGCATCGGCGGCGGGCGCGTCCCTGTGAGGGCGGTGGCGGCGGGAGGCGGCCCGGAGCGCCGCAGGAAGGTAACGCGCAGTCTGGCGGGACTTTCCGGCCGGCTCCGAGCACGGCGGCCGCGGGGTGCCGTGAAGGAAAGGAGGGAGGGGAATGGGGCCGGCGGGCTCTGGGCGCAGCGGGTCCGGTCGTGAGGCGAGCGGAGGGCTCGGGCTCTCCCCGCCGCTCGGGGCTTGGCCGGAGTGCGGCTGTCGCCTCTCCCGCCCAGCTTTCCTAGGGGTGCGTGTCTGCCGGTCTTCTGGCGATAGCCGAGGGCTCTGTACTTGGGATACGCCCCGAAACGAGTCAGGGGTGCAGCTCACAGAGGAACGAGGGAGAAGAGGATCGTTCCGTGGCTGGTATGGATAACGCGCTGGCAGGATCAGCCCCCTCCTCCCCGTAGCTTTCCTCAGGGGCCACCGCGCGGCCCGGGAGAGTCCCAAGGAATGCAGCTGGACCCCGGTGCGCCACAAACAGCGTCTTGTTTGGGTGTAGCTGTGGGAAAATACAATGCGGTTACTTGTTTGCGAAGTAGGAGGTGGAAACATCGAGAATTCTCCTTTTGCAGATTTATGGTAAGCATAGCTTGCGCTTCGTTGGGAGCCTGTTCGGAGTCTCCATGTTGTCCTATCTGGATGAAACTGATCTAAGAAGCTGGGGATATTCTGTTTGGGCTAAGCACTTCCAATAAACTGTTAACTGAAAAAATCAGGTGTGTATCCATCAGGAAGCAGAGAGGTCCAGACTAAATGGATCTAAAGACAGCAGTCTTCAATGCAGCTCGTGATGGCAAGCTGCGGCTCCTTTCCAAGCTACTGGCGAGCAAAACAAAGGAAGAGGTGGCCCAGCTGATGTCAGAAAAAACCAATGGTGCCACACCACTTCTGATGGCAGCCCGCTATGGTCACCTTGACATGGTGGAATACTTGTTGGACCATTGCTCTGCCTCGATAGAGGTTGGTGGTTCGGTGAATTTTGATGGTGAGACCATCGAGGGGGCTCCGCCGTTGTGGGCAGCATCAGCTGCCGGGCACTTGAAGGTTGTGCAGTGTCTGTTGGATCATGGTGCATCTGTCAACAACACAACGCTGACAAATTCAACGCCGCTTAGAGCTGCCTGCTTTGATGGTCACCTGGAAATAGTCAAATACCTCGTGGAGCACAAAGCAGACCTGGAAGTATCAAACCGTCACGGGCATACGTGCTTGATGATCTCATGTTACAAAGGACACAAAGAAATTGCTCAGTATTTACTTGAAAAAGGAGCTGATGTGAACAGAAAAAGTGTTAAAGGTAAGTTAGTTTTTTCACTTTCGTTGTGGTAAATAGGGGTAAAGTTACTCATTTACTTCTCTAGGAGTCTGACATCAAAAAAATATTCTTCTGCTCTCATACAGTGTAAGATGTAAAGTGTTTATAGCTATATTTTTACTTTATTTTACTTTAATTTACTCTTTCCTTAACATGGGTTGCAAAATTTTGTTTTAAACTGATACATTTTAATCTTAAAGCCCTAATTCTTAAAAGACAGTCATATGAAATGTCACATTTATGCACGTGTTAAGCTAATAAACTTGCTGAGAACTACTCTTGTGTAGTAGATTGGTCTAGCAACATACTCAAATACACAAGTATGTATTCTTGGTGTTTGTACTATTTCTTAACAAGTCAAATATGCTAACAAGTCACAAAACTGATCTGTGCCAGTAAGGTAGGTCTAAGGAAATATGCATAAAAGATAAAAATTACTTTCTGCATTGGAAAATAAATAACCACTTTGCTCTTCACGCACTCCCTCCAAATTACTGAGTAATTTTGTACCTTTTTCAATGTTAGTAAACAAAAATATATATTAAGGCTAAAGAAATTAAGGTGCAGGTGACTGTGATCTCAACAGAAGGACTTCCAGTGGCTCACAGATCTCAAACCTGTTTGCCTCTGTTTACAGTTGGTCTAGTGTTACCACTCAAAGTGAAGATTTCTGCCTTTTTTTCTGTGATCATAATTAGTTGGACATATAAATTTTTTGTTACATATCAGACTTGCATTTAGTTGTGATATTAGCCCGAAAAGCATACCAGTTCCTGCAAGTTACAGTTAATTTTTTAGCTCACTGAGCCAGGATCATGTTTCAGCAGGTTTTGGGTTTTTAGTATATATTTGTATATATAAAAACTAATCTGCTAGCAGTCCTTTTTGTAGGATAATATTTCTACTGCCTTTTTCAGGCTAATTATATTTGTAACTGTATACTGTACCTTCCAGTTATTTGTGTTAAAGTATTCTTTGTGGCTAGATTATTGTATGATACTGGTAAATACCAAATGTGAGAGTAATCTTTTGAAAAACTGCTTGGTTAAAAATGCCTTTTTTCAGCAAATCATGCAAATATGTGGGTTTAGCGTCAAGAAAGCTAAACTACAAATTTGTCATAGAGGTGGGCAGAGCAAAATAAATCTTCCTTTGTAAGGGTTTGAGGTTATGAATCATCATGGACTTGTGGTAGGATAAAAATGTCATTTTTCTAAATAACGTTCTGGGAATAGCAAGCTAAATATAAAGTGTGTAAGCAACCAAGAACTTGGAGTTTAGTTTTAAATCTATCCCTTTATATGATAGGTGTGAACCGAGCAGTGCTGTTAGATATTTGATTTAATAGGGAAAAAGATGTAACTGCAGCTCTTTTTCTCCCTCATTTTGTGTTGGTGGGTGAGGCTTTCCCTTACTCATCCTTTTTATTCACTTTATTAGTGCCTTAGCATTATTTGTCTTTGTTTAAATGACTGAGGATTTTCTCAGTGCTGTCAATTATTATCTTAATTCCTTTCTACTTCCTTTAGTTTCTGTGTGACGTGCGTCTAGGCACATGAGCAAAGGTTCTTAAGGTAGATAAATGACCCTTAATTAAAGAAATTGGATTGGATATAGTTCAGCTCATTAAAACTCATTTTGTACTTCAAACTGTCATGTGTACAAGTGGATATGTGTATGTAAGAGCTGTCTATTGGGAATGTGTGGAAATCCCTTCTGGTAGGACAGGAGCACACTTTATGGTATCTTAAAGTCTGATCTCTGGAGTTACTGAATAAGCAGTGATGAGGTCAAGCAAACAAGCAAGTACTATAAACCCTGAAACTGAAAGTCATCTGTGGAAAGGCAGAAGAACTGAGGGAATATGGTAGCTGTAAGTATTATAACAGTGGTTGAGATTCAGCAGGTAACCTTCTCAACTTTGTTTTGCAAAAATGCTGTTGATTTTAAAATTAATCCAACAGGATTAATTCTACATTGTAAGCTTCCCCCTCAAAGATCTTGTTTTCTTTCAACTACTTTCAGTTTCTACTCCTCCCTGCTCTGTACTAAATAGCTGATAGTGTGTCCTGTGCTTGTAGCAGGAAGGTAACAGAGCATCTGAGTGTTCTGCTCCTGAGTAGTAATAGTTGTTGCTGCCCTTGTATGTGAATTCTTTTTAGACAGGCCCCTTCCTGGCCCATGTATAGAGAAGCCTATTGTTCTGTGAAAGACGTTAAAAAAATTGTTGGATTTAAAGTAACAATGCTCCTTATGAGAGCAGAACTATGTAACTTCAGTAGAGCTGCTGTTGTGGGAGATTACTGTAGATCCTTTTTCAGATGTTAAGCTTAGCTCTTGTGTGAGGGCAAAATCAGTTGAACTATTTCCTGTAGTTTTCCACTGGATTTTCATCCTGCAAAATAGAACTTAGTACACACTTGAACCCTTGGGAACATACAGATATGAAAATGTTTCAAAGTGTTGATAATTCCAGGGAAAAATCTGAATACTTCAATAGGAAAAAAACGGGTACATTCACTTGCATCTAAATGTATGAAAGAGTAGATGAACACATGTGGTGAAATCCTGCTTCTAAAATGCAGAATCCCACAACTGTGTTTTAGACTATGGAAATTCAGAATGCAGAGGTTCTTAAAGTTTAAAAAGTGTGGAAGTACAGCCAGGAGATTAAGATGTTCCTGAAGATTTCAGACTGTCAGGTAAGATGCTACACTGAGGTGAATGAGGTGAAGTGTGGGTCTGGCAGTGTTGCACGGTAGATGGTGCTGAAGAAGGATGTTTGGGTAGATGAGTCCTCAGCTGTGAAAGATGGCCAATCGTTCTGAATTTAAAGTACGAGCCTTTGGTGGCATTTGTTTCTGCTTTTTGCAGATCTGAACTTTCTCACAGTTTCCCTGAACTTCTATGTAGGATTTAGGTGACAGAACTGTAAGCAAAGGATTTTTTAAAAAGTATTTACATGAACAATGTAAGCGATGGGGACAAACTGATAGGTGGGGCAAGAAGGGTGGATAGGTTTTATTATTTTGTAATTGTGGAAAACAGCTAAGGTATCTGTAGATGGGAAGCAGCCTAACCAATATTTCACAAAGTGAATTAATTTACCGCTGTCTCTCCAGTGTACTGCTGTCATGTCATTAATGCCAACCAGCAGCCAAGCAGGCAGCCACTTGCTCGCTTCCCCACCAGTGAGACCAGGGAGAGAATGGGAAGGGTAAAAACAACAAAATGTGTGGGTTGAGATATGGACAGTTTAATAGGAAAAACAAAAGCAGTGCACACAAGCAAAGCAAAACAAGGAATTCACCACTTCCTATGGGCAGGCAGGTGTTCAGCCATCTCCAGGAGGGCAGGGCCCTGTCATGTGTAGCACCTACTTGGGAAGACAAACGCCATCACTCCAAATGTTCTCCCTTTTCCCTTTCTTCCCACCAGCTTTATGTACTTTATGGTCTGGAATATCCCTTTGGTGAGTTGGGGTCACCTGTCACAGCTGTGTCTCCTCCTGACCTCCCATGCACCAGCAACTTCCTTACCAGCATGGAAGTAGAAAAAGCAGAAAATGCCTTGGCTCCTTGTAAGCCCTGCTCAGCAGTAACAAAAACATCTCTGTATTATCAACATTGTGTTCAGCACAAATCCAAAATACAGCCCCATACCAGCCACTGTGAAGAAAATTAACTCTTCCCCAGCTGAAACCAGCAGAGCAACTTGCTTAAGAAGCTGCAAATTAAAAATAAAGTTTAATGAGTTCCAGTTGTAGTTAATGATCTCTCAGATGGCAAGGTTTTATGCTGTTCCTAAAAGTAGGAAGAGTGTGGATAATGTAGCAGAAACACAGTTTGTTTTTTTTTTTAGGACATGGAATCCTAGAATTAAAACCTCAGGTGTAGCACAGCTTTGTCTCTGTGCCAGATGAGAAGCATCTTCTGTGTTAGCTGCATGCCATTTTCTGTTCTGCTTCATTATGAAGCCTGGCAGTGATTTGTTGTTAGGGTGGTGCTCCCTTACTTTTACCTTCAGGACAGACCACTGAATTCTCAAGAACTATATTTTGCTGGTGTGTTTCTGTGCACAGTCTTCATTTGGTGATGTGTAGGCAGGGAAATGCTTACTCTCTTAATACAAGTGTCAGTTACTTTAGGGATTTCAGATAACAGATTAGGGCTCTTTGGGGCTTTGATTTTTTATTTGAAGTACAATATTTCATGTAAGTTCCCCAGTAAAACTATTTTCCATTCAGACTGATTGTAAAGAAATTTTATACTTCTCTTTTAATTCCAGGCAGGACAATTATGATCTTGCGTTTTGAAAATGAACAGTGCACATTTTAGTAGTTTGTGTTGTACTTTATTCTCTTTTGCCAGATTTGCAGAAAAGAAGGGAAAAGATATCCATTATTACAGCAATTAATTAGTTAGATTATAGATAAAGTATGCATGTGCTGATAGCCAGGGTGGGCTGAATGCAAGGGAATTGTGACCTTTTTTCAAAATACATGATTGAAAGGCAGGTATTTTACTTGAACATAGCTGGTAAGTCTTTCCATTGCTCAGTGGCTTGGTATGTGGTCTCTCTCTTCAAAGTGTTTCCTATGGTTTTGTTAGTAGTTTTCACCAACTCTGCCCATCTCCTGTAGTTAGCAGACTCATCAGCTAGCCTAAAGACTGGTTTTTCTCCTCCAGAGTATTAGAAAATCAAAATTCCTTTCTGAGAAATGCTGAACTAGTCATTGTCTTAGGTGCCTCTTGAGATATGCACAGGAGTGTTTGATTGCACTTAAAAGAAAGAATACTGTGATTCTTAAATTCCACTGGCACAGTGTTTGATCATTTTGTAAAATAATATGATAAACAAAGTTTGTTGACTTTGTTTCCTCATTTTGGGAAGTACAGAAGCATACCAGCCACTGTCGCTATGGGTACTATATCAAGGCGTAGCGCTATTTCAGTGTTGTTTATAAGGAGTACTGGAAGGTGTAACACTCAAACTTGCTGGTAAGGGAAAAATCTTTTATAGACATGGCAGACCCACAAGTAGGGGCATTATAGAGAGTCATGCTCTTTCCTTTATGACAAGTGTGGTCCAGTGTGTGTTAAAAAGAATTAATTTTCTCCTGCAGTAAACATTAAGGAGTCTTGACAGTTTGTTTTCTTCTGAAGGCGTTTGTCTTGTCTGGTTGCCAGGGTTCATAGAATCATTGAGGCGGCAGGGAGGGGGTAAGAAAACCCCAAAACAAAGGTCCTTGGGTTTTATTTCTGCTTGTTTGTTCTGTTTTTGCTTTTTTTTTTTTTTTCTAACTTCTTTAAAATTCTCCCTGTGAATAAACACTTACTCTAAAAGTGTGCTGTGTCTTTTTTTGGAGGGGGGGGATTGCTTTTCTTCCTTTTTTGGCAGGTATAATATGATACAGGCACTGAAACTTGTAGATATTTTGTATGTGACCATGTGTGGAAACTGAACTACAGGAGAAATGTCTGTAAGTTAAATAAGGTAGATGAAGATACAGTTTAAGGTTAAGTTCTAACTAAAAAGTTTTTATTGAAATTAAATGATTAACAGCATGCTGTTAGTCATTTAATAATTGGTTATCTTGATAATAAAATTTCTCATTAAGTACTTCAGTGAACAAGACAACAATTATTCCCTTGCAGCATATTGAAACTAAAGTAAAATAAATTGTTGAGATTAGCAGTACTTTGCATTTTTCAGTTAGCTTCTTGAAGGAAAGACATTTAGTTTTTATTCACTATGTATACTAAGCTAAGGATGTATTACAGTTTTCTTATGCACTATGTTTATGTCTGTCTGGCAATACTTTTCTTTTAAATCAGTAAAGACTCTTGGAAGACTGAATTACTTCTAGTGCTGTGATAGAAAAAGAAATGAATGTTAAGTGAAATTTTTCACTTTATAGAAATGATCAATTCATTTGTAGGGCTGCAAAAATATATACAGATGGTTAATTTTACACACCTATCAGTCGTTTAAATACTTTTTTTCTTTTATTTTTAATGATCTTGGATGTAAAATCAGATTGGTGTTAAGTTTTAATGTAAGTTGGGGTTATTCTGTTTCTTTTTGCTATTTTTAATAAGTGGAAGTTATTAGGTAATGTGAATAGTGAAGCTTTTTACATATAGAAGCAGTTTGTAAGCAGTATTAGCAGTACAGTATAGTGACACTTAATATTTAGCAGAGAAATATTGTGACTACCAGAACATCTGCAGTTCAGTTCTTTTGTCTGTGCAAGGTGGAGCCTTTCATGTTATGGTAACACTAGCTATCGTTGATAAGTGGTTAAATTCCTGCAGGTCATTTTACGATTAAGAATGGATTAAAAAATTAAATGAAACCTACTTTGAAATAATTATTCCCACCTCAAAAAAATTACTCAAACTTGACTGACACCATCATATGTGTCTGTTGGAAAATTGCTTATCAAAGAGAATGACTTTCAAATTAGTTTTGCTTATTTTTGGCCATTTTCCTTTTTAATACAGTGATAGCTATAATGTTGTTTTTTAGTTTGTTACTGAATAGGTAATGTTACAAAAATTGAACTAACTGCAGAATTGTGTTCAGCCACTATTTATCACTGTAGACAATGTTTTCAAATGGATGAGTTAATTCACTGGTTGATTTGCTGTTTTTATTGGAACTGTTCAATTCCTGGTCTATATGTGGCCAATATGTAGCCTTTGATTTGCACATTAAGGCTGCTTCCATGTTTTCTTTCAAATTCTTCCTCAGATTTAACTACTAATACGTGCTAGGTCTAGATGGCTGACGGTATTATTTCTTAAGGTTGGGGTTTATGTCTGGGATATTTTTTAAGTTGGCTACTCTCAGCTTTCTGTCTATCCCTAGGCACTTTTCTATGGAAACTTATGTTTCTTATGGTGTATTATTCCCACTGCTGTATCTGTACTATCCAGTCAAACTTCAGTGAGGTGCAGCCACTAAAAATTGGTGGTGATGGCCTCACATTATTAATTTTTACATGGCATAATATAGGCTGTGGTTATTTTAATTCTAAGGGCTACTGTAGTACAAATAACTAAAAAATGACATTACTTCTGATAGGCTGTCAGTAGCAGCTGTTTAAACTGAAATCAGTAATTGCAATATCAATAAAAAGACTAAATTGTTTTAAATTTAGAGCATCCTGTTGGAAAGAGCAGTGAAATTCCTTGGAGTCTTAAGCATATTTCCGCATGTTTTGCATAGCTGCATTGCAAATTAATGACATACTGCTGGGTTGAGTTTACCCGGACAATGGCAAGCTTATTTTCTGTGGATTTTTTCAGTCATAGTGTGTATGCCAGGCAATTGATAAAAGTGTCAAAGGCAGCATTATGTGGTGATGGGTCTGCAGTATGTGATGTGCATAGCTGGCACTGTCACGGTTGTCAAAGCTAGCAAAATATATATTAATAGTTGTGAAACAATAGTAAGAGCTTTGGTGTTACTGATACCTTTTGGCTTACTTATCTTTAATATGCTTTTATGTTACAAATTTTAAAATATTAACTTGAAGGTAGGAACAGCTCCCAGTTACAGAGTTCTACTGTGAAGGGTGGTATATGGAGTTGAGTATACCCTGAAACAGCTGTGTTAACTGCTGGCTCAGCCAACACCCATGTGCTTCTGGTTTTGCCTTTATCAATAAATGCTGAACTGAAGATGGTCTGAGGGAGCAGCCATTCTTTAGTTATGAATTGACTGCTGTAGGTTCATTTTAACTAGTTTTTCAGCAGGATAGCAAGAAGAATTAAAGTGTATACGTACTGGTGAGTTTGTATATTGGTCTGCATTGACATCTTCGTGTCTTAGGAATGCCAAGGTCTTGTCCTTTCTCAATTGGCATATTGACAGTTTTCTGTTCTGTTATGTCAGATAAAGACAGAGAGGGTTATGGTTGATAAGCTATGTATGCCAAATTCACCAACTTTCAATCCACTTAGATTTGCTTAAATCTCTGCTCCTGTGATTGAAAATATTGTTGGTCTCAGTAGCAATTGTAGTGTGGCCGGACCTATAACTGACTTAATGCTATTAATGTTAAAACTTGCCTGAGGTATTAGAAAGATAGAAAATCACTTCTTAGTATGAACTAGATTTAACTTTATGAATCTTGATTGAACATGTAGTTTCAGGTGCCACTTTGTGTTGGGATGTCTTCTTCAGCTTACTTGTTAGTAAATGATTGTAAAATCACTGGCCACTATTCAGAAATATTTCAGGAAAAGAGTATTTTGAAAGTTAAGTTCATTGTCAATAAATAGAGCAATCTAGTCTTTTCTGTGGGTCTTTTTCTTAAAATGATTGAATTTTAGACTTAAAATATGATTCAGGGTACAAAGTATGTTCATAACTGCTGTAATTGCAGAAACCTGAGTCATAAGCTTTAGAAAATAATTTTTAGAACTAAATTTAGAAAATAACTTTTATTCATCTTTTATATGAATTTGATTAGTGTGTCAGCTTAATTTTGACATCTGCTGGGCCTGGATTGAGACTCAGTTTCTTCTGGATAACTCAGGTTTGTTAATGATATTTTTCTTGTTGCTGGAATTGAGGCCATCAGAGAGGCTTTAAAATGTGCTGTGAGTTCTTTTTCAGATGGTTCACAGTTTGAGGAAGAAGCAGGAGATCAATTTACATGTGAAGTTTTGAGAACTGAAAGAGAAGGAGAGAAGGAGTGAGAAGTGGATGTTTTGGATACTAGTGAGGAAACCACGGCAAAAGGCCCAATTCCCATTAGAAAATATTCATCTAAACAATCTTGAAGTCTCTGCATACTTTTTCTGTATACCAAAACTTGAAAAGCATTAGACAAACATTTTCTGTCTCGGTAGCTTGACAACAAAAGATAAAAACAAACTGCTAGGTAATAATCTGCTAACATAAAACACAGAATAGAGGTCTACATTATGGGCCTGAGGTGTCCAGATCTGCTGGTGAAGGAGGATACTGAATTTAGAGGAGAGTAATTATGGTTTGACCAGATGCTTCTGAATTTTGCTTTCCTGTTTTTTTTCCCTTCAACTTTATTTACTCTTACTGTGCCTTGTTAGAAAGGAGATAAGTGTGCTATGAAGTGCCATATGTAAAAGTTACAAGGTGTCAAAATTATTTGTGTAGACCTACACTAAGTTCTTGTAATTTAATTGGAAATGGGATGTATTTGCTATTTCTGAAGTGCATTTAATAAGTATGAAATACTGTTTCTTATAAACTTAAATATGTATGCATTTCACATGTTTTGCTGTGGAATTTGCCATATTTAAGCCAGTATATACAATAAATTTTTGGCAGAAACAATATATTAGTGGAAAGACTTCACCTTTACTTTTAATTTATTTCTATACACTGTTAGACTTTTAAAGCAGATCTGGCACGCTTTTGACTAGAGTTTCATTAGTTAAATGCTTTAATATAAGGAGTGAAGTGTGCATTCTAGATATCGCAGTCTGAAAAGAAAATGAAAGTGTATGAAGATAAATAGGAGCTGTATAATGTACAAATACACTCTTATCCTTCACATGACCTGGAAATTTCTAGTACTTTCTTTCCTAACCCTCAGTGGTTTGCTGAGAGAGCAATAGCATGGTGCACTGTGTATCTCTGTCTTGTTGGCATTTAAAACACAAGCCTACCAAAAATAGAAATAAGGAAGTTTTCTAGAACTGTCTTAACTTTTAAAAGCCAATCTTATTACGAGGAATGGGCAGAGAACCATAAGAAATGGAGATGTCCTTTATGAATGGGGCAACTTGCTAGCAGTGTAACAGAAACTGGTGATCTGATGAACAGTTAACTGAATTTGCCAGGCTAACAATGTAGGAAATCTTAATCAGGTTGTGGGGTAGATATTAGCATGAGCTTTCTGTTAATTAATTTTGTATGAAGCTGAGAAGCTCCTATGCCTGAATCTGTGATGTGTATAATATATTATAAAGAAAAGGGTAGATGTAAGTCATGTGGTTTTAAAAGCAGTCAAACACTTAAGAGACTTTGTTATGTTAGAAGGGGTTCTGGAGAGTTTGTCTCCATTTTCTCCTTCTCCTCCTGTGAAGTACACATCTCTGAAGTTAAATAAAACCTTCATCTAGTTGCAGCCAAATTCTTAGGTATTTAGCTGTAGTGTCCAGTACTTTCTAATTTTCTGTGAATGTTTTCAAGCAGGTAGTACTGATGCTTAGTAGAAATACCGCCACATGGTATTGGAACTGGAATGCAATTAAATATAAAAGACTGCAATGTCATGCTAATGAAAAAAAATCTGCATGTAAATCAAAAGCTGTTTGTAACATAGATGTCTGCATGTTGTGTGTTGAGGGCATCAGTTTTTTTCTTGTCTTTGGGAATCGTAACAAGAGCAGAAGGGTTAAGGTGGGAGTTAAGGTAAAGGTCTAAGAAAATATTAAGAACAGATTGTCTGCGTGTATACATTCCCTTAACGAAATACCGTGCTGCTTTAGAATGTATCGGCAGTCTCAAAGGTCCCAGCTGAGATGAAGGGTCTGTTGTGATGGGTTGTGTTTTCCATTGTGTAAAGCCATTGCTTCAAAACATGAAAATCAAAAGAGATGGCAGGTGAAGAGAGGCAGAACTAGAGGATAGGTGGAAACAAAGCCAGTATTGGGTTAGCCTAGCTTTAATTTTCATACAGATCCCACTACTTTTTAATAATTGCTGGAGACTGAGAGGAAGGAAAATTTAACAAGGGAAGTGGGAAAAGTGAAGCAACGTGGAGGTAGCCAGCTTAAGTTTGTTTCATACTTTAAAGCAGATACAAAATCCCTTATAAAATAGTTTTTTCCAGTTGGAGTGTGGAATATGAACAGTGATCATCTAGTCCAACTGCCTGACCAATTTTTAGCTGAAAATTGAGTCAAATTAGTGAGGATATTGATCAAAGGCATCTGAAACATTGGCAATCACCTCTGGAGGAAACCTCCTCAGTGTTTGAACACCTCTCAGCAAAGAAAAGTTTCCTCATGTCAAGTCCTAGCACAGTTTTGAACCATTCCCGTGTGTCCTGTGACTGGATACCAGGGACCTCCCTCTCCACTTTTCCTCAGGAAGCTGTAAAGAGCTGCAAGATAACCCTTAAGCATGCATTTCTCCAAACCTGACAAATTCAAAGTCCTTAGCAGCTCCTCACAGGACATTCCTTCTAGCCTTGTCACCAACTTGATTGCCCTCTTCTGTGTGCATCCAGAGACTCTCACATACTTCTTAAATTGTGGGGCCCAGAACTGCACACCACGCTGGAGGAGACAGTGCCAGTGCTTAGAGCAGCAGGATAACCACCTCCATGGGCTGCCTGGCTGGGCTGTGACTCACACTGAGCCTGCTGCCAGCCAGCACCCTGGGTCCCTTTTTGCAGGGCTGCTCTTCAGCCACTCCTCTCCCGGTTTGTGTTTGTGCCAGGTGTTACTCAATGCCAAGGACAGTGTCCAGTGTCTGTTCTTGTTGAATTTCATGCCCCTGATGATTGCTCGATGCAGTCTAGCTAGATCCTTCTGGAAGGCCTTTTGTCCCATGAGAAAGTCAACAGCACCTCCCATTTTGGGATCATCAGCAAGCTCTCTAATGGTGCATTAAACTCTTGCATCCAGGTCATTGGCAAATATATTGAACAGCGTTGGCTCTAGAACTGAGCCCTGAGGAACACTTCTGGTGACCTGTCTCCAGCCAGTGGTAGCCCCATTCACTGCAATCCTTTGATTGTCCTTCAGACAGTTCTACAGCCAGTACACCTTGACCCTACTCATCCCACAGTTGGACAGCTTGTCCAGAAGGATGTTGTAAGGGATATTATAAAAAACAAAAATGGCAAAACTCAGTAAAAGGCAGAAATCCTACATCACTGTCTTCCCTTCGTCTGCTGGAGGGTTGACCTTGTTCTAGAAGGATATCAAACTAGTTAAAACAGGACTTTCCCTTTGTCAACCCAAGTTGATGGTACCTAATGATTGTCCTTTAAATGCCTTACAGTCACATTCAACATAATCTTCTCCATAATTTTTCTCTGTGTTTAGGTGAAACTAACAGATCTGTAGGTTCCTGGGTAATCCCTCTTGCCCTTCTTTTAAAATGAAATAATATTGGTTAGCTTCTGTTTAGTGGGGACCTCCCCAGGCTCCCAAGACATTAGTAGCTAATGAGAGGGGTACTGCCGTAACATCCATCAGCCTCTTCAGTGCTCAGGTAAATCCCATCAGGTCCTGCGAACCTGTGAACTGCTACAGCTGGTCCCTGACAAGTGTCTAAATAAATGGGAAGTCACAGTTCCGTAAGTCATCCTCTAAATCCAGGGACTGGGCAGATGCCAGTTTATCTGTATTATTAAAGACCGAGGCAAACACTGAACATCTCCACAGTTCTTCACCCTTAATAGTCAGATGACTGTCTTCAGTAAGTATCAGTCTGGTATTTTCTTTAGACCTCCTCATGCTACTAGTGTGCTTTAAAAACCCTTCTTGTTGTCTGACACAATACCTGTCAGTTTTGACTCTAATTGAACTTTGACCTTTTGCATCTTGTCCCGTACATATATGAACCACAGCTCTGTCAAACTCCTGCAAAGCCTGACCTTGTTTCTAGATAGTATACAGTTTCTTTTTCCTCTTGAGCTTCATGAGGAGTTCTCTGTCCAACCAAACTGGTCTGCTGTCCTGTTTACTTGACTTTTGATACAATGAAATTGCCAACTCCTGTGCTTTTATGTAGTGAAGAATTCTATTTTAATTCTGGTTTGGGGGCTTTTCTTTAATCTGTTAAATTTTTTTGGGTAATGGTATCAGACATTTTGATTTTTATAACTGCCTGGCAGCCTTGCTTTCATAGTACATAAATGAAACAAAAGCTATTTTAAAACTATTAATATTTGGGGGTTTTAAATTTTTTTTTAAAACTAATAACATGGTGAAATTTGGACTGTAATTTGATGTGATTTGTGTTATTGTGTTTGTTCTCTTGCAGGAAATACAGCATTACATGACTGTGCAGAATCTGGAAGTTTGGAGATCATGAAGATGCTTCTCAAGTATTGTGCTAAAATGGAAAAGGATGGTTATGGCATGACTCCACTTCTGTCAGCCAGTGTGACAGGCCACACAAATATAGTGGACTTTCTGACCCAGCATGTACAGACTAGTAAGGCTGAGCGCATAAATGCCCTGGAACTTCTAGGAGCAACATTTGTGGACAAAAAGAGAGATCTGCTTGGTGCTCTGAAATACTGGAAGAGAGCTATGGAAATGAGATACAGTGATAGGACTAATATCCTCAGCAAACCTGTACCACAAACACTAATTATGGCTTATGATTACGCTAAGGAGGTAAACAGCTCAGAAGAGCTAGAAAATCTTATTGCAGACCCAGATGAAATGAGAATGCAAGCATTATTAATCAGAGAACGTATTCTTGGCCCTTCTCACCCAGACACATCCTACTATATTAGATACAGAGGTGCTGTGTATGCAGACTCTGGAGACTTCAAACGTTGCATCAATTTATGGAAGTATGCTTTGGACATGCAGCAGAGCAATCTTGATCCTCTGAGCCCTATGACAGCCAGCAGTTTGCTATCATTTGCTGAACTTTTCTCTTTCATGCTTCAGGATAGGGCAAAAGGCCTCCTAGGCACTACTGTCACTTTTGATGATCTAATGGGTATACTGTGCAAAAGCGTTCTTGAAATAGAGCGGGCCATGAAACAAACCCAGTGTCTTCCTGATCCTATACAGCTGAACAAAGCTCTTTCCATCATTTTGCATTTAATTTGCCTGTTGGAGAAAGTTCCTTGCAGCTCAGAACAGGAACATTTTAAGAAACAAACTATTTACAAGTTTCTTAAGCTTCAGCCTAGAGGAAAGAATAACTTCAGTCCACTTCACCTTGCTGTTGACAATAACACTACATGTGTTGGTCGCTACCCAGTTTGTAAATTCCCCTCTCTACAAGTTACTGCTATCCTGGTGGAATGTGGTGCTGATGTAAATGTCAGAGACTCTGATAAAAACAGTCCATTACACATTGCTGCACTGAACAACCATCCAGACATCATGAATCTTCTTATCAAGTCAGGTTCACATTTCGATGCCACAAACTCACGTAAACAAACAGCTAGTGATTTGCTGGATGAGAAGGAAATAGCAAAAAATTTAATCCAGCCCATAAATCATACTACTTTGCAGTGTCTTGCTGCTCGTGTAATAGTGAATCATAACATATCCTATGCAGGGCATATCCCTGAAAAACTTGAGAACTTTGTTTTGCTCCATAGATGATAGTGTGATGTTCCAGAGTACTGTTTTTGAAGCGTGACATGGTGATATTTTCCTTGAGCACTGTTGTGATACACCAGTGTTCCCTTAGCTTGCTCCATTTTGCTCTCATTGGCTAGTGTTGTTAGCATCAGATCTGCAGAGTTGGTTACCCAATATTTAATATGAATATGCCATATAATATATTTTGTGGATTATTTAGAAATTTAATGCCATATTTAGACTTTTTAAATTGTCTGCCAAAGGCTTGTCTTTTCTGGTCTTATTTGCCTGTTGGGTGTTTGGGACTGAGTTGAGTATTTTCCACTGATGTCTTTTTACTATAACTGTTATGTGGATTTTATAGAGTTGGAAGGTCATTTTTTTTTTTGGTTTTGCTTGAGCGTTTATACTCTTACTCCCTTCTTTTTCTATGGACTCATGGCTAAACTGTGCAAGTTGTATGGACTTGTTAACATTTGCAACTACCATAAGTGCTTTTATCTTCTCTATGCACTGGCTTAAACATGACTGTTGTGTGTGAGCATATTTCTATGCAGCACTTGCCCAATTTCAACTTAAATGCCAGTCTTGTTTTGCAGTTTGTTTGGAGCTCTCTTGAGAATGCTGTCTTCATAGCATGATGAATTTTGGAGTTATTTATCAGCTCTCCAAACTTGGGTTTGACTTTTTTGACTGCTGTAACTGAGGTTGCTTTCATTTTGGTCCTCTGGAAATTTTTCCTAAATTGGGGAGAAGAAAATCTTGCTTTTTCTGGTTGTAGTCCACTTGAACTTTAAATCTGAAAATTGTTCTATTGCATTGTGCAGCTGGGGGAAAGAGTCCTTATTATGTACAACTGACACCTTCCCCTCAGTGCTAACTTCTTGCTTGTGCCGGTTATGTGACTAGATGTGAAGTTTGCTCAAAGTTTAACGTCAAACCTTAATGATACGCTTTTAATGACAAATAGATCAAATATATGCTCTGCTTTAAAATCTGCAAATCAGCTTTAGGTACAAAAGAAAACTAAAGCATGTTGATGGCATGATGTTTATCAGTCCAGATCTAGCCTAGATAGTATAGTAAGTGGCTGTCTGCCAGGGCATTGAAAGTTCTATAGCAGTGTCTTTTTTTCTTAATTTTCACTATCTTTATAAATACTTGCATGGATTTTTCATCTCTAGTATGTCAGTTGTACTTAACAGAAGCAGAAGTTCTGTTGTGTATATAGCTCCTATTAAAGTACCTATTTTTTATATTTGCACAACAGCTTAGCTTTTGCAACCGAAAGGGCTCTTTTGACTTGATAAGTCTATAAATGAAGATTATAAATGTGAGTGCGATTCAGGTAACTAATATAATTCAGCACTTTACTGTTGATTAATAGTTGGATTTATTATGGCACATTAGCCCTACAAATGTCTTAAAGTGAAATTAATTTCTGTTGGATAGGATACAGTTTACTTGCAAATTTAGTCATCTAGCATATTGGGTATTTTTGACTTAATGTTTCATCTCAGTCGTGGGCAGTAAGTGTACCTAGGGGGTTCTTGCTCCAGAAATCAAACAACTTGTTTTACGCCTTTGTTAGAGATAAGAGATATTTAGAATCCAAATTGATTAGGTTAGGAGGGTCTTTTTAATACTTTAATTTTTAAGTTGATGTTGGAACATTTTTGTCATTTGTGATTGAACTTGAGGAAGAACGTGTCTTGGGAGCATATAAGAATAGCACTTCCTTGTTTTTGCTCTGCTTTGGCATTCCTGCCAGTGTACCGGCAGTATACAGGTGCCTACTAGCTTAGCCATTTTTGCAAATATTTTGGGGATATTTTTAAGCAAAGATATATTGAAAGCAGTGCTGTTTGTATATTATCACTACTAGACTTGCTGTTTTGAAGCAATTTTCACCGGTTTGTCCCTTGCCATGTCAATGTTGTATACTGTTACAAGAATCATAGAATCATTTAGGTTGCAAAAGATCCTTAAAATATTGAGTCCAACCCTTAAGCCAGCACTGCCAAGTCCAGCACTAAACCATGTCCTTAAGTGCCACATCTAGGTGTCTTTCAAATACCTCCAGCCATGGTGACTCAACTGCTTCTCTGGGCAGCCTGTTACATTGTTTAATCACCCTTTCCATGAACAGGTTTTTCCTAGTATTCAGTCTATATCTCCCCTAATTCAACTTGAGGCCGTTTCTCCTTGTGTCACTTGTTACTCAGGAGAAGAGTCCAACCCCCATCTGGCCACAGACTCCTTTCAAGTAGTTGAAGAGAGTGGTAAGTTACCCATTGAACCTCCTTTTCTCCAGGCTGAGCAGCCCCAGCTTCTTCAGCTGCTCCTTGTCAGACTTGTGTTCCAAACCCTTCCCCGGTTTCACTGCCCTTCCCTGGACATGATCTGGCACCTCAATGTCTTTCATGTAGTGAGGGACCCAAAACTGAGCACAGCACTCAAGGCATGGCTTCCCTGGTGCCCAGTACAGGGAGACAATCACTGCCCTGATCCTGCTGGCCACACTATTTCTGACACAGGCCAGGATGCAGGTTTCTCTTGCATCACACAAGACTAAACTCTAGTCAGTTGACTGAATTGCTGTGATTTGTAATGCTTAAGACACATGCCACTCAGCTTTTCATTTGTGAGGATGTGTAGTTTGCTTTTTGAATTTATACATTTTAATGCTTTTCTGGTGCTTTCTAATTGGGGATAATTATCAAATCATACCATGCTAGAGATACATTATACATCAAGTCATAAAAATAATTTTTTTTTGTATAGGTCACAGAGAAAAGGGTTTTTAGAGTTTTTTACTTTGGAATCTGTTCTGCTCTTCAGTGGTTTTAGTCTAAATGTCTGTCTTTTTAACTGACAGTTGCCCTGTTTAAAATTAGTTGGACATTATTAGTTGGTTATTCAACCTGAGGAAGAGAATGCTACAAGGGAGACCTTATAGGACCTTCCAGTACCTAAAGGCGGCTATGAAAGAGCTGGAGAGGAACTTTTTACAAGGTCATTGAATGAAAGGACATGGGGGAATGGCTTTAAACTGAAAAGGGTGAGATTTAGCTTAGATGTAAAGAAGAAATTGTTTACTGTGATCATGGTGAGGTACTGGCACAGGTTGTCCAGAGAAGTTGTGGATGCCCCATCCTTGGAAGTGTTCAAGTGTATGGGGCTCTGGTCCAGTGGAAGGTGTCTCTGCACATGGCAGAGAGGTTGGTACTAGATGGCCTTTAAGGTCCCTTCCAACCCAAATCATTCTATGATTTGTGACCATTAGTCCAGAAATGTAAAAATTGTTAATTGTTAGCAGTTTTCTAAATGGAAAGCATTTCCAAAAGTGAAAGCATATCACTGTTTGTTCTGTGTAAATCTAGTGAATATTGCTACAAGAAAGGCTTACTGTGTTAGCTGCTCTTTAGAAACAAACTACGCTATTAATACATGCTGATTTATTGCACAAATTTGTCTGAATGTTTACTGATGTGCAGCAGTCTGAAGGATTTATCATTTCCTTGCTGAATTTAATTTTTCATGTTGATTAAGCTCTCTGCTGAAGAGAATCCTTATCTTGCCAGGTAATTTGGACTTAAATGTCCTGGCAAATGAGTTCATGCATTTATGGCCGCTGTGTATTTAGACCTGTGTATTTACGCTACTCTTTTATTTGTCTTAATTTAAATTTTGTAGTATTTTTAACTCATTCTTTTACCATTTTTCTCTTTTCTTCCTATTGGCCTTTTTTTCTGATGAAACGTAGTGCTTCTGAGCTACTGACACAGAAAAATGCTGAGAACACTGCAGAAATAATTATATGCCTGGCAGGGATGAAACAGGTTTTAAATTGATTAAATGGCTTACAGGTATGGCCCACCTAGAGACAAAGGAACTGATACCTTCTTGCTTTTTGAGACCTCCAAGTTACATATTTTGGGGAAAGGGATAAATGCATAAAGCGGCTTTTCTTCTAATTGTTGTAGGTTTCAACTGAAGTACTTCAACAAGGAACATGAAAAATATTGTCTTAAAAAAATCAAGAATTATATTCCTATTTTTGTACCACTTAGGCTGATAACAAGATTCCAGCTGTCTGCAGTGTCTCTGTTCTGTCTGTTAAGTGCAGTGTAAAGACACTTTCTGAAATGTGGTTTGTTTTCCATATATGCTTCACAACACTTTGGATTGTAAGGAAGTAGTTTAGTGTGTTTCCTAAGTCCACAAAGAGCTGTCTTTTAACAAGTGTTTTGCAACTGGTTAAAATTAACCTCTTTCTATTTTTACAAACACTACTTTAAAGAAAGTAATGCAGTGCTTTAGCAAAATCCTTAAAGGAAGATTTGTAATTAGATAAAAACCTTTTGAGGGAATGCCTCTCCTCAGTTTTGTATCAGCTGCAAGGTGACAGTGGCAGGACACGACTGCTCTTGAAATAGCTTCCTCATGCTTTGAAATATAGAGTGGAATGACTGTTATACTCTAACATGTTGAGAAGCATGAAAAAGTAGACTAAACACTAATTTTACCTTCTGTGACTACAATGACGCCAGCTGGTATTTAAAGCTTCAAAGTAATTTTGGTAATTTTGATAAGAGACATACTACACTGCTCATATTTCTTGGCTTTGAGTGTAAAAGTAACTGTTGAGCCCTCAGTGAGGGCACAGTGAAAAGCTGTTTGTTGGTGTGGTTTTAAGTAACATTGTATTTGTGTTCCATTCTATTGCAAAGACTTCTATGCAGGGCTAGCTCCATGTATGGAAATATTACGGTTTCTTTTTTACGTGAAGTAATTTAGCTTTAACAGTAATGTAAAAAAGAAATAACAAGCGTATTTCTCTGCTCCTACTCTCTTTAGGCTCCAAATGCAGATTACATTAAAATTATGTTTTGGAGAACACCTGTCCAAGTGTATACATTTGTTTTCTCAAGGGTATTGCATTACTGGTTACTAAAAAAACCTACTTTCCCTGTTGAGTAGCTAAATGTGAATGCTGCAGCTTCGACCTTCTATGATTAAGAATTGTACCTTAAGCAAAAGGTCTTCTTTCATGCTCCTTCTTTTTGTGAAATTGTGGTCTGGCAAGGCCTTTAAATTTTGTTGGTGTGTAGTAGTAAAGAAAAGCCTGGATGGTACAGGAGAAATTGTTTTCCCACTCTCTAGAAAAAGCAGTTAGTCATACCATTAACTGGGGGGAAACATAGTACTTTCAGTTTGTAACCTAAAAGTAGGTAGCAATGCCTTGTAAGAAATAAGCAGCAGACGCTTTTCAGAAAGTTGGACAAATTAATTTTCTTTTTCAGGCTTTTGGAGGATCTTCCTCATTGCATGAACAGTTGGAAAAATAGAGGAACAGAACATTTCAAGGGGGAGAAGCAGAAGATCCTTATTAGAAGCAGCTAGAGAATTGAA
Source organism: Eopsaltria australis (assembly GCA_034509425.1). Taxonomy (NCBI): domain Eukaryota; kingdom Metazoa; phylum Chordata; class Aves; order Passeriformes; family Petroicidae; genus Eopsaltria; species Eopsaltria australis. Next base: position 251,166 of record JAVTVJ010001350.1, on the reverse strand, counting down.
GACTTTGAAGAACATTGAAGAACACTCTCTAAATACCTTTGTGGTTAGACACAGTAGTCACAATCCTATCCTATAAGGAAGTGTACATTTCAGAGAGCTGGAACTTTAGATTAGGCCTGGTCAGTAACAAGATCAAAAAAGGTGAGGTTCTGGATGAAGAAAACTGCTCCAGAGCTTTCCAGTAAGATAATTGTCACACAGATGGCTTTAGTGAATCGAAAGTAGGTTTTCTTAATTAGGAAAGGGAAAAGCTGGAAAGGATCATTTACATCATTATTCATCCCTCTGCAGTTGCAGATGATGAAGGATGTCTGCCGTTACCTAAGCTGTGTAACCATGCAAAAATGCTTCTTGGCAGTAGCAAATGCTGGCTGCTGCTTCAAGACCAGAACTCATCATACAAAGTAGCGCAAGATTAAGGCAAAAGAGACCAAGTGTGAGGTGTGTTACTCTGCCAAAGACAATACTTTTGGGTTTTTTGCACTTAATATCCAGAGACCTAAATGCCGTCCACTGTGAATGGCAGAAGGCCCTTCTCCCTCACACCGAAGTCTTACCTTACAGTTGGTCTCCAGCATTCAGAAAAATTGACAAGAATATACTAAAGAAGTTATGGACAACAGTGTTGAGTTAATGCACACAGGGAAGAAAAGGAATTGCTTTCTGATTTACCTAAGTGTCTGTCAGAAGGCAGTGAGTGTGAAGCAATGTAAATCATAAAAATGGCAACCATGTCTCCCATCAGATCATAAGACATGATTTGGGTTCCCCTCTGAAGTTCAAAGGGTTGCTTCTATCATATCTCCTGAAGATTTATCGAGTCATTAGTTCCTTACCAAAATTTGTCCTTAGAAGGTTATTTGTAGCTCCTGTCTATCAGTAATTAGAAACCTAGTTCTCATTTGAAATACACATTTTTCTAGCTTTGAATGTGTGATCTTCTCATAGTTTCAGCACTTGTCTGTCCTTCAGAGAGAGTTGTCCTCTCAGATTTCATGTGGTTAGGCCAAACCAACCAACCAGGACAACCCCCAAGCTGTAAGAATGAGCAAAAACCAGAATAATCCAGAGTCGAGTAAGCTGACAGAATGGTTCGGTTTTCCCTTTTCCCCTCTCTTGATTGTATGCTACCAAAAAAACCCCAGGATCCAGTGGTTCACTAAACACTTTTTACTGCTGAACCTGCAATTTAAATTGCCAGTTCATTCCTTTTTACAGTGGGAGGGATTTTTTTTTCAGTAAACAGTTGATTGTTTTCTCTTCAGATTCTGTAGCTTGTATTGTCCTGTTCTAATATTTTAGGTGCCTGGATGTCGCTTTGTTCCATTCACACACAGCATTGTCCTAACTGGCACATGAGGCAAAACATTCAGTGAATGAGCCAGACTTGGATTATATTTTGTTTCCATGCCATAGTTTCAAATTAGTGAGCTTTGTTTTTTCTCCTTTTCTTTCTTTTTGCACGTGTGGCTACCAGGCTTGCACTGTACTTTTTATTGTCTAGTGTGTAAGATGGAATCTTCCTAGAATGGCTGTGCTCTTTCTGGTTTTCTGGCTAAGGGAAACACATCTGCTTTATCATGCTTTGTTTTCCCGTAATGCATTAAGTGGAAACTTCAGGGAGTTAAAAACCAAAAGAAACAAGCACAAAATCCGAAAAAGGAAACCAAACAAAAAAAAAGTCCCTAACAGAAAACAGGACCTGCTGTAAAATAACAAGATGTGCTGTGTGAGGCAAATGCCCTGTGGCATCTCCTCTACAAGAGCAGTAGTATGAATGGCTTACTTCCAGTCCCATGTTGCTGTAACCATAGGATCAGGCAGCAGATAGTTCTATGAGAAGGCTGGTCCATGCAGGTGCACTCACCCCAGCATTGCTCAGACCAGAGATGTGCTTTTCAAGTGAGTCTCCCCGTTGTCCATCCTTTGCTTGTTTGGATTCATGTCACTGAATTGTCTTAATGCACAACCTTTGTTACTTTTGAATGAGCCTGAGCTTAAAGAAGTGCTCCAAAAGCTCACCTAACAGGCTGTGACCACTGATGGGTGTCCAGTTCATGGGAACAGACTACAAGTTGTTTTGAAATAACTCCTTTGTCTTCTCCCGTTCCTCCTCTACTCCCACAAAGTGTCACAGACTTTTGATCCTTAGCATCAACTCCTCCATTCTATAGATGTCCTTTCTAATACAAGTGTAACCCTAGATTTCAGTTTCTCTGATGTTAAGCACAAATTGACACATACACTGGTTTGGTTTTCCTCTTGCCTTGTAGGTGGTTAGTGCCCGTCATGCGTAAAATCCCATAACCCATGTTCGGTTTTGAGCGGGGTCATAGCAATAAGATAATGTAGTTGATTGCTAAAGGTGGATCTACTACATCATTAACTGTTGGAAAATGAGTCAGCTGTGTCACATGCACCACTGATACTTCCTCCTGGCAGCATGACTGACCTTAGTACAAAGTGCTGTTGACGTGTTGTGAAGAAATATTTGCTCCATTATTCAAAGGCAGAAACTAAGGCACAGACCCAGTGACCTCTTAAAATGACCACACGAAATACAGGCTGTAGCAAGGAATGGGGCTCAGATCATCTGGCTTCAGGGACTTTAATTTTGAGACTCTGCTCCAGGTGTGGTTTGACATTGGTAATTTCATAAATGAAGACTCTGCTATATAACAAAACACCAATAATTTCTTAGGAAAATTTGGCTAATATTATTGCACAGTTTTAATTTATGTGTCTGTCCTTCCTCTCCCTAATTTTTGAACATGTTAGGCCAGTTTGATAAACTCAACAGAAACAGCCTATGTGTGTCTGTAACTTCCTTGAGAACACCAGAGTGAGCAGATGGTAGAGTCAGTACTAACAGTTCCCACTGAAGAAGAGGATTTGGCAGGAACTTGACTCCTATTAGGCATGAGAGAATACACACAGGAATTAAAACACTTAGGACCATGAAAAAGTCTTTAATCACAGCCCAGGCTTTACTAGAGAGTAGCAGATCTGATCACTGTTCAGGATGTGCTATTACTTGCATTACATCATATGCAGTTGCTGCACCTGTTCATCAAGGTGGTAGCATCTGAGCATCAGATTATCCTGGTTTATATAGTCTGTAATCTCCCTCATTAGGCACTCAGTGTCCCGAGTTTGCTATGGCGCAGAACATAAATGAAAATTGGCCAAGCTGCACAAAAATGAGAAATTCTAGGACCTTCTATGGCTGTATACTGACTAGATTACCATACATGCCAAATGGTCTGAAGTTAATTCTGTTGAGTAGTTATTATTGCCTGCTAAGAAGATTGGGGGAAGCCAATAAGGGTTCTGACCTTTTTGCATCATGATTTCTGTTGACCTTGGTACAAGTAATGAGCAAGACCAGACTCCGTGATCACCCTTTTTCAAAATCCTTCATTTCAGTTCTCAGCTCTGGAAACTGTTGTATTAAGAAGCTCAAAGTGACATGACATTTGTAAGAGGAGACATGTGTCTGGTAAAGAACTTTTCTATGGGAAAACAGATCTGGCACTTCTGCCTAATGATGTCTGCTTTCCACCGAGCCTCCAGTGGAAGTTTTCCTGAGATCCCTGCTCCTGTCCATGCCTTGGCTTAATTTTCCAGCTGTCATGAATTCTTTGTGCTGCTGTGTTTCTCCAGCTGTGATGCCTTGCCCTCATGCCCCTCTGAATGCAGCAGTGCACAGTGACTGCCCTTGCCCTGGGCTGCCACTGAGAGCCAGCTGCTGAACTAGTCAGCCCCTCTCTGACAGTGATGCCTGGGAAAGTCCAGTGCAGGTGATAGTGTTTGGGCTATTCAAAAATAAAAAACCAAAACTAAGTGCTAAGATTAACCTCCATCCTTTGTGACCCTTTCTAGACGTGCAGTCATTGCCTGTCATCATCATCATCATCATCATCATCATCATCGTATTCTCTGCTGCCTGCTTTTACTCCCAGTTGCTCCGTGGAGCCGCTTACCTCCCACTGGTCCCCTGCTGCCATTGTGTCTGAGTCAAGCCTGCACTGAAATGGGAAATGCTTGGGGAGATTTGGTGCTGGCTATGCCTCAGGCAGCTTGTACTGTTTCTAAGCTGTGTCAATTGGGAAGCAGAAAGACTGGAAGAAATGCAGGATTCAGTTTGCTTGTCCTTTCTTCATCTGCCTCGGGAGGGTGCTTAGCCTCTTGTCATCGTTTCACCCCAGCCAGCAGCCAAACCCCAGGCAGCTGCTCGCTCACTTCCCCAGCAGTGGGATCAGGGAGAGAATTGAAGGGTAAAAGCCAGAAAGCACATGGGTTGAGATAAAGACAGGTTAACAGGGAAAGCAAAAGCCACATATGCAAGCAAAACAAAACAAGGAATTAATTCACTGCTTCCCATAGGCAAGCAGGTGTTCAGCCATCCCCAGGAGAGCAGGGCCCCATCACATGCAATGGTAACTTGGAAGGACAAATACCATTACTCCTAATGTGCACCCTCTTCCTCCTTTCCCCTAGCTTTATCTACTGGTCATATGGTCTGGAATATCCTTTTGGTCAGTTTGGGTCACCTGTCCCAGCTGTGTCTCCTCCCAACTTCCCATGCAGTTCCAACTTCCTCACCAGCGTGGCAGCACAAGCAGCATAAAAGGCCTTGGCTCCTTCTAAGCGCTGCTCAGCAATAACCAACACAACTCTACGTTATCAATCCCATGTTCAGCACAAATTCAAAACACAGCCGTGTACTAGCCACTGAAGAAAACTCTACCCCAGCTGAAACCAGCATACCTCATTAATGTGAAATGTGAGCTCTGTTAATCACGCTGCACGGTGGGTTTTGTTGCACATGATGTTGTAAATGTACTCTGCAGGTACTGCTGGTGTAAGCTGTTAAAGATTCCATAAGCAGATCTCATCCTGGAATCAGTAATAACTGGATTTCCTCACATGCAGGAGGTAAAAAAAAAGCTTTGCATCTGTTTAAACTCCTGTTCTGTTTCCTAACTTGCTGATTTTTTGCTCTTGAAAATCTACCTCTAGAAAGTGTCTTTCCAGACACTCAGTGTCTTTCCACATCCCACTGCATTGTCCACCGGTTTCCTGCATTTTGACTCTTTTGCCCTTCTCTGCCATAGAAATATGTGGTAATATTAGCAATGTGACATTTTATGTGCTTCTGAAGACATTTATTGACTCTGCGAAAGTGGAAAGTGCATTAAAATTGCCTCTTACAGGGTGTTCTGTCTGGTTCTGTCTTGCCATTAACAAGGCAAGGGTCAACTACCTCAGAGGATGCGTTCTAGTAGACTGAAAAGAAAGTTTTAAATTGGTGATAATGAAAGTTTGTAAATTCCTACTGTAGAAACGTGTTTTAAGAACCTGAATTGAATATGGAACTGTTTTCTTAAATCCCAAAAGGAGAAAATAAAAGGAAGCTGGACATACTTACAGTAAATGAAAAACAAAGCATGCTATGCTGCTAGTGGAACTGGAGAAGCAAGTGAATTCACTTCTTGCTCTCTTTGCAACCAGGCTACTGATAACTTAGATAATTAGACTTTCCTAGATAATTAGAGCAAATAATGCTAAATGCACAGACCTGGCTGATGGCTTTTTGGCAAAGTAGGCAAAAGAAAATCTAATCTTGCACTGACAGAGGATTGTGTTTTGCAGCAGAGGAGGAAGAAAGGCCAGAAGAGGTCTTACAGAAGGAAGATATAGTGGCTAGTTGGACTTTAGCAGGCTATATGTAGCTTAATGATACCACAGAGGGATGTCTGTCAACCCCTGCATTTCCCAGCTCCTTGTAGCAGTCTTTCCTCTCCATCTGGCATAATGGGCAAAGGTTTGAGCTCATACCTGTTGCAGTGAGTGTGAGGGATGAGGCTGAAGAAAGCACATTCTACTCTTCTCTGGCAGCCAGCAGTGATGCAACTGGGATAGCAGGGGCTGCTGCTAGAAGTCCCTTTCACTGGCAAATCCCCTGAGCACAGCAGCTGTCCCTCTGTTCTCCAGAACAGGGAGAAGTGAAGGAGTTGATCTAGGCAGCCCCTTCTTTGTATTGCACAGTGGTCTGGAGCTGGATGACATTGCCAGTCAAGGTGTTTGAACATACTGCTCTAAAAGTGGTATGAAGAAAAGCTGGGGCAGTCCCACGCTTTCCTAATAAATACTCACTCCCTGCTTTACTCGGTCTTTGGCTGTGTGACACTGATCTTACACCAGAAGAAAACAGCTGAGAAGAAAAGTGAAAGAAGCTATTGCAAAGCCAATCTGATTTAGCAGGCAATAGTAAATTTTATTTGGGGGGTGAGAAGATGCTGGAACATTCTGAGAAAATGAAGTATTACTATTGTACTAATAGTGCAAGGCACTAGGCATGGAACACTACAGAGAGAGCAGTGTCTGTGCTCACATATTGTGTACTGCCAGGCTTGAAATCTGAAATATCACCTCAGTAATTTTAGCAAGGTTTGATCCCAGAAAAAGAAACATAAGTAGAAATGTAGCTTTATGTCTTTTCTAAACAGTTAAGATTTTGTGCGTAGTCACAGAACCATTCTCTGACATGATGCTAAAAATTCCTTAAATTTCCACTGTGATTGATGCGAAATGACTACAGCATCTTCTGTAAAGGACTTCTCAGCAGCAAGCACTTTACCTTCTAGGCAAAGTTTTCTACTTAGTCAACTGTTCTGCAATCTACTCAGATGAAAAAGCACTCTTGAAATGAGGACATACTGTTTGAGACAGAGACAGAAATATTCTAAGCTTTGTGTAAAAGCATTCAAAACCTAAAAAGCCCCCCAGTCCTGAATAAGTTCTTGTTCAAAAGAGAATTTCAGAAGGTGGGTAGAAATGTACAAATTTTCTTTAATCCAGGAAATCAGTCCATTCACGGTTAAAACATTTGTTTTTTCTGTAAAAGTTGGATAAAGACCTCTAAAAGAAAAGGATTAAGTAATGTTATCTAGATCTTTTATTATATGTTCTCTGGAAGATGGCTGATGATGCTTCTTCCAAGAACTTACTTTTATTCAAATCAGTGAAATCATTTGCTGTCGTACAGAAGTGGGATTTTTAATCAAGGGTATCAGAAAGACTTACAAATCAAACAATTTCACAGAATTTTTAGTCTCTTTTTCCACCCTGATTATTTGAACCACGTGCACTGCTGAAAGGTGTCTTGAAACTCCCGGACTTAGCAACTGGGGTTGAGCACCTGTGTGACGAACGACAAAGAAGGTGAGACATTCCTTTCTTGTTGCGGTTTTGAGGTTTGGGGATCGAAACTAGGTAGAAACATTAATTTTGTAGTCAAAATTATTTGATTTTGTTGTGAGATAAGGATTAATAGTAAGCAAATCAGGCTTATACTTTAAGGAATACAAAAAAGGAATTTTATTAACAGACTTAAAATAGGAATAATAATCAGGCATCAACACCAAACACTTTAGAACACTCTTTTCCCCTTCCCACCTTTTCCGTTTCTTTCCTACTGACCATACAAAAGGTAACACTTCGACTTGTAGTTAATCCACCACCTCTGGAACAAGACAGTTTTCTTAATTTATGTAGAGAGATAACCTTTCTTTTGTCTTATCAGGTTGACTCCCCATAGGAAACACAGTTCCCATGGTTATTAGCTTTCCAGCAAGCAACCCCTCCCCCCGAAGGGAAAGATTTGCTTTTCTAGACCCCTTCCCATTTCAGTAGCTTTCCCAGGGCTACTACCAATGGACATATGATGGTCATTGAGGTGTTCTTTTGAGAGCGAATGTTTCTATTACAGTGGCAATGACATCCCCTTACTTCATCATCAGCAACACAAGTCTTCTACTGTTTCCCAGGGCAAGGAAAAATCTTATACACAAAAGTCTCAGTCCACTGCAATTACTCCATTACCCGTGTTAACCAGGCAAGGCTCAGCAAGCGTGTCTGCACTGCATCAACATGTGTGTGTATAGTTCATGGCACAAATATGCATGTGTATGTGTAGCAAAACACTGAGTTCATAGGCGTGCACATACAGACAGAGACCTGTGAACCTTCTTTAGTCATTAATTGTGCTTTTAACGTGTCTTCTCATTTGACCGAAGTAGCAAAGATAAAGCACTGACTTGGTCCTGAGGCCAGTGCAGAGGTACTGGACAGCAAAACTGAGGCATTAAGAAAACATGAAGTGTTAACAATCATTGGTTTATGGCTTGTGTGGCTTGGTGTGGTACTGGCCTTGGGAAAAACATGCACTTGGACAAAGCACTGAGCAGAACACTAACTTTTATAGATATTACCATATTTTGTGTACTTAATGGCATATGATGAAACTGCATATATGGATAAGGAGACGCCATTTTTTTCTGATTCAGCATGGTTAGAAAAATGTATGATAACCTAGTGTAGAAGGAAAAAGAAATCCAAACTGCCTTTGTTTCCTTTTGTGCTGTGGGTATGTGACATTTAATTGCAGGCCTCATACATAGGCTTTTGCCCTGATGTCCCTGCAGGTGTCTCTTGGTTTGAATCTGGCAGGTATTCACAGAACATCTCCACTGAGGCTGCTTATTGAATGGAAGGAGAAAAAAGGGTGTTTTCCAATACTGATAAAACAAAGATGTTTTTAAGATGAACACCTACAGTCTCAAGTTCTATAGGACTATTTTTCTTACAATCTTTTGTCAGTTGCTGTTTTTCTTTCTCCAAATGGAGTTACTACATGTAGAAGAGAGCTGCAACAAAACAACTGCGTTTTACCTCAAAATGGTCATACCTTCTGCAAAGTGGAAATGCTGTTTGTTTAAATATCTCACTTGAAAAACTACTCAACTAGGAGCTTGTCTGGTTCTGCACAGAAATGAAAATTAGAAATATCTTTGTCTTGCCTGCAGTGTCTGAGAGAGGTCAAAGTACAGTAATTTGTCATCATGCCCAGTGAGATGCTGCAATAGAGTTGATGCAATAGAGCACCATTTAGTTGACATTTATCTCAGTATATAATTGCTAATGCCAAAATATATCCCTAGCTGTGGTCTGTGCTGCAGAACATGTACTGGGAAGAGGCACCTCTGAAATAGTGTGAATTGCAAGCATGAATTTTCAACAGCAGGAAAGAACAGAGGCAACAGGTTGCAGAAGTAACAACTCTCCCTTTTGCTCCCTCCCTTTTGCACTCCTGACCTGTGCGTTTTAAAATCAAATGAAGAATGTTATTGTTTGTGGCTGTCATGCTGGCATTAAGGAGTGAACCAATGGTAGAGCTCTCATGTTTGCAGACAGCCTGAAACTTTGGCATTTGGAAGCAAGTTGTTTTCCAGCCTTCTCTCCAGGATGACAATGCTGAAAGCTCACAATGATACACGTCATTATTAGCTGTGCAAATACCAGCTAAAGCTCCTAGGAAAAACAAAGAAATGTCAAGATTATTAATAGTGTTGCACTGGCTCCCAAGACTTCGTGAAGCTTAGGAGGTTGCCATCATATTCCTAGTTTTTCCTGACTCCTGCTACCTGCCTCCTGGTGCTGTGGGCATGCCCAGTGCAGTTGCCACAGCAGTCTGCACCTGGCTCACATGAAATCCCTCTACAATATTTCTTCAGACGTCCATTAGCTTGCACCATTTAAGATGAGCTGTGAGGGTAACATCTCCCTTGGAAGGGTTACACCTCCTGTGGAAGGGTAGCTGGGCTGCTTTCTTCTTCTCTTCTGGTACAGAAATCACTGGTTTGCTGGTGGCAGTGTTCACCCTGCTAAAATAGCCATTTTACTGCCCTTTGAGGCTGAGAGACTTCTCTGGGAGGAAGTCTAAGTTGTGTTAAGGGCTTGCCAACACAGGAAGGTTGTGCCGTTACAAAACTCATGCAAACAAAGCACTACAATGTCAGGCTGCTGGGACTCTCCCTGTCCTTGAGGAATTCGAGGTATTTCTTAATGTTTCAAGGCACTCTGGAATCAAATTCGATAGGTTTTGCCAAATAGAATACGAACAGCATTCAAAACTATAATGACATAGCCCAACTACTGAAGGGCAGAGGAAGAAACATGCAGTGCCTTAGTAGAAAGGAATCTTTCTGTCTTCCATTGATGGGATTTAGGCTTCATAAATCCAGGAGGGACCTTTGTGGTAGCTGTTTGGAGCAAGTACCCTGGAAAGTTAAAAATTTCCCAAGTCAAAATGGGTTGAAAGCAGCTGAATAGGCTTTTTTTTCTGACTATATTGCACCTTGTGTATGAGGTGTATAATGGAGACAGTAATAGCATCACCATGGACATGAATGGGGAATGGGGAAAATGTTTCTATGGGAGTCTTCCTCTTCTCAGCCCTAAAGTGCACAGGGGTGAGGCCATGTGATTATTTTGCTCTTTTGTTCCTGGAAAGATTTTAAATCTAGTACGTTCTGAATTATTGGTGTTTTCACATCTTATCAAGCTACACTATGTTGAAATAGAATTCAGCTGTTCATACAGAGATAGGAGTTCACTGTGTACGCAGCTCTGCAAAGTGAAATTTTGCCAGGCATGTTAAGCCATTTAATATTACAGAAAAAATTTCAAGGGGTACAGGGGACTTCTGATTAAGCTAACAGTAGTTGTGTTTTCAAACATGTATTTTGTGTTTCAAAACCTTTCAAAAATGTATTTGCAATGTGCTTTGGCAAATACCTAGGTTTGATGGTCTCATGCTTTTCAGCCAACTTGCATTCCTGTTATGCTGTTGGAAGCTCACAAATCAGTCATTTTGAATCAGTGTATTTAAGAGTATAACAGCCTGTCAAACCAGATGGATATCTAAGCATGAGCTCCTGCTCAACTTCCTGTGAGTAGCTTCACTGCTGTCAAGGAGACTGAGATGTACTTCATCTGTGACTGTCATGCAAATGCTAAGCATGCATAAGACACTATTTTTTTCTAGCTTATAGTGTCATTAGTTAGTCTTTCACAGGATCATCCAGGTTGGATGGGAGCTCAGGATGTCTCTTATCCAACCTCCATCTGAAAGCATAGCCAGCTATGAATCCAAGTCAAGTTACCTCTGTGCTTTGTCTGGTTGAGCCTTGAAAATCTAGATAGTAAGTGTTTCTCATGGAATCATCTAGCTTCTCTGCTGCTTATTTGGAGAAAAAGAATTCTGTTTACAAGTCAGACTGGTGTATGGGGTATTTCTGCATTTTTCCCTGGCTGGCTCAGTGCACCAGTCTCTGGAAAGTAAGGTCCATGATCACACTGTCTGTAAATTGTATGGATTATTTGAGAGAATAGAATCATAGAATAGAATGGGTTGGGCTGAAAGGGACCTTAAAGATCATCTAGTACCAAACTCCCTGCCATGGACAGGGATGCCACCGACTAGATGAGGTTCTCCAGACCACGCCATCTATTTGGATTTGTCCCTTTCTTCTCCTAATATTAATTTAATAGATCAGCAAACTGCCAGTTTCCTTCCTACACATTTTCCAATTGTCCGTATTGGTCTATGTTTCCTCATTGCTGACTATTCTTCAGCCGCCAGCTGTGTTCCAGGTACCCTTGTCCTCACTTCTCTGATTCTACACTTCTCCCAGCATCTTCTAGTCCCTGTTTCTCAACTTCTGTGTAATTCTTCTGTGTAATTTTTCCATGTGGATAGAAAAGGGTGTATATAATTATGCAGAAGAGCAAAGTTAACAGAAAAATACAATGACAAAGTCAAACAATTAAAAATTCAGTAAGGATTAGCAGCAGTCTCATTCTCTATTCCCACATGCACATGGCTGATCAAGCTGCTGGTAATTAAATGATCAAGTTATTTTGTTCCCAAAACCCTTCCTTGTTCCTTGGACAGGATGTGATTCTGGGTATGAGTCAGGGCTGTGCGTTGACGGAGGTTGTTTGCTGTTGCAGGAGCTGAGACATTTGTAACAAAAGGGCTCAACAATTGCAGGAAAAGCAAAAGGATAGCCTTATGTTTAAGGGGACTGACCCCTGTCCTGGCCATTTGGATGACTCTGGTCTAGGATTTTGGTGATGTAAAGAAAGTGATTTCCTCCTAAATTCTCAAAGACAGTTACAGCAGGCATGTCACACTTTCCAAGGGCTTACCTGCTTGGTACCTGGTATTGGAAACTTTCTGTCTTCACAGATATAATTGAAGTAAATAAGAAAGATTTGCTTTAAAATATAAAGAAATATGTTTTCTGTATTGTTAAAAAAATTCTGTATTCTTAAAAAATCATCTCCTTCACATTTCAAATGTGGAATCAAAAGCTTAAAAGAAAGTTTAAGACACAGCTAGTTTAAGACAGCATTAGGAATGTTTCTCAAGCTCTAAAATTAAAAGAAGGTCTCAATCAGATATGATAGGCATGCTAAGAGGTCTCTATTCATTTTCATTCTGTTAGGCTTGGGGTTTTTCATGTTTTGTGGGTGACAAGCTGAGGTGAGGACAAGACGTGAGAATGGGTATCAGTGACTCTTAAGTTCCCATCTTTTTGGTGCCATTCACTCTATAGTTACACATATTTGAAGCCTTATTACATAAATCTGTTATTCGTTTAGTATTTACTGACACTGCAGCTAATTTTGGAGTTGAGTGTAAGAAGAAATAAGCCAATATACTTGAACCCTTCATCTACCCCAGAGCTTGCACTGTCTGCCACACACCTCCAACCTCCGCACATGACTCTTGAGTGCATCATGTAAGCTCCAGCCATGGAGTATGAAGTATGACCATTTCAGGACAGAGCCCTTCCACTACATGAGCAGGACTCCAGTGCTGAGTCCCTGTTGTCAGTATGTGGGGTCATCTGACAATGTAGGGCATTTTGCTGGTGGGAAGCATTCTCCCTCAGATACTGCCCCACATCCTTGTTCATGTGCACGCGGGTGTTGTATTTTGATAGGAAGTCTGGGACATACCTTCAGCTTTCACCAGGAATGGATAAATGAGAAACAAATGTATCAGGTGTCATGTGTCTGAGAAAGGAAGTGCTTTACTGACTTGCTTCTGCAGTCGGTCTGACGACTTGTACATTGAAGTGTGATTTAACCAGTGAGATGAGTCAGAGAGGATTACACACATGTTGCACAACTTCCTTATACAAAAGTGTTAACCAGCTGGAGTATAGCATCAAGCCTGTCATTTCAGCACAGAAATTTCAAGCATGCAAGAAACAGGTGTCCCCACAAAATGCTGGACCCTTCAGGAAAGGCTGCTCTTTAAATATACGAGTGAATGCATTTGTTTTGGTGGCAGGTCACTAAGCAACCTGCACTGCACCAAGAAAATACAGTCTCAACAGTGCTTCTCAGTACAGGCGGCATCTTTGGCATTGAATCGCTGTACCATGACAGTAGCACTGACAGTAGCTGCAGGGCCTTGTCCACAGCAAAATACTGGGGACAGATACCCAGCTACACCAGTGATTTCAAGTACTGATTAAAAAGCAGGTATGCAGGCTTAGAGTAAAATAGTGGTTGGTGTTTAAATCTTATACAGTATTGTCAGTTCTTCTAGGTAGTATGAAAGTGGATTAATAGTTACAAAAGTCCATAATCAAATGTGGTGGTTTGATCATAAAGATTACTCTTACCTGAACACAGTCAAAGAGCAAATCTTTGTTGCAAAAATTGTGGGCAACTAAATAGGCTGAAAGAATGTTGGAGAGGGAAAAAGGAACAAGGTCTTTCAGACTTCGAGTGTATGTGAAACACAATAGTGCATATTTCTGTGACTGAAACTCGAACAAACTAGATGGCCTCACCCAGTTGTTCCTCAGTAAACTCATCATCCTCACCTGTCATACCTAACCACGGCAATCAGTCACATGAAATTTAGTTTAGTGACGCAAACAAGTGGGTTATTTGTCATTGAGAATATAAATCTTTTTTTAGCTTCCTGTATGTGACATGTCCTCTTAAATAAAAATCTCCATAGCCTCTGCCCCAGACATTAGAGAGGTCTGTCTGTAGATTGGGACAGGACATAGAGGATGTAGTTACAGCTTGCCTATATCTTACAAACACTTTTATGATCAGTGAAACTTTTAGCTAGCTAATCTGTAGCACAGTTTAGTGCCAGACTGCAGGAGGAGGCACAGGAACTCTTCACTGTCCATAGAGGAGCCACCTTCTTGGGAAACCAGCGGCTACAGGGTGCTCTGGCATGCTGCAATGCAGACTGGGGCATGCCCTTTGTTTTGTTGATACGAAACCTTTCAATGCTTCTAGAAAGCAAAGTAGTGAGAAGTGTGAGGTCTGCATAATACAAATTTCTAGCTCTTTGCTGATAGGCGTGAGCTACCTCAGGGTCTGATCAGGTTTGAAGCTGCATGAGAAATGGAGAGAGGGAGTAAACCGTAACATTGAAAATTATCCTAGGAAACCAGGTGACAAAGCATTACATAGCCACTAAATAGCACGTACACAGTAAAATGAACTGGCATGAGTGGGAATTCTGTGTGTTGGGACTGGTGGTATGCCCAGTCATGGCCTCGTGGTGAATTTACTATTTCACTTCCTCTGTGTCACCACTTCAGTGTTGCCATAGCATTTTAGCATGTCTGCATTTACTGAAATGTAAGTTGTTTGAGAATGGAGACATTTAAATGGGAAAGATTTACTTGATGCTCCCTGCTCCTGGTGGACAATGGCAGGACATGAGCTCCCAGTGAAATTTGTGACAGAAGTGAAATGAGTGTGATGCTAATCCTGTCCAAAGGCTTGTAAGGAAGCAATGCCTGTTTCATTTCCAGAGGATAGTGGTCTTAAAGGAGGTTAAAAACAGATATTAACTGGAAATGATGCTGCAGTTTTATAAGAAGACTCCAGAGGGATTAATTTGTTAGACAGCTACTTATCTTGTGTTTGCTGCATTTCATTATTGTTTTAAGACCGGTTCTTGAAATGTATTTTTTACTGCTCACTTCATCTTCTAGTATCACAGTCACAACTTGATGAGAAGGACTAACATTTTTGGGATGATACAAGGGATCAAAGATTACTATAAACTTCTTCTGATGGTGCAGCTGCTTGAATATGTCACCTGCCTCTTCCTCCTACCATGATTATATTTATATGAGCTCACTGGTTTATGGCTCTTTACATTTGTTAATACCAAAAATCATAATATTGCCAACAGCCCACTTGACTCTAATCTCCATGGATTGTGCTGCAGATCATTTGTCTGGTCATGACTGAATTGATACTCTTCCTCAGGAGGAAAGAAATGCAACTAACTGCAACAAATACAGAACACAGAGAGGTTTTATCTTTATCCCCTTCTCTTTTCCCTGTCTCTTTTCCCTTTTTAAATTTCCTTAGTTTTAAAAGGGTTTGGGAACAAGGACTCACCATGGGTAGGGAAGAAGCAGACCACCCCCTGTTCTCTGGGACAGGCACACACTGCTTATAACATGACATGTAAAGGGAACTTATCTCCCAGGCTGTCTGGCACTATAGACTGTTGGCTGAGCAGTGTCAGTGACTAAAGTGACTTGATGGAAGATCTGGATGCCTCCTGCCTGCCACCTGCTCAGCAGACAGGTCTGGTGGACCAGACTGCTCAGCTGGGTCTGTTTTGAGGGAGGTTGTTTATTTTGGGGAGATGTCAATGAAAGGAACTGCTGGTGTGCTCCTCTGGCAACTGACCTGCAGTGGGAGATACCAAGTGGCAGCAGTATCACCACATATGAGTCCCCTCTGGTGCCTGCTGAAGTGGATGGTGAGGTGTCAGGGCTCTTCCACTACCAGATAACGAAGAGGGATGAAGAGGGATGCTCCTATAGCAGCAGCAGCAGCAGCAGAAGCACCAGCTCAGCTGGGAGGATTTGGCTAAGCAATGTGCATATGGATACTGGCAGCACCTGTGCAATTCACAGTCTCTCACCTCTAGAAGCAAAGGTGGTCCCAGCTGCCCTCCTGGACACATCTCAGAAGGCTGAAATCTGAGCACTGCTGATTTATATGATGTGGAGTGCTGAGGTCAAGGGAGGGAGCCACCCACCTTCCAAAAATATAATTTATGTTTATAATTATCTTTACTGAAATACCTGAGAGGTAAAGTGGCTATCTTGCTAGCACCATGATCCATCAGCTTCTAAGAAGTTACTCAAGTCTATTAATTTCAAATGCATCTAGTTATTTTTTGTGTCTCAGTTTCTGTGTCCCCAGGTTGAAAACGTGAAGCACTCAGGAGGCAGCTGTCAGGAGGAGGCAGTTGTGAGAACTCAGGTTGTTCAACAGCTGTGGAAGGAGAGCTTCAGACATTGCAGGCTGGGCAGAGGAAAAAAGGAGATCCTTGAGAATGATAAACTAAGCTGATACCTTGAAAAAACTCAAAGATATTAGCAGTTAGAAAAATTCTAGTGTTCCCTTTGCTTACTCTTGATACTATTTGATTAATAGTGCTAAGGGTTAATAATCACTGGTATCATCATTCTCCATCAATAGAAATAAAATAGCTGACTTTTGAAATAAATATGATTCAAGGTTCATTTGCTGAAGGAATCAAAATAGTATCTTTTAAATTTGACATGATCTTTTCTTCCCAATTCCTTGCAAATGCATTTGCATTTCTTCAATAGAAGTGTTTGTTAGATAGTCTTGCAAAGGAATAATGCTGAGAATGAGATGAGAAAACATTTTATTGCCTTCAGCATGTATAAGCTTTCCTCTAAAGGAGAAATCCTGCCATTAACACACATTTGATGTTCTGCTAAGTGTAGCAAAGATTATTGAGTGAAATATTACAAGGGCTTAGAAGCACACCTATAGCTATGTGGCTTTAATAGTTTATGTAAAGGTGGTATTACCTATTTGTAGCATGTGCTGAACTGTGTGGGTTGTTACACCCAGGAAAAATACAACAAAATGCTCAACTGCTGCAGATCCCCACTGTTTTCCCTTGGTCTGTGCCTTCCCCGCTTTGTGCAAGGT
Source organism: Eopsaltria australis (assembly GCA_034509425.1). Lineage (NCBI taxonomy): Eukaryota > Metazoa > Chordata > Aves > Passeriformes > Petroicidae > Eopsaltria > Eopsaltria australis. Next base: position 234,276 of record JAVTVJ010001350.1, on the reverse strand, counting down.
GGGTCCTGGCATGAGAAGGTTGGTGGCATTGCCCTGTTCCTCAGTTCCCCTTGCATGCAAGGGGCAGCAGTCGGATCTCATGTGGCCTGCAGGACCTGGAGGGGTGTGAGTGGGGCTTTGCTGCACCCAGGGTTTAGCTTTGAGGGACCCAGCTGCAGCCTCTGAGATCCCCAAGAAGGCTGCTCCTTGTTTGTTGGGTGTCTCAAGTCAGCTCTGGAGTCTCAAGTGAAGAAGCATCTGCTCCGTATGACATGCATGTGCCAGGGAGAGCAAGGCTTGGGATGGCGGAACAGGGGCAGCTGTGCTCTGCTGTGGGGCAGTTAGGATGTGGGAATCCATGTCAGCCTCCCAAGGCAGGGACTGAGGTACCACAGAAAGAAATATTAATATCATTCTGACTACTGGGTTCCAGTTACCTAAAGTGTGGTGTCTTGACAGAAAGAAAATCTAGTTACTGCTCCTGCATAATGTGTGTTCAAGGGTGTTACAGAAAAAGAATCTGAAAGTAAACCAAAAAGGAACTAGTGCATATTTGGGGTCAGTCCTGTTTTCTCTGTACTACTATTACTTTGCAATGTAGAGGATTTCCCACTTGCAAACTCACTTCTGGGGAGCTCAATTACTTTTCCTGAAGAAGAATACTAGGGGACTACTTAATTTCTTACTTAACCAGTTAAAATATTGCATTGTAAAAACCTTTCCTAAAGCATTTCTTGAACTTTAAGCAAGAAAGGATCTTTCAGCGAGGTGTGATCTTAGAGAAACTAAAGGTTTTGCTTTTCAAGTTTAAATTTCTCCCTCTCTTCAAAGGTGGAAGCAAGTATTTTTAACCCAGAAGAAGGTGCTTTTGCTAGCAGACTCTTGATTTTAGGCCAGGCTCAGAAGCCAACTGATATATGAAAACAGACAAAATATTGCTAAAACTTGTTACACTTCTACCAATGAAGCTTCTGAATACAGCCACTGAAGTGTGAAACAGCAACAGCTCAGCACACAGTACTAACAAGTATGATGCTGCTTTGTCACCTTTTAGAAATTAATTTAACATCTTGGTGAGAAGAAAACAAACCAACAATCTAACCAAGAACCCCTGAAGAAACTGTTAGTTGGATTATTCTTTGTTTTACTATATAACAGCAATTGGCTGTAACCCAAAATAATTGCCTCAACTAAATTAAGCAATTTATGTGTTTAGGGGCCTCAGAATGAACAAACTAAATTGAAACTGAGGGCTACTTTATTGAAAGATGTTTGTTTAGGTACACTGGTTCAGTGTGAAAAATGTATCCATTTAAGAAGAGCTGTGTTGAAAACTCTCCAAGAAAACTTCTGCTGAGTTGACAAGCAGAATGCACTTGCTGAAAGTCAGGTCAAACAGCTGGAGCCCCTGCACTGGCTGAAGCTGCACCATCACTGGGAAATGACCAGTAAGGTCCCACCATAAGCAGTACCAGTACTGACCACTGCCTACCTGTGCTATTTTGCCTGCAGTTTGCAGTCTTTGTTGCAACTTTGCCACAGGACAGAAGTGACTGAAAGTACCAGTAGGTGTAGAAAAACCTGGATGTAGAGATATGTAATAATTCTGCACAGAAAGAGCAACTAAATTTCAAGTACCAATCTGCCAGCTGGAGATTTGCTGGGAAATCAAAATCTTTGTTAGAAATTTATACTGACAGCTAAGTGGTAAAACTAATACAGTGCTAGAGCAGACCTGGTGTACTGTCTGTCCTCAGCCACAGGCTTGGGATAGATGCATTCTCTCCTTTTCATTTTGTGCAATGCAGATCACCTTTCTTTTACATGCTGTTTGTGGCAGCCTTAAGGCCTTTGTGACAGTGGCTGTAGCTTGCTGAGAGGCCAGTGAGATTGATCTCACCCTCCCTTAGGCTAACAGTGATCTTGGGTGGAAGGTTTAGACCCTACAGCAGTTCTTCCCTGGTGCAGCTCAGCATAGCCACAGACACTTAACAAGGTTGGGTTTGTAAAGAAGGAGGGCAGTAACTAAATTCAGAATGACCTACTTAGACTGTGTGTCTTGAGTAAGTAGGTACTGATGAAATTCAGTGTGAGAGCTATCAGGCTGTAAGAAAAGAAAATTATGGTGACCTGGGTAGGGTCACCTTCAGCTGTACTCTTTCAGCACAAGCAAGTTAATGGGTAAAGGTTTGGAAATTGACGTATGTGAACCACGTGTGTGAAATTTTAAAGTGATACATGCAGGGAATATGCCTTCCTTTAAAAAATCTGACTGTAAAAGTGCAGGAGAAATTCATCCTCAATATAATCCTTGGTAACAATAAAAAAATTTCCTCTGCCCCCCATTTCAAAGTGTTCATCTCTGCCAAGTCAAGTACCTCTGGGAATCATCAAGGAGGAATTTGTGAGGAAATAGAGAGGGGTTAATGTGTTCCCCTTAGTAACATGTATGCGGATTTTTCTGTGTATCATTTAGCATTTGATGCACTTTGACGTGATGGCTGTCACACTGGGACATCTCTTTGGAAGGAAATGCAAAATTTGGATTCTGTTCTCAGAAGTTTCTTCTGCAGCCTTTGAGAACAGAATCTTAGAAGTGGATGTTTAATATGGACTGTGTCTGGCAAGGGCTACTATGAATAGATGAGCTGGGGCCTGTGTGGTGTACCATGTCTCAATCCCCTAAGATCTTTGCAGCTGAAGACCTTGATTGATTTTATGAAGTGGATTAGTAGGTGGTAGGAGCCTGCAGACCAGAGGTGATTTACAGGGATGGGATGGCCTCCACATGTGAAACCTGAATGATGCAGGGTCCTGGACCTCCAAGAAGATTAGTTCCTGTAAAAAAAGGTGAAAGCATGAAAACTGAAAAATAGCAGGGCAATGTGTGTGAATATGGAAGGGTTTTATGTAGCAAGAAACAATGTGATCAACACATTGACAGAGGTTGATTTATTTTAAGATGAAAGAAACTCTACTACTGTCTGTGTTACTAAGCTTGAAATCAGCAGCTTCTGGTGTGGATAGAGCCTGGCTGTCAGTAAAGGAAAGTCTTGACATTGCACACATCCTTAGCCCAGCAGTATATGCTGCACAGAGCACTTCAGAGTCTGAGACCTGCTGTAAATATTTAGGACATCCCAAACAAAAAACAAGAGCCTCATCAAAATTAATTAAATTATCATTAGTAGGCACAAAATTACTTTTAATCAAAGATTTTCATGTTCCCTAGTCTATTCTCAGCCTCTTGGTTCTTGTCTATAACAGCTAACTAGAAAGACCTCACAAAGTGAAACATGGCTTTCTCTGCACTATGTGCCTTTGCTACTCTTGAAAGACGTCCTTTCATGAGGAAATAACCAAATATTTTTTTTATGTAACCCAGCATTTGATAGGGCTGTCTTTGAAGGGAGGTCACTGTGGGAAATTTTAGTAATTCCTCCCTAATATCAGACATCATCATCTCAAAAGGGGAGAGGCACTAGACCAGCAGGCAGCCAGAACATGGCAGCTATTGTTGGCAATCCAGGTTGCAAGGCCTGTTTGTTCGTCAGGGGGTAAAACTGCTGAACTCAACCCTCTCTAATAATTTTTCTTCAAGTCAGTGGTGAAGTCAGTAAGTGTCAGATGAGTCACTGTGGCCATGGATTTGCCATGAGCCAAAAGCCACTCCTTGCCCCCACATTAGTGCCAGACAGTGCAATGTGTAAATGTGAGGACACAGTTTTGCCCTATACTGAGACCAGTGCTGCACCTTATCACAGTCTCCTGGGTTATAATTCTAGAGCAACTCACATAGAACAACATATTTAGGGCCATATATATAATACTGAGCACAGGCACAAGGCATTTATTCTAATCTTTGCAAGTTGGGTGCAATACCTCCTTAAATCAAAAGCAATGTGACCAGCAGATCGAGTGGGGCTTTTCTGCCCCACTGCTCTGGTGAGCTGTGCCCACCTGAAGTTCTGCATCTAGTTCTGAGGTTCCCAGCACAAGAAAGACATGGATCTGTTGGAGCAAATTGGGAGGAGGGCCATGAAAGTGGTCAGAGAGATGGAACACCTCTCCTATGAAGACTGGATGAGAGAGTTGGGGATTGTTCAGCCTGAAGCAGAGAGGGCTCCAGGGAGACATTATTGCCTCAGTACTTAAAGTGGGCCCACAAGAGAGCTGGAGAAGGCCTTTTTATCAAGGCCAAGGACAAGGGATGATGGCTTTAAACTAAAAGGGGAAATATCTAGATTGGATACTAGAATTCTTTACTACAAGTGTGGTGGAGCACTGGAGCAAGTTGCCCAGAGGTGCTGTAGATGCCCCATCACTGGAAGTGTCCAAGGCCAGGTTGGAGGGAGATCTGAGCAACCTGGTCTAGTGGAAGGTGTCCCTGACCATGACAGGTAAGTTTCAACCAGATCTCTAAGGTGCCTTCCAACCCAAACCATTCGTGATTCCATGTTTCTCCCTTCTGTCCCTATGAGGTACACTCTTCTCCATGACTGGATTACATTTTAAAGGAGGTGGTTTACAGGCATCTTTCCATGTGCTGAATAACAAGTGAATGGTGGTATCTATTCTAGAATAAACGTCAGTAGGTCACCAGACTTTTAGGGAACCTTTCATACAAGGACCCAGGCCAAATGATTTAAGTTACAAAACGCTCCCAAGAGATGCACTTTCATTTTACTAGTAGGCAAAGAAACAGTGAAAACAGAAATAGTCCACTGAAAAGACAACATAGGAAACTTGTAGCACAAGGAGAAAGCAAGCCTGTGGTCTCTTGGGGTCTCAGGCAGTGTGCTGTAAACAAAGCTTGACCAAAACGTAATATTTCTGCTTTTTATTACTTCAAAGCCCTTTTACAGGAAAAGAGGATTTATAATATAGGAACTAATGGCTGAAATATGCATGTACCTTTCCAAAGGCAAAAATAATTCTCTAACCTTCTGCAAATATGGTGCTTTCATGAGGCAAGGTCACTGCACAGTTTCTTCTCCTCTGCTTAAAAATATCTCACAGTTATAAAGTAAACATATTGCCAGATCCCAGAATGAACCTCTTGAGTGCTCTTGACATCACAAATAAAGTTGCCTCTAAATAAATAAACATGTAAGTAATGTCATGTTGACCCTTCTGAATATTAAAAGCTTGCCTTTTCCTCATCTCTCTTACTGAAATTACCATAATTTTCTTCCAACAGTTTTCAGAGAGCTGTGCTCTGTGTAAGATCTACTCTAACAAGGCCCCATGTGAAGCCACCTCCATGAGAAACTCTAAAAATCATCCTAGCCTTCTTATGAGCCTCCCACAATGCTGTCTGTGCTACCCTTCTCAGCTCCACTGTACTAATTGCTTACCTTTGTGACTAACATTTTTCTGCCTTAGAGCTACTTCATGCAGATAAACAGCTGCACTTCCAGTAGCATGACTGTACTATTACTTTGCAAACAGCACATAATGTTTGACTAAGTTCAGAGTGAAATTTAATGTTAGTGGTGCTTAAAGCAGACTAGTTCTTACCCAAAGTGAAACTTTCTCAAAGTGGAAGGTCAACAGATTTATCAGGTCCATCTCCAAAATGCTTTTCTTAATGAAAAGAGAGAAATATGCTCCTATCCTACCTGGAAGTCAATTACACTTTGGATAAAAAGAAAAGGAAAAAAGCCATTCCTCATCTGTCTGTCCATTAATAATCCCTGTAGACATTAATAATCCCTGTAGTACGCAAAATAGTCCTGAGCATAGAACTGCATCTGTTATTGAGCCCCATGTATCATTGCATAACTAGCATGATTATACTTGCAGAGAGGGGGTCAAGTATAGTTAATACACCCACATGCAAGAATTATTCCAGCAGGTACTGCAGGGACTTGCTACACTATGTTTTGATTAACTTAACTCTCCCCTATCCACTGTTCCTCTCTTAGAGACTGTTGAAACTCAAAATAGAATCTCTTTAAATTAACCAGAGATAAAAAGCCAGCTTGAGACATGTCATGCACTTTTCCTTCAAAGTGCCATACTTTTGTGTATTTGTCATGGTGCTGCAGGCATCAGCAAGAGTGCTCCCGAGGAATATTACCCCTGGGCTACAGCCTGAGCTGTGGTGTGTGGCTGTGACCTTCAGAGCACTGGTGTTGGTGGCAGTGGTTCCCTCCCACAGAGGAGGGTCTGAGCTTTCTGTGAGGATCAAAACTTCCTCCAGCCATGGTCGGTGGCATCCTGACAGCATCCTGTGTCCAAGAAAGCCATTTAAAATTCCTCTTGTCCCTTTTGAACTCCAACTTTTAAAGCAAGGGATGCAAGTCTGGAAGTGTCTTATTTCCTCCCTGCTCTCCCCTTAGGAACTAGTCAGGGACATTTCTATACCTGTTGTTTCATAGGTGATTTTTCCTCTGGTTCCTCATTACCTGAAGCCAATTTATGTTGTACGTGTTTCAGCAGTTTTTGGTGGGAGAGGCATTGATATCCAGGGCACAGAGGATGTGTTGGATCAATAAGGTGGCTTTGGTGTGTGTTGCCTTATGGGATGCAGAATACTGGGTGCATGCAATCTCTCTTTTCTGATCACGGTCTGAACCAAACACTCATCTCAGATGCATGGAATGGGAAATCTGAGCTGTAGTGCACTCATACTGAGAGTATGTGGGTACAGCACAGATATCCAGACAGACAGATGTGCATGCACACGTACATACAGTGCTTCATCTATGTGGAAGAGAAAAACCTTTAACATTAGGGAAGTCACTGAACATGCAAAAGGTGAACTTACCTTTGTGTGTAACACCAGTTGTGCCAGGATCTGCAGCTCAGAAAGGCTGGTTGTGCTGCTGGGAGCTGCCACAAAGAGTTCTTCTTACCACAAGAAAGAGACTTTATTTTTTTTCTAAAGGTCTTGTAAGCAAGGAGAGAAAAAAAAAACTAAAAATATTAGAAAGGAGCATGTTTTGCTCTATCATTTCACAAAATAGCATGGTAAGATGTTTTTTTCTGGCAAGCAATGGTAAAGAATTTCAATAAAAAAACCTCAGGCCATGATTGAAATGTAACATTTTTGTTCATAAATTGATCCCAAATAACAAAACTATGCATGCATTAGAGAGGGAAAAGCAATGGAATAATAGGTGGATGGAGGAAAGAGACTGGTATTGTTAAGCTGACATCAAACATGCTTTTTTTCCTATTCCTTTTAATCGTCTGAGCCAATGTCAAAAACCCAAATAATCAAAACTGAGAAGAATTTCAGCAATAGGGTCCGTAACTGAATAAGTATAACTTGCATTGTGACTGTCCCAGGATTATTTAAAATAACTAAATGAACAGATGTTAAGGAGCACCAGTGAGAAGCATGAATGTTAAATGGCTCTGTCTCCTATGCTGGATGTGGGGGCAGTGGCAATGCCAGACCACAACTTCCATCTGCACACCACTACTTGAGTCCTCCTACAATTAACAATAATCACTGCTTTATCCCTTTTAGAGTATACCCAGGGACATATGTGAAATCACTTAGTTGCTAATGAGGGATAATTTAAGGACTGGTCAATTTTAACCCCCAGTGGAGCACTTGCATTTCTTGTCACATGCTGTCACCAGTGGCTGGTGGCCTCAGCAGAAAGGCCGCTCACTGAGCAGAGGAGAGCTGACTCGGGCTCTGAGCCCCTCTCCACCACTCCTAGTCAGTACAAGAGCTAGAATGAGCAGAGGTTGCCCTGCTGTGTTATTGTTCCTGTCTGCCCCTCCTATAACGGAGCAGGATCTCGCAGATCCCTCCAGCAATCTGCCGGCATTCCCTCTCCCAGCCACTTGTGAGCAGTCACCTCTCCCGCAGTGCCTGGCTGGGCAGTCCAGCTCATCCCGATATGGATGTGGCAGGGCAGCTGCAGCCGGTCCTGTGGAGCTGGCAGCAAGAGGAGCCCATTGGTGATGGGTGAGGAGACAAAGCTGTCTCTTCCCCACCTGGGAGCCTGCCACGCTCTGCGCAGAGCTGTTGCTGACAGCTGGGTGCCAGAGAGTGTCTGTGAAGCTGGGAAGGGGACAATGTGTCCCAGGACAGCACAGAGTGCCAGGCTTGTGGAGCTGGCTTTGAGGAGCAGTTCTCTCACTTAAGCTGCTGTGGTCTAAAACCTCACTGGCACAGAAACAAATGCAGAACCAGCCCTTTGTTCACGCCCCCATTATCAAGAAAGTGTTCATCCAGAGGGACCTTGACAGGCTTGAGGAGCAGTCCCCTGTATCAATACAGGCTAGGGGGTGACGGGGTTGAGAGCGGAGAAGGATTTGGGGGTTCTGGTGCATAGAAAGCTGGACATGTCTCAGAAATGTGCACTGGCAGCCCAAAAGGCCAACCATATCCTGGGCTGCATCAAAAACAATGTGAGCAGCAGGTTGAGGGAGGTAATTTTGCCCGTCTGCTCCTCTCTGGTGAGACCCCACCTGGAGTGTTATGTCCAGCCCTGGGGTCCCCAGCACAGAAAGGATGCAGTCCTTCTGCAGAGAAGGGACACAAACATGATCAGGGGGCTTGAACACTTTCCTCTACTAAGAGGAAAGGCTGACAGAGCTGGAGGGATGTGTTTTATAAGGGCGTGTAGTGATAAGACAAGAGGAGATGGCTTCACACTGAAAGAGGCTAGATGTAGATTAGCTATTAGGAAGAAATTCTTTACTCTGATGGTGGTGAGGCACTGGAACAGGTTGCCCAGAGAAGCCGTGGATGTCCCCTGGATGATCTCTGGTTCCAGACCAGGTTGGACAGGTCTTGGAGCAATCTGATCCAGTGGGAGGTGTCCCTGACCATGACAGCTGAGTTGCAAGTAGATGATCTTTAAGGTCCCTTCCTACCCAAATCATTCTGTTATTTAGGTTGAAGACTGCTTTAAGTGCTAATTCTTAGCTCTATTCAATTCACGATTTTGAAGTGCACAGATGGACTTGTTTCTCCCACTGGTGCCTACACAGCAGCTTGCTTCTGCTGATGCATATAGCACCCTGATGTGGACACTACAGCCAGATCACAAAAATCACCCCATCAACTTGCACTGGATTTGTGTCAGGTCAAAGCCTGCTTTTCCATGGCCGGCAGTGTCTGTGCTGATCTCATGAGGAAATTGACGGGCTGGGGAAGTCTGGCCTGACACAGCCTGTGAAAAAGCCCAGCCAACACTAGACCTCTGCCTGTGCTGCTGATAAATCCCATTCCTTTATTTCTCCTTAATGCAATTTGAAGCATTAGAAACAAATTTGCAAATAGCAAAATGCAGTTTCTCATAAAATACTCAGTTACTATGCTATAAAACAGCAGATACAGGCTGCAACAGTTATTTCAGTGGGCAGTGGAAGCATCCATGACAGTTGTTTGGCCACTAAGGGCTCACCTGAATTTCTGGTCAGTGCAGGACAGTGTGTGTTTTTCTTCCTGGGGTAGTGGCTGATTGCTGCAGGTGATTCCAGCTTTCCCAAATTGCCACACTGCCAGTGAGGAGCACACAATGTTACACCACTTCTCACCACCTGTGATAGCAGAGGTGAGGTTCTGCATAGAAATGCAACAAGGACGCAGCAAAGACACAGCTGGTGACTGGAGGGGAAACTGAGTGCCTGGGGCTCGTATGGGTGGGTGTCAGGGGCCTGAGATGCCCCTTGCACTGGCCAGGTAGTGCTGGCATGTGGATGAAGGGCAGCTAATGCTGCACTTGTTTACTCCATGCATGCTGCTATTTCCAACTGTGTGACTCCGTCTGTGTTCCTCAGGGAGATTAAGGCTGCCCTTATTTCTGCGAATCCTCAGCTGAGATCATCCACAGCTTTAGTATCTGTGCTTTAGTAGGGCCAAATCCCATCTTGCAAACAGATTTATAATCAGTGCTGCCATGATGGAGATGATCTACAGGAAGGGCATCCAAGGATATGCTGAGCGCTAACACAGACAAAACTATGTTTCTTCCTCAGCCACTTTGCAGAGCAGAAGCATGCACTAGACAGTTGTTTCCTCTCCAGGCAGTCATCAATGGGACTCCTTCCTATCCACCCCAGAGGATAAATTCCAGGATGACTCACACAGGTGTAATGGCTGTGCTCTCTGCTAGCAGCCCTGGCTTGGTGGGAGCTTCCAGCCAAGGTTGCCCAGTGTGGTGGGATCACACTTGCAAAAGGCTTGGTGGCCTCCTTGGTGGTGCTGTCACTGGGGTGACACATGATATGGAAGCAGCTGGTGCTAATGCAGCTGGAAAGTCAAATATAAATATAAAAATTTCTAGTTGCTTTTGTAAGCAGAGAGGGTGGCCTTTAGGAGGCTTCAGTAAATGGGGCTGAGATGCCTGAGCTCATGTGTGAGCAGCTGTTCAGTGTGTGGTGGCCATGTCAGCCCATGGAACCACCTGGATCTGGCTGTTGGTGCTTCTCCTGGTGCTCAGAGCACAGCATCTGCCAGGGGTGCCAGAGGCCTTTCCACCAGGCACATGTGGAAAGGGATGCTGTGGAAAGTGCTGCAGGTGTTCCTTGTTTAACGCTCCTGTGGAGCAAAAAGATAAAGGCAGCATGTGTCTGCTCTTTCCCGCTAACCTTCAATAGGGCATTTTCCTTGTACTTTCAAAACCATACTATGCAATACTCTGGAAGTAGTGTCTCCACCCCCACTTTCAAATATATTCATCTGTAGAGTGTGAATGGTTATAGTCTATGCATTTTTTGTTTCATTGTATTCCACTTTTCTTTTTCTCCTGTAAAAATCTTTCAAAACTTGTATTTAGGTCTCTTGTTAGCTGTTGAGTATTCAAGGGTAAAAGCAGGTACTGTGTCAGCTTGACCCAGGATGATGACTCTCCTGTTGCTGAGTTGTGCATTAAGGTGGAAGGACAGGCTAGAACTGAACTGAAACACATCTGTGTTTTCTGGTTTTTCCTTAAGTGAGACTTCTTTTTCCTTCCTAGAACCAAAAATTTAAGACTTTAAATTTTGACTTGAAATGTCATTTTTGGCAAACAGTTTTAGTACTACACTTGTGCCTTTTGCAAAAGAACAAAACTAGCATAATCCTGTGTGGTTGGAGAAGTACACTTGCTAACCCAGATTGCTTTTGACCTAGATGGCAAGCTCCTGCCTGCCTGTCTTGCTTGGTTTCTAACAAGTCAGCTCCCACACTTTGGGCAGTTGTTGTAACCCCCTTTCTCCAGAAAGACATTAGGCACTTAGGTGAAATCTAGGTCAGCCAAACTGGGGGGAAAAATCAAAACTTGCGTCTGAATAAAAATGTGGAAACATTGCATTTGACAATGAAATTTATCTGTTTATGAAGTCTCTGTTGTGACTATTCTATTAAAGCAAGGCTGGCATTATTTCCCAAATTTTGAAGTTGTTCAAATTTCCTTATTTGTTTGTTGATAATTGACTAAGCAGTTTGCCAAATGTTATGCCATCCAGGGCTGGTAAGTGTTGCTTGTGTCTGTTATATTTTATTTTCCCATTTCCAGTGGATCACATTTTGAGATTTCAAGAAGAGAAGTTGTTTGTGGAGAGTCACAGAGGTGCTTTCTTTGATGACTTCTGAGATTTTTTAATTGCCCTACATAGACTACACAAAAATAATTTTCCATTAGTATTTTATTTATTTTACCTAGTACAGAAAAGTAGTACATCAGGTCTTCACATAGGCCATGTTTGCTTTTTGTCCTGATTGTTGTTCTGTAACTAATAGTGCTACTTTTAAAAAACCACAGGACAAGCCTTCTGTCCATCGAATATGTTTCAGTGATGCTAAAACAGAAAACAATGATGATTTCAATGGACTCACTGTCTCAGCACCTTAACATAATTTAACCAACAGGATATGACAAGAAGATGCAGCTGACTTCTTTCATTGTGTAACATCTTTAAGCCTGCAGCTGATTTGTGTAAACAGTTATTTACTCAACAATCTCTTATACTAGGAGACTTCCTGTGAATTGCATAATTTGATGCAGAAAAAACACAGTGAGCAAAAATATCACTGTGAGAGCCTAGAGAATGAAATGAAAATAATAGGTGCTTTTCTTGCCTCTGATCACCAGCAGCAATGTGTGTTGAGAATTTTCCTCACATAAATTTGGTCTCCCAAGGCTATGGCTGCAAATTCAGTTGCTTCTCCACTGCTGCCTTCAAGCTTAGCACCTCCCCTCACCACTAATTCAAGTGTAGGGTGTACACAGAAGCTGGGACGGGTGATTGGGAAAAGCAGCTGTGACAAGTGACAGGGATGGAGCTGTTAACTCTGCACATTCCTGAGCAGGGAAGAAAGAGCTTGAAAGCAAAGGAGGGAAGAAAGGGGCAACGGAAAACAAGAAAGTACCAGAAAAAGAAAACTGGCTGAGGAGTCAATAGCAAAGATTGACAAGACTGGGAGTATGGCACTCCCATAAGGGGAGAAGTAGTTGGTTATGGGGAAATGAGGTGTGTAGTCTCTGTAATCTGGAGGAGACCTTTATTTTTCCTTTAAGTACATACATTCATTTGATATCTGGGGATAAAGAGGTTTTCTGTCTTACTGTAATTTCTATAGAGCAAATAAATCAGAATATGTGTATTAGTAGTTGGTACCATCATCACTACATTTTCTGCAAATTGAACTTTGGATTTCACTGAACCATATTCATGTTCACAAAAATTATCTCAAATCTAGAGTAAAGCTACCAGATGGGAAACAAAAAGCCCACAGATAAACCCACCAAATGAAAGGGTGCAGGGAGGCTCTCCACCTCTCCACTGGAATATCCCTATAAGAAGGGCTGGTACTGGGGCTGGGTCTCCACACCTCCCACCCCAACACAGCATCATTCCCATGTTATACAGCAAGCCTTGTGTCTCTTAGAAAGACAGGGCAATAACTTAAAAAATATGTTGGTGAGAATGGCTGCAGTCAGTCTGTAATTCGGATTTGTCAGCTTGTTCAGGGGATGCTGCCTGTCTCCCCTCTGAATCCTTGCAGCACCGAACAGCACACTGCACTTTGGTGATACTCAGCACAACTCAACACAGGCCATGCTGCAGTCAGTGTAACAGCAGCTAGAGTGGCTTTACAGGTTCCTGGTCCTGTCTCACACACAGCTGAGACAATGATTTTTCTGCAAGGAGTTGTATGCCTGCTTCCAGTGACTCCTCTGCCGGCAATCCTCTGTCCTAGAAGTATGTGCTCTGCAGAAGGCTGTGGTTTCAGCCCAGATACAGCACCTTTAGAGAAGTGACCTGACTGGGTCTGGTTTGGCTTTTTGTTTTGTTTTGTTTTCTAGTCCTACCCACAATTGTGTGCTTGCTCCCAGCTTGCTAAACCTTCATACTGATTGCAAAGAACTTCATATGCTGAGAGGATCTTTTTCTTCACGCTCCTACACCACTTTAAAGATGAACTTTTTATGGGACATTCCACATAATAAGAAATCCCCACAATGACTGTATGTGCTGACTTCTATTTTAGAGTTGTGCTATCAAAATCATCCTAGCTATGTGTCAGCACAAACAGAGCTGTGCATTTCTTGGGACTGGTAAGTTAGGCTGTGTTTAAGAGGAAGACAATTCATGTGTTTTGCCAGTAGCATATTCTAGGGGGTTTTTGGCCTGTAACATTTTCTGCTTCTCTCCCAGGGGCCTCTTTCAGTAGTCTGGCAACTGTTCTCTTCAATAAGACAAGCACTAAAACACAGAAACGTAGGGACGTGTCCGTATTCCACTTTGGCTTCTCTTACACACCTGATGGGAAATCCTTTTGGCATATGTGGCTGGCACTGCAGCCCAACTTATATCAACCTCTAAAATTATGATATTGAATTGAATAAAAGGTGAGTTGGTATAGAAATGAGTGGGTAAACAGAAAGAGATGCATTATACATTGCTCATGGAACAATTACTTACAGTCAGCAAATGTCTTTATGTGAACATCACAGTCATGAAATACGAGATGTTTCATCATGCTAATGCTGCGGCAAGGTCACATGTAGCTCAAACATATCAGGAAAGAATACTAAGAAGGTATTAGTGCATTGGTGAGTTTTGAGAACAGCCTGCAGATTTTCTGTCAGTATTAAACCCCTGGCCATCACATTTATTTTATAAACCTTAGTTTTGACACTATGATCTTCTGATGGGAGTGGTAGATAAGCAATTAGCAGATACGCTGCACAGAACAAACTACTTGTTCTACAGTAGTGCTCGGAGGCACAGAGTGTATCACCATTTCTCCATAGAGTCTCTGTGTCTAATTGATATTCCCTAAAGGTGACAGACTCTAGTGCTTGCCTTTTCCTTCATACTCAGCCTTTTATTTCATTCTTTGATTTTTCCACTGTAATCTCCCAGTACTGCTAAAGAGGAGGAAGTATTCTCTGCCCATAGATTGCCTGTTTCTGCCATAAGTCTCTTGGGTTTAATCAAATGTGTGATTGAGATGTGAAACTGAGATACTCATAAACAAGTGTTGTCTTATATCAGGAGTGTCTTAAGTGAAAAAAGAGGTTGTTTTTATGGAGACTGTCATCACATTTTATTCTTCTTCAGGAAGAATAGTCTGAGTTCCGCTTTCCAAACCCTCTCCATGTCATAAGAGATTCTTGTGCAGTTTTCCCTGATGGTGTGGCCCAGGAGTGCAGCCACCTGTGTGCGGGGGAGTGAAGGCAGATCAGCTGGATTGCAGAAGGTCTGTTATAAGCAGTGTGTTTCCCAATCAGATTCTGTTTTACCACAGTGTTGGAAACTGTTTTGCACTGCTCAACATCTTTTTAACTTTGTCTCATAGTTGCTGGGGAAGCAAGGACAGTTCCCATGCTACATCAATGCACAATGCAAGCTCAATTAGGCAACCTGCTTCTGGCTAGTGCCTCCTAACTCCTGCTTTGGAGAAAGTTATTTCTATGCCTGAAACGGGCAGCTGTATCATGATGCCCTTGCTCTGCTTCTGACTGGAGTAGCTGGATTTTCAGCCACATTTGGAGGCAACAGAACAGACAGAGCTCTGATTTGGTCTCAGGAATCTCTTTTCTGCACCATAAGGACTGCAGAGAGCTGCCAAGTTCCCTATGAGGGAAAAATCAGTGGATGAGAAGAAAAATCATTTTAGATCACAGTTCTGTCTCAGATATACCCCTCTCCTACAAAATCTTCTGCTTTGGTTCACAATCCATGCTTTGTTTCTTTGTCTCCCAGTTACAGATTCAGGCAAGACAGTATGACTACTTTGATTTTTGTGGAAGGTCTTGTCAGACACCATATGGCTGTGTCCTAGTTACCCCAACTCATTCTAGTTTGGGGCTAGGTTGTGTGAGTTGCTGTACATGCTTTTCAGGAGTTCTGTAAAGGGACCTGCATTTTGGATAAATTGACCTTGAAAAAAGTCCTCACTCTTATAAATATTTTGACCTGCTGCCAGGCTATAGAAATCTATTCTTAGAGCAGATGATGCTATGGCAACTGTCCCTGCAATATGACACAGTAGCAAGAATTCTGTCTTCTTTTAATCTGTAGCTCCCAAAATACCTTCCACACATCCCAAGCCACCTGGCTTTCCCCACCCTTTTCAGAACCAGGAAAGCAGCTCCTTCCCAATTTATTTTTCTAGTTCAGTCTGAGGCAAAACTGTCTTTCAATTTAAGTAGATCTGAAATAACATACTCGGTCCCAGCTGTCATAACCTATATTGCAGGATATTCCCCTTACTTTTCTATGACACTTTCCCAGTTGCTCTTATGATCTCATTTCCCCTCAGGACTTCCTAAGTAATCCTGTGACATGAGCTCTATCATACCCTATATTCCTCTTTCTATATCCCACCAAAGGTGAGTTGTCAACTTGAAAACGTCTGTTTGCACATCTTTTCAGTCAATATAACATAGCATTTTCAGAGGTTAACATTTTTATACACAGCCTTCACTGACAAGACTTGCCTGTGTATGTCCCTTACAATAGCTAGATTTTTTGGAGCCCATATATGTCAAGAGCTTGCTTTAGTTGGAATGTACCTATGCCCATCCTAAGAGATGGGTTCTTCCTTAAAGAGCTGGTGTTATAAACATGCACAGAACTAACCATTACACATTCAGGACTGTTAGCAACAGACCTATAGAAAAATCTGAAATTTTTCACCTCTCCCGATCCACACTAATTGCCTACTAATTTCCCAAGTATTCTGTAGGCTTGTACACAGCATCCTGCCAGTAATTGGGAGCTGCAAGTGCTGTTTGCTTCAGTACTGAGCCACCTACAAGTTTCACAGCATTTGGTGAATAACTGGAGGATTTGTGTGTTCAGTACATCCCATATGCCATGACTGTCTTCAAGTGGCAATACAGTGGTAGCAGCAATGTGGCTGTTGAAAAGTTCTGCAGATAACAGACAAATTCTTCCCTTCTGTAACCCCACTGAGAATTGACCTGCAGGTGGAAAAGTAGAACACAGGGCTGTAGGAGGTAAAGGGGTTCTTTCTGCCGTCTTGCTTGGGGTCTCTTTGTTCTGCTGCCCTGCCAGGATGCCACTTGTGTGTGTATGTGTGTGTGTGTGTGTGGCACTGATGTGCACAGACGTGTCTTCAGTGGGGTCCCACGGGCACTAGAAAAGTAAATTATCATTGCTAAAATGTGGGCATGAATAAAAATACTTGCCCTGATTTCTCTGCCATAGTAATCATAATTTCTAGGATAAATTATATTAACCTTCTTACTCTCATAGAAATTGTTTTAACCCTTTAGGGAGAAAGAACAGGGTAACAGACCAAGTATAACATACTGCATTTTAAAATTTAGCACTGTGCCTCCAATTCCTTGTTACTTTATTTTACTGAAAGCCTTTTAAGGTCACTATTCTTTTATGAAATGCAGTGTACTGATACTTTTGTATCAAGTCTTCCTTACTGGAATGTAAATCCTCTAAAATACATGCTGTTCACATTATGCCTATTTCTTCCAGCTTTCCAGTTGCCTTCCTGCACCACAGGAGGATAGACCACTAAACATCAGAGTTTCACAGGAGAAAGGGAGGGAAGGGTGAGCAGATGACAGTACAGAGTCTTTCTCTGCCCCAGCTGCAGAATGAGGGATGTAGAGCGGAGCGGTTTCACTCTCTGTTAGCACCTGTTAATTGGGGCGCAGCTTTGAACTCAGTGCTCGTGCCTCAGGTAAGCACCCAGAGCCATCTGTCTCCCCAGCCTGCCGTGCTACCATCCAGCAGGTGCTGAATCATCCAGGGAGCAAGGAATGTCTCCAGAAGGAAAGGAAGCAATAGCCTAACACATTCACTGCAAGAATTTGTACCTTCAGCCCCCAAGGTCAGCAGCCTGTCTGCTAGGGTCTGGAGCAAACCTCTTTCCTCCAACAGCTGTGGTGTTAATCAAGCTAACCTTTTTTTCTTTTTTTTCCAAAGTCAAAACTACATCTCTGGCAACAAATACCCTACTGCTTCAGCATGTTCTAAGCCCATATTTTACCAAAATCCCCATGGGCAGGCTGTAGCTCCCCTGTATGGGTGCTGTGCCCTGGCAGCTCTGACCCAGTGGCTGTGCCCTGGCAGCTCTGACTCTGACACCAGAGCTCATGTCATTGCAAAAATTCTCTTCTGCTGTGCCTGCATAAATAATTCTTTGTTGTGCATGTGTGTTTACATAGTCAGTCTGAGTTTTCTGAAGTTTCTAGGGGTGCAGGAGGGAGAAGAAGTATAAGCCCCACTGGGATTAACCCTGTCTGGCTGTGCATAACTCTGTGTGTTTTTCCAACTCAGTCCTCCCTCCCTCCTCTCACACCCACGGGCAGAAATGAGCTGTCCCAGCAGTGACTAATTGTACCAGGTCAATGGCAGGGCAGCAGCTCCCTCCCCTCCCCTGCAGCCCCTTTCCCTTCCCTCTCCACCTGAGATGCTTTCTGGAGGAGACAGTCAAAGCTGCATGGCTTTCAGGTTTTTTTGGATGGGGTCCTGCATGCCTATCAGAGATGCAAGGAGCCAGCTGCCTGGGCACTGGGCACTGGTGTCCTGCCACATCTGAGCAACCTGTAGCACTTGGGTTTTGGTGAAGGAGGTGAGGCAATCTACATCACTGGCTCCCCAGGACTTGGTTTTATTAATCAATCTTTGACGCTTTGCATCATGCCTTTTTGTTGTTACCATCTATCATGCATTTTGGCACGTGTTTTTAACCAGGTGATTATTTTGTCCTTAGGTGAAGCATGTAGCCCAGCACCTGTCATTAGAGCACCATGACTTCAGTGTATGCTGTATGTTTATGTCATGTGCTATATTTGGATGTCTTTGTCATAAAATACCGCAGATGCCCTGTGGAGGCCTCAGACAACCCTTTGATGGAGTCCAGGCATCCTCCTCATTGGCCCATTACCTAGTTGTTTACCAGTTGCACTCTCAATCACCTATTATATTAATTGCAATGTTCCAATAATTAGATTTCCTGTTTTTCAGGCCTGTGTGCTATTATTTCAGCCTTCCACAACACATGGATCTGGAATGCGTGCTGCTAATTTGCATTCATACTAACCAAGTGCAAAGAGAGCAAACCTCCTGAGAGCTAGGAAGGACTGATGTCTGCAAGGACACCAGGCACTCTGCAGTAGCTACACCTTCCCTGCACAGACTTACCCACTGAAGAGAAGATCTGACCCCCTTGTTCCACTCTAACCTGCAAGAGTTGAGATTTCCCAAGCCACTAGGCAACTGCATCATGATTACCAGCAGTGGTGGTTTCATCTCTTCTTTAGCTTCTTTAGCATCTATTTTCTAAACACAATAAGTTACTCAGTCTTTCTCACACAAGTTCTCCTGGAAACTTCCTTTTATTTTCCCCTTTAATAAATATTGACATTCAAAATCAGTTGCTCTATATGTGATTTGCTCTAGAAAATATTTGAGGTACCATTTTACTTCTATAGAAATACAATTATTTCCTACAGTAATAATATGCAGTAAACACATTTTATTCCACTGCATTTGTCACATTGAAAAGACTCTCTTAGGTTTAGGTATTTTCCTGTCCTTCTATGAAAATGCATGAACTTGTCCAGGTTATGAAAACATTGGAGGATCTACTTGACTGTTTACTTCTAGACCACAGCCCAATCCCAGCCTGCCACCCGCGTTCCTCGCCCTCTCGGTTACAAGGCTTCCTACACCTTCAGTGTTTCTGCCAATGAAGTAGTTGGAGGAATCCATTCTGCCAAATGAAGTCTCACTCATTAAGCCGCAATTTGTTGTTATATTTAGCACAGGTTCCCTCACTTGAGAGTCTCTACAATGTATCCTAGAAAGTACATGTGGTTTCTGTGGGAACTCTGTGTGGGTTACTTATGAAATTCTACCTGTTGTGCATATTCTCCACCAAGGACCGAGCAGGAGCAGAGATGCTTCAGTGAAGCTTTTGTCTCAGCTAGGACTGAAATTATTCCAGCTCTGGCAAATAAATAGCAGCCTGGTGAGCAGTCTGGGAAATCTACCACAGCTGACACTAGAAAACACCAAGGACACTGCAGTGGGAGCGGGAGTCAGGGACCACAGGGCACTGACTGGGCACATTGGAAGAGAGAGCATGATATGGTCTGTACAGTGCTGTGATAGGCAGTGATACGTCCAGAACCCTCCACACCTAGGCAGCTTAGCTGGGGCTAATCATCAGACTGTCCAGAAAAGTTCTTTTCCTGGCCCAGTGTAGGCTAGAGTCTCAATGAGACACTGTGTTTTGGCATAAGAAAGAATGTGTGAAGGGCACATGGTGGGGGTCAGAGGTCTGGGTTTAGAATGGAGCAACAGTATGTGAAGGAGAGATAGAAGAGGCTGTGCTTGCACACTGAAGTTGTTCCTCATAGGAGATAACAGCTGTATAGTTATTTCACAGTCTTTAGAAACACAAATTTACTCAGTACTAACAAGAGTGAAAAAAAATCTATTAAAATAATAGTTTCATCTGCTTTAGTCCTTTTTCTGGGAAAATTAAAGATTGGATGCTTTTTTAGGCTAAATACATAATTCTCTGTTCTTACCAAATATGTAGCGTGTTTCCTACTCCCCATACCTTCTACAGTGCCTTTTAGTTCCTTTTAAAAGACTCCTCTTGCTAAGAGCAGAGAGATACATCTGATAATTGTATCACAGAAACATTCCTCAATGGCCACACGAGTAGTTCATTTTTCTTCTTCCTCTCCTCTTCTTCCTCCTCCTCCTTCTCCTCCTCCTACTTTCCCAGTTTAAGTGACATCTACTGCATTACTGGATTTGAGGCCCAAGTACCACTAGGGCTCAGCAGAGACTTAATGCCACATTTGCCCTCTTCTGAGAAACTGTGAGTGAGAATTTCATGTTTCTCCTTTATTCCACAGTGGACAATAACTAAATGGAGGGGAGCTGCCAGCCATAAACTACGCCTTGCCTGCAATATGAGTCATGTTTCTAAGCAGATATTTTTTTTCCTGGTAAGAAATAATAAAGCAAGTCTTCAATATCAGTGAAAAATACCATGCATTTCCACTCTTTTTAAGCAGAACAAGTATTTATCTTTTTCCTGCAGTGCAGCTTGGATCCAAAATACATGGTTGAGGGAAGACTCAGTTGGCGAAAGATCACAGCAGAAAACAGACAATTATCACAGCTTCTTGGGAACCAGTTACTAAATCCTTTTCTAAAAAAAGAAACATATGTACCTCAGCACTAAATGCAGAGCAATTCCTTTTTTCAAAAAGGTGTTGCTGTACAAAGGACTGGAATAAGCATTTTATTAATGCATTGCTTTTAATATAACTATTTTACAGCCTAATTGCATTCCAGAAGCAATTACCTCTTGTAATATGTACTCTGGATGTAATGGAGACAGAAAAAATGTCTCTGTAATTAATGATAACTTAAAATCTTCTGCATCAAAAGCCCTTTGCACGCCAGGCTTTTCACACACAGATGTGTCTGCAAGGCTGGTTTGGCTGATGAGGTGCATGGCTGCTGCCTTCCAGTGTTGAACTCCAGGGCTGTAGGGGCAGGGACCAGTGCCTGGGTCATCTCTCCTTCCTGCAGATCAGGTTCTTTGCAAATCTGAGCAATACCACGTGGTTTTCCACCAGGATCTGAATGCTGACACAGAGCCTTTGTCCCCTGAAATGCTCTCGACCAGGAAAGCTTTGATTGCAAGCCCTACTCCCACCCTTCCAGGACAGGAACCATCAAAAATATGTTTTTGTTAACATGGTCTTGTTATCAAATCCTTGTCCAGCTGAGTTCTAAGGCTGCCATATAATTGCATGTTGTATTTTAATCACCATGTAACCACACTCTTTAAGTACTTTTTTCCCCTGGGGCAGAGGTCCTGGCTGTGCTATGGTAGAAGGCTGGTGGGTGTAAGTTTCTGTGCTTCTCTAGACACTCCAATCTGTGTGGAATCTGATTTATTATATACTTAGCTAGCCAAGGTAAAGGATGTGGGAAGATCTAGGCCCTTTATGGCCAGCTTAACCTGGTGTAAGGCATCCTAAGTTCCTTACAAGCTTTTATGAAGTGTTAGGGCTGCCTCTGCTGTAACTTCACAGAGCTAACATGGCTGAAAAAACACACCCTTTTTGGCTATCACAGGAACACATCTTGTGAATCACAGAACACTAGAATACACAATGGTTTGGGTTGGGAGTCATCTAGTTCCAAACTCCAACAGGCCAAGTTGCTCAAAGCCCAGTCCAACCTGACCTTGAACACTTTCAGGGATGGAGCAACCACAGCTTGTCTGATCTGCCTGTGCCAGTGTCTCACAACTCTCAGTAAAGAATTTCTTCTTAGCACCCACTCTAAATCTCTCCTCTTTTAGTTTAAAAAATGTCCCCCCTTGTCCTATCATTATCTGCCCTTGCAAAAAGTCTGTCTCCCTCTTTTGTCATGAATTCCCTTTAAGTACTGAAAGGTCACAAGGAAAACTTAGAATCAACTGAAATATATATATATATATATTTAAAGATTGTGGTTCTACATGTACTTAAAGTTCTGTCTAACCCTACACACCAGCTAAGAAACAGTGGATTTTTTTCTCTCTGGACCAACAAAAGGCATGAATTTTTCTTAGGTCACACAGATAGGGTTCCTAATCTGCTGATCACCACTTACAGCTTGCTAGCTAACACATTTATGTATCATACTTTGAAAACACCATCCATGTCTACTGCCCAGCACACATGTCCACCAGAGTTCAAAGCCAGATGCCTGCTTAAGCATCCTTCAGAAGCTCTACATAATTCAGGTTGAGGAATTACACCCAGCCAACTTTGCACTGAGTTCACAATTTCTTATCAGTGTAGAATATATCTCATGTAGAACATATCTAGAGTATATCTAAATTGGTGTGTTAAGTATGGGGGCTGCACAGAGACTGTGTGTCCCGCACACTGTGCAGTTGGACAGCCACGTGCACCTCTCACACAAGGTGTGCAATGAGTCCTCAGCTAATCTTGAGAATTGTTACACAAAGGCATATAGAAACTTTCTTTTCAAAAGGGCTTAAGGAGAACTGACAATTTTTGTGGTTTTCTACCAAAGCTACCAAAGTTATTCCACACAAAACTGTGGGGATGGATGAGGCTGACAGCAGGCCTGAAAGCCTCTTGGACATGGACTTGAAAGCGATCAGAATTTACCCGTGAGAGAGCCCCGTGAGAAAGCAATGGTATGAACACCTGCAGCCACAGTGAAGGACAGCCAAGAAGATAACCAGGGAAGATGTTTTGCACCCGACCAAGAGATGGCCTTGTGGAGGAGCACCAAGAATGTGGTGGAGGATTTATAGTGTGTAGTTGACTGCTTGTGTGGCTTGTTAACGTCCTGGGAAAGTTCTTGTTATGAAGATAGCTTTAGTGTTGTTTTCCATGCAGCCGATAGTAGCATGTTACAGTAGCTGGGAAAAAAGGGTATAAAGATGTTAGCACAGACTAATAAAGTACTTCTTCTTCGTCCTTGGACTACTCACGTGTCGTGTGTCCGTCTCTACTGTGACACAAAACTAAGCATCAAGCCCCTGCTTTTGCAAAAGCACAGTGTTACTCCTCAGGCTGTTTTATGTCAGAGCACATCTTGTTAACCAAAGTAGTGGCTGCAAGCACAAGAGAGGAATGCAATGAGCTCTGATGTAACAAAAACCCACTAATAGGTGGAACAACCTGCTTTGATCTATAACACTCCTACAGCAAAGCTGTAAAAGTTGCAAATCTTACAGAGCTACTTACTGAGGTAAATATTGGGTGACCATATATTTAGCAATGATAATATAAAACCTCAGAAAAATACAGTGTAGGAAAGAAGTTCCTACAAGTAACTACAGAGGGGGAAAGAAGAAGGGATTTGCCTCAATCTAGTCTCAGTTGCTTCTCTTTGTACAGATAAATAAGTGAATGTTCTGCTGTATTTTTGTAATTCTAGGAGGTAAAAATGCTCAGAGAAGGTCTGTAATTATTTTACTTAGTCTTCCCTCTATGGAGGGAGCTGAGCAACAACCACAGCATTCACATCTGAAAGCTGGACTTTGAGGTCAGAAAAGAAATTCTGTCTTCTTCTGTCTTCCTCTCTTTCTGTATTCTGCCTGGTTGATGCAATAATATTGTGTTGCTTACAGGCATCTGTAAAATAATACGGTCGTACCCTAAAATTAGATCAATTGGGCATTTACCTGATAGCAGAGGATCATACATTAATGATGAAGTTAAATCAGAACAGATGCTTCTTGGCGGTTTCCTGAGGGCTTCTTTGATGATGGCACAGTCTCACTTCATTCACAGAGAAGGAAGGTCCAGGCCAGGCACTTCCTGACAGCAAACAAATGGTCCTGTCATTCTGCCTGCTCTGTACCACACAGCTGTGAACCCTAGTCACATGCACAGATCACTTCATGGCTGATGTGTCTGTAGATATTTTCTCCTGCTAAATAGGCTCCAAGACCTTGTAGTACAGAGGAGTAAATGGAGCCCAGGAGTAAAAAGCCTCAGGCACTTCCATTACATGCTCACGTAGCTGGGGATGATTTCTAGTTTCTTGACAGCTTGCCTTCTGAGTGCTTTTGAAAGGTGTGGTGCTCTTTCCTTTTCTTTTCTTTTTTTTTTTCCCAAGCAATTGCCTACCGCACACAGCACTTAGGCTCTGCAGTTTTCTACTGTGTTTGCTGTACCACAGCACCACAGCAGAGCTCATCTAGCAGGTAGGGTTTTTTTATCAGTGAAGCCTTTTCCTGATGACATGTAACACTTCATGAAACTCATCTGGTACTAGTACTGCAGCCAGTAACGAAAAGAACATCAGAGGTTAATAATAAATGAGCAGAAACCTCAGGTTTTGCTAAGTATCATGGTTTGATCAGGTACACCAGTCAGAAATCGCCTAAAATCCTCATTCAGGAGTCAGCTCGCCAAAACCAAGGGACAACCAGTAAGCTGACATGAAACATGCAGATCTGGCACATCATGATGTGTACCTCTTGACACCCAAAGCACTGGAATATTCATGTCCTGAATGGCTCCCCACTGAACAGAGAGAAGGAGCTCTAAACAGAGGTAGGTATTTCCATACTGTGCCAGTTTTGCATGGGATGGAGTTAAACTTCTTCCCAGTAGGGGGAAGTTAAAAAGTGTTTTGGATTGGTTCTGACCACAGTGTTGATAATGCAGGGATATTTTTGTTATTGCCCAGCAGGTCTTACACAGAGCTAAGACCTTTTCTGCTTCTCAGCCAACCACACCAGCAACCAAGGGGCTGCACAAGGAGTTGGGAGAGAACACAGCTGACCCCAGTTGGTCCCAGTTGGGGACGGCTGACCCCAACTGACCGAAGGGACATTCCGGACCATCATGCTCAGTAGATAAAGTGGCATGGAAGTAGGAGGAAGGGGGAGATGTTTGGAGTGATGGCATTTGTCTGTCCAAGTAAGCGTTATGTATGATGGGGCCCTGCTCTCCTGGAGATGGATGAACACCTGCCTACCATGGGAAGCAGTGAATGAATTCCTTGCTTTGCTTTGCTTTTGTGGGCAACTTTTGCTTTTTCTATTAACCTGTCTTTATCTCAACCCACAGGTTTTCTAGCTTTTAACCTTCCAATTCTCTCCCTGATCCCACTGGTGGAGAGTGATCAAGCAGCTGTGTGGAGTTAGCTCCTGACTGGAGTCATATCATAACACATACTTGTGGATGGTTTATTTCCACTTCCTTGTAAAATATTTGACCTTTCTTAACTGCATCACATGGTTAGAAGTGCGATGCTCAATCTTTTCTTTTTTTCTCTGAGTTATTGCCAGCTGTGACCTGTACATTGTATAGATTTATCTTTCTCTGGATCTATTCATTCCCTCTAATTATTGGGGTTTTGGGTTTGTTGTTTTGTTTGGGGTTTGTGTGTGTTGCAGGGGGAGGGTTTGCCTTTTTTTCTGTTGTTGTGATGTGTCACTCCTCTCTGCCAAAGTCCTCCACACCGTATTCCTACGTGATTTCTTCCCTCAGGAGCTTTAGCACCTGTCACTGTTTTGGCACTTCAGCTCTTTTCTTGTTCAATCTGTTTGTTTGTTTATTTGATTGTTAATATTGCCAAGTGTGACATTGCCGCAATGAAATCTCTTCCATCTCTCACATTCTTCTCAGTTGTGACACTTGCTGTTCAGGTTTTAGAGATCTGTTGTTTTCTTTATCTATTGCACTGTACTTAATAAATTGGTCTTCTATCACTGGTGTGTCAAAACATGTCCTGAAACTCATACAGAAGTGGAAATCTTCTCATTCTTTTGAAACAGTTTTTTCAAAAAATTTTAGAAATTAATCAATAGGATAATAGTTCTGCTTACTGTATCCATACTAACTTCAGCATTCTTCCCCCTTTTTCTGACCAGTGATTTCACTGCTTTCTGCATCATTAAAGGCACACGCTGCAGGAAGCTGGAGGTAATGCTTCGTGTCCCTTCATCTACTCTCATGTTCAAAACTGCATCTGATTACTAACTATGTCAGCATGCTCTAACTTTCTGTGATATTCCCCTAGACTAGTTCTATGAATGAATGAAAATTAAACTCCTATGAGTAAACATCTGTGAATGCACCTTTGTATCTTGGGCAAAATTTTATATACATACATATATATATATATGGATGGATGTATAAAATGATGTATCTTGCCAGCATGCACTGATTTTGCACAGTTTGCACCAGTGTGCACCGTTTCATCCAAGCAGCACTAATAACCATTAAAATCTGGAAGCTGACCATTTCACAGACTGTCTTATGCACAACGATGACTTCAAGAATTGAAATAAGGGTGAAGATTCCTTCCACCTGGAAAGACTGACTCTCCAGCTGTCAAGTTTTGATTCAGCCTTGCTGTGACACTCATGCTGGGCACTCCTCAAGTGGTTACTCAGTGAGATGTTCTATTTTGTGCAGTTTTGCTTCCTTTGGTCTACTGATGGATTTCATTTGCAAGGTGGGCTGATTTCTAGATGAACTGTAGGCTAGAGAGCTACTGAATTTAAACACTGGCCTTTAGCTTTCCTACCACCTCCACAATTTGGATTGATTCATAGTGAAATTTGCAGAATTACTTTTGGTAAAAACAAAAAGTCAGTAATCTAGCAAACAGCCTGATTTGATCAGTTTTGCTTGATTTATTTTAAAAGGAATAAACCTCACAGCAGTTTGGGGGAAATTTGTCAGCTACTCTTTTTTTTAAAAGATAGAAGTTGCTCCCCAAGAAGCTTGATAAGTTTGATTTACTAGATGTACTTGCTGATTTTCACATTATTTCTTCTCATGTTATGAAAAATATATATGACAAGAATGTTACAACCAAATGTATTTATCTGTCTTTCTGTGGCCTACAAGAAAATGCATATTTAGCCTGTAACTACGCTTAATCTATTTTATGTGGTTAAAAGAGGGTAAATTTCAGGTGAGGTAAACATTTGACTAATTAAAAAAAAGCTCCAGAGATTAGGTGGTACTTTGATGCTGTCATGTTTCTACTCTGAGAATATGGATATGAATGATAACTACAGTTTCAGCTCTGACTCCAAAAATCCTTATTAATAGTGCACAAATTTTGAGCATGTGACAGCACAGTAAATTACTAATGCTTTGTGAATAAGTGATCTGTTTATCGGCTTTATTAAATTGAACCTCTCTTGTCTGCTTTTTGACAACCCTTTCTTCCAAATGCCAATATTTGTGCATCAGAGGAAGTATGGGAACTGTGCAGTTCATATGCAGCGTGATGATCAACCAGTGCTATTGGCTTGCTGCCATTCATTCCTTCCCTTCTGTGTGGGTGTCAAGCTGGCAGTCCCTGAGCACAAGTCACAGTGAGCCTTGGAGAAGCAATGCCATGGGAAAAGGGATAGCCAAAGGGATAGCCAAAGGGATAGCCAAAGACACTGCTCAAGAGCAACACACAGGATAAATCAGCTTTAATGAATACACCAAGAGAAGAGTAGAACTAATTCCTACATCTTGAATCTGAATAACATGTCAATTCATTACACAGGATATAAACAAGTAAGTAATTAAAATAGGATCTGTCTTTTGGTGGCAAAAAAATTCCAGCATTATTTCCGTGGCTGAACAGTGCTGAACTGAAAGGAGTGCTGAAATCCATTGTGCAGATCTCCTGAACTGCTCTGATATTTGTAATTTTTATATTTGTTAGTATTTTGGCAACTTCCTCCACACATGGTTAACCCTAATATTATTTGTCATCTGAACCCTTTGTAGTATTGTACCATTGTTTCATCAACTGTTTAAAAATAAGGATGAGCTATTACATTTAAGTAAACATCATAGAACTTGTCATTGCTTTGAAATGCTTTTCATCTTGGCTGGATCTGACTTTTATCGTGTCTTTCTTATGTCAGATCTCAAACTGACCCTCTCAATTCCTTATGCACACAGTGGATACATAAATCTCAAAGCTGTGGAAGCACTGTTTTTTGTGTTACAGCAAACTAGAAGCTGTCTCACTTTCCTCTAGATGCCCAGCTATGCCACAGAGGTCCACACTTTGTGTCCCACAGGCTTGCAATGCCTTGCACCTGGAAATGAGCCCACTGGATGGTGTGCTGTGCAGCACGCTTTGATTTCAGCCACTGGGAGCGAGAGGGAATATCAGTCAGGTGCTCAGATTTCTCAGGCTCTTTAAAACTAAAGTCCAAATCTAGATTCCCAAGGCCTGTGACATTTGTCTTGAGGTGTTGAGAGGGCTGATATTGACAATTGCAATACCCAGTCTCCTGGGTTTGGATAACAACTTACTTCTAGTTCTTGATCAGCAGGCATGCCTTATTCTTTTATGAAAGAATATTCCCATAAAACAGTTTCTGATTCCTGCTTGCTTAGGAGAGCCAAACTAACTGAGCAGTCTGATGACTGGTTGTGAGATGGCATTGACATCTTGGGATTTGCCACGTGGTACAACCTGGCTGTGGCTGCATGTTCCCATGCACTGGGACAGACTGGAAAAACAGGGAATCCAAATCTCCTCACTGCACTGATTCCCATCCAGCTACTGCAAAATCCCTCCAGCTAGACCTCTCTGCTGTATGTTTAGCAGACTGAGACTTTTTTTTTGGCTAACTGTGTAACAAATTTCAGAAAAAACTGGCAGCATAGAAGCACAGTATATCAATCAATCAATCAATCAATCATAAGGAAATAAATATATAAATATACACATGTCTATGTTACTACTTTAGAAGAGCTCTGGGTCCACATTAGCCTGGGTGAAGTAGGAAAGAAAGAACAATAAAGGTGAAAAGCAAGCTGATGTGTATAGGTGGCTAAGTGGAAATAAATGTGTAATTATGTGTCAAGAGGGTATGGTTAGGAATCACAAACTGTGCTACCATTTTTAAAATGAGTACTGTGGTGAAATAGATCACACTATCATTTTAAATGATATAAGTGGGAATTAACCTTATTTGTTTCTGTCAATCTTGGTTGATTATAACTTTTTTTTAAAGAAGTATGTAACAGGAATGCCTTATGCTCTGTTTTTCAGAGCATTCTACTGCTGAAGTATATTGTAAGTCACCTAATTGAACAGGGATGTCTGTCATTACATAAGGAGAAAAATAGATTGAAAGTACCACCCAAATGCCAATGTGTATTCTGATTTTGATTGCAGTAAATAGGCTTGGAAATAGTTTATTTTATTTATTAAAAAAATTAAATATGTTGAAAAATGGTTAAGGATGGAAGTTTAGAGGACATTAGTTTAAAAATAACAAAAGAAAATCCCAGAAAAAATATTCTTGCATCTGCTGATCAGCTGAAAGTTTCAATGTCTTCTGGCGTTTAAGACAAAGAAGAAAATTCTCCTTTCTACTCAGTCACAAAAAGATCTGGTATTTTCATAGCATCCATTAGTAAGAAGGTGCCTAGAGAGCAGGTGACGTTTCCAATACCAGTTAGAGACACTAGAGCCAAGGATGATTTTAAAAATGTGGACTGTAGCCC
Organism: Eopsaltria australis; assembly: GCA_034509425.1. NCBI lineage: Eukaryota > Metazoa > Chordata > Aves > Passeriformes > Petroicidae > Eopsaltria > Eopsaltria australis. Next base: position 204,847 of record JAVTVJ010001350.1, on the reverse strand, counting down.
TAAGGCAAAGATGGAGGCTGTATAATTGCTCACATTACATGACTGGGTTTGCCCACACCATGGGATTAGTGCTAAAGGCAGTGGCAAACAACTGCCCATTACCCTTTTGGTAAATCCATGACTGATAATGATGTCAGAGCTATTAAAAATAATGAGCCGCTCATATCTCACAAAGAACTTTGGGTAGATATAAATCCCTTATGCAACATTACCCAGGGTGGTGGGAGGGCCAAGAAAACCTTTCTCCATGTGGGAATGGTAACCACGCCAGCACAGGGACCCAGCCCTGCCTGCCACCACTTCTCCAAGCATGGCCTTACAGCTTCATCACTGTTAGGAAGGCACCAGCACCACCATGGTTCATAATTTCCTTCAATGAAGCTGTCCCAGCAGAAAGCTCAGCCTGACATTACTTAAGGCAGGAATTTTCCATGCTGGACCACAGTGCTGTGGCATTGCCCAGCATGCTGCATGTCTGATGCAGATGGAAAGCATCCAGAGGTTTAGGACAGACAGTATATATAAAGCTCAGCATGGAGCTATGTTTGTATATGATGGGCTCAAACCACTGCTCATGGTCACCTTCCTAATTATTCCTTGCTTGGGATGGCTCTTCGCTCCCTAGCTGCAACTTCTCAGGATAAAAAAACTGTAAACCCCACAGTTTTTAGCCTACAATTGATTATCCCTACTTCCCACTCCTCAGTATTAGTTGTTTTAGTAGATTTTTAAGGATGCTTTACACTCTGGTGGCACTTGAAACCCAAAGTCATTTCAGGATCCAGCTGAAACACAAGTGAGTAAGCAGTGGCATATTGCCCTGACAGTAGGCTGGAGTCTGCATGTCAGATGGGGCAAGCAGGCAGGGGACAAATGAGGGTAGGCAAGCAAGAAGAGGTTACTGAGAAAGGAGACTACTATATTTTTCAGCTGCCAACCCTCTCCTCTGGCTGATCTCTGGGCTCTGGAGGAGAGCCTGCTCCAGCCTTCCAGCACCACTGAGCACTCTGAGGGTGACAGGTGCCTCCCTCCCAGGGTGATATGTATCCATTTCCACCAGTCTCAGGAGACATCCGCTCTGCAAAAGGCCACAGAAAACAAAAGCAAATGGTAGACAGGGGTAGTGTGTGGGTCTAGTCTTTTGCTTCGTATGCCTTTTTCTCTAGAATTTGTTTTCCTTCCAGTGAAGGACCCAGTCCTGCTGCTCTTCTAACTGCTCTTTTCCCCAGAACTTTTTCACTTGCCAGGTTTCAAGTGGACTTGAACTTGGTTGAATATAGCTTGGCTGCTGTAGACTACTCTACTATTAATAACTCTTCAGTTGCTCGAGGACATAAGGTCCCTCATACTTCTCAGTAAGTTATATTTATATGGTACTTATATGACGCAGCAAATTTGTAAAACGCCACAGCTGCAAAAACAGAGTGTTGGGATCAACAGATTGAATTCAATCAAGATCCTCACTTTGCTTTCAAATCAGACTGCACCTGTTGACACGGATTACTGCACATGTGCCATAAAGCAAACCTTACCATAGAGAGTTTCACATTCAATAAACATGTAAGGAGAACATACAGACATTCCTCTACAAACATGGCCATAGATTGATTTATAGCTACATAGATACTCAACCACATGAAAGAAGCATTCAGAAAATAAATGAGCTGAAAACCATACTGAAAAATGCATGTATGAACCTGTGTGTGTGTGTGTGTGTGTGTGTGTGTGTGTGTGTGATGTGTACAGATCAGCAGATCAGCATGTGTCGGTGTGGGGGTGTTTGCATACAGACACTCACATGCAAACACAGATAGATGGTCTGTGCTGCACAGGCTTTGTACAGCTCTGGAGGACTTGCCTTTTATGTTAGCTAGGCTAACATATAAATGTTAGGATCTAACTTTTATATTAATGACAAAGAGTTGCTTGTTTCAAAATGACCCTTGGTGGATGAGTTAATTAAAAATAATAATAGTTTGCCAGCTGCTAATTAGGAAATTAATTAGTCATACAGTAGAGTGTTACTTCTGCATGTGAATGAGCTGACTTCAAGTTGTCTCAGAGGAGACTGGCTTTCAACCAGCATCATTAAGTATATTCACAGAGAAAAAGAAAAGCTGATTATTGATGAGTACTTTCCTTTGGATAAGAGGAGATCTGTTCCCTCAATAAAATAAAATCCTCTTCATAGAAGAGATGTATGTTGTCTCTTTTGGCAGAAAAGAGCTTCTTCAAGCTTGTAATCATCAAAATGGAAACGGAAATGCATTGCTGTAAGGTTAGTTTAACCTACTTGGTACTGTGGTGTAAAACCCGTGAAACCACTGCTTTTTGAATGGTAAATGAAACACTAAAATGGCAGATTCTATCAGTAGATTCTCAATTTTATCATCATAACAGCAAGCTGCATTTAATGTCAACACCCTTAGAGCCTCGTCCTTGAAGTTACTGCTGTTCTCTGAGTCCACCATGGTACCCACAGCATAATAAGGAAAGTGAATATTGTGCTTTTGTGTACGTGTGTCTGAAGATGTTAAAAACTGAGAAGAGACTACCTCAGTAACAGTACCATTCCAGGCAATCCCAATTTAATTTCCTATCTAAGAGCCAACATAACCTCATAAAAAGCCATGCTCTCATGAAAATATTTATTGACAGCTGTGGGGTGCAAGATACAAAGTACAGCCTGTGTGTGGGGATTGGTGTGTTAATTATAATACCAAGAACACATATCGTGTTGAAGGCCCAGGAAAACAAGTGTCCCCATGCATCCAGAGCTGAAATTATGTAAGGTTTATGAAATCTGATGCCAGTGCTACTGGATGGGCAGCAAGCATACATGCAGTGTGCAAGGGAATACCTTAGAGGAGCTGTTGTGCCTGACACACTGCCCATGGCCTCCTGATTTCCGTGGGGAAATGCTGCAAATCCATCCCTGTGGACAGTGGGCACAGCTTAACTGGGACAGGAGAAGAAATATCGTGTCTCACTAGAACTGTGGAGGCCAGGATTTAGGCAGGATGTAATTCTTCAGTCCAGGATCACAGGTTCATTCTCCACCTTCATGGAGAATCCCAAGGAACAGTGAAATGGCCAGCATCTCCCACACCAGCTCTCAGGGCAAAGTCCATGCTACAGAGGGATGTTGTGGATGCAGAATCAGGACAGTCAGGAAGGGGAAATACACAGTTTGCCTCAGCTCCAGACTGTTTTTGAAGCACACATGCTTAAAGCAAGCACAGTCCTGGCTTTAGATGGCATATACTGTGTGAGACTATCAATCCATGCAGGCATCAAAACAGGTCTCTCTTTGACAAAAAATGTGCTTAAAAGTCATATTTAACAAATGTGAAGGGCCTACCCTTACCACAGTAATTATTGTTAGAAGAATGTTGCTTTTAAAATCAAATTTAAGAACATAATCTATGGTCAGGTTTCAAGTAAACATCCTACTTGATATTTCAAAGAAAAATCCTACTGATGATGCAGGGACTCCAAGCCTTTGGCTATCAGGGAGCAAAATGTTTATCTTATAAGCATTTTGATACCTGGCATTGGTGTATTCCTTTCCTTTGAAGATGGAAGTGTGAACAGTGAGAGGACCAGGCAATGCCACCTGCCTTTCTCCTGTACTCCTGGCATACACACTTGAGCACTGGTAGGGGATTTTCCAAGTATTGTAGTCACCAGGATGATAACAGAAAATGTTAAATAATGGCAACTCAATTGAAGGAGGTGAAGAGGATGTATCCTCTAATTTTAACAGAAGAAGAGAGAAATTGTCAAACAAAATAAAATTAAACACTCAATGAATTGTGTTTCATGTAATATCATCTGTAAGGTAAACTTGGTTGACAACAACATACCCACATGTGTTATTGCTGAAAGGAAATATTTCATTTCCAAGTTCTTACCCAACGCTAGCACCAGGTCATTAGGAGACAGGCTGGTCTCTTGCCCTTCATTCAAGTTGTCCTATCTTTCATGCTCTAGTAAAAGAGAAAGAGAACCTGTATTAAAAATAAAAGGAAATCAGATTTCCAGCTATCACAAGCCAGAAGCAATAGCAGTTTACTGGTAAAGAGTCATAGAGACTTTGCCATGACAAGTGTGGATTTGCACTAGCCTGGCACATTCCTGCTATCCAAGGCTAACCCCTCCTCACAGTGGCAGGCAGAGAGCAGCTTCTGGTTATTTAATAAGTTTATTTCAATAAGTGGTTATTTTAAGATGAACACTTTTCTGTCCCTGTATTGATAAATATTCAGATCATCATACCTGTCAGTGGGATGGCAGCAGTTGATTTTTTGCCATCAAGCAAAATAGCAAAATTATGTGTCGGAGTTCCTGGGTAGAAATTGAACCTTTTCTGACAGCTTTGCCAAGTAGGCATTGCCTGAACTGCTTTAGTAACATGATAACAAGAGGAAGCATGTCTGAAAGTTAGTGATGGAAGAGCAAAATGAGGAAACATAAGGTAATATGGTTGAGAGGGTTATGAGATTATGTTTTGTCATTTGTAATTTTTCCATTCTCAGTTGTAACTGAGTCCTGAGAGGCTGTAGAACAGAGCTCAGAGAGGTTTCTTCCATGAACAGACCTCATCTTCCTTATGGACAGCATGGTGTCTTCATGAGTATATCTGATTTGGAGGGTATGCCAATTTTGGATGGACAAAATTGGTGCTAAGGATCTTCTAAAATCCTTGTGGAAGCAGAGGGAGAGGAGTTGTGTTGGCCTCATTAATATTGTCAGCCTTACCTGGCAGCTTATGTGAATAAAGGCTTGAAATATTTCTTTCTAGTCCATCCTCATGGGTAAAGCTGCACCTGACCAATCTTGACTGCACAGCAATGGAGTGGGCTATGGAGAACAGAATGTCTTTCTCTTGATAGATTTTGTGATCGCATTGGGGTTACAGTCTTTGAGCAAATATTTCTTTAACCATGTAGCTCTCCAGTTCTGTCCTCAAGACAAGGGAGCCCCAAATAAAATCACTGCCCAAAGCCTGGTGTAGAACAGGAAAGACATCCTATGGCAGAGTTATGTGTCAGTACTGAGACTCCAGTGAAATTAGCAGCACTATTTTCAGCTGAAACATGGTTTCAACCAACTTTGAGTGATATGCTGACTTTTTGTTTTCCCTGTATGCAAATAAATTTTCCCCTAAAATCACATGCTAGCTAGACAAAGACAACTTTATTCTAATGTGCTTCCAATGCCTTGTGTGCAGGTTCGTAGGAGATTATGCTGAATAAGTGATTTCTGCTTATGTAAAATCTCCTACCATGCAGGAACCCAAGGTAATTTCCTCATCCTTTTCTTTGTAACAAAGAAATCATGACAGAAGACAAGAACATCTCCCACATATTAAAAAAAGAAAAAAAAAAAAAAAAGAAAGAAAGAAAATGAATATGCAGTGGAGCTAAGAGAGATAGACAGGATCAGGATCTTCTCAGACATGCAACAGCTTCAAGAACTCCAGGCCCCAGCTGCAATGCCGGTGGAGGCAGGGTCTGTTCCCAGCAGAACAGCAAGGGCAGCCTCTGGGAAAAGTAAAGTATGAAAGCTGGTGACTTCTGCTCTATCCAAAGGCCTGTATCCATGCCAAAAGTTTATAAAATGTAGTGATAGAATGATATGGGCTGAGAAGGGACCTTGAAGAGCCTCTAGTTCCAACTCCACTGCCATGGGCAGGGACACCAACCACTAGAGCAGGTTTTTCTGAGCCCTATCCAACCTGGCTTTGAACACTTCTAGGAATGGGGCATCCACAGCTTCTCTGAGGAATTTGTTCACTGCCCTCAAGGCGGAGGAAACTGGCCGTGCTCTCAAGAGAGGTATCTGGGCCAACTGACCCTGACCTACGCAAGGCCACGAGGAAGCAGTGGCAGCAGCAGGTGACTCCCTGCTGCAGGGGACAGTGGCACCACCTGCCAACCTGACCTGCTGGCTGCAGAAGTTTGCTGTGTGCTGGGGACCTGGGTCTGGGTGTTGGGGGGACTGCCAAAGCTTGCCTGACCCCCTGACTACTAATCCATGATGTTCTTAAATGTAGACACCAATGGCAGTGTTGGGAAACCTGGAGAGTGTCCAAAGTGACTGCAGAGCTCTGGGGGTGGCAGTCGGGGACCCAGGTGAGGTTCTAATTCCTGTCAGAGGGGGTTGAAAGTGTAAGGAGTACTGCCTATCAACAAATGTTTGAGCAGCAGAGTATGGTTTTGGGTCACGCTGACCCTGTTTGACACCCACTAAATGGGGCAAATACATCTTTACAAGGAGGATGGTTGCTTTAGTAAGAAGAATATATATATATTTGTATATATGTATGTATAAAAATGCAATTAAAATCTTTGTTCAAAGGCATAAATATCTACTTAAACTCACACACATTACTTCAGAGAAAGAAAAGGAATATTTTTTGCAATACAGAGGGCTGAATGCTAAACTAAACACCAAGAAAAGCAAAGTCCACTATTACTAAATCCTGTGGAAGCTCCCCAGACACACCAGAGTATATCTTCCATGTGACATTGGACGACTGATTTGATCTAGCGTTTTGAGGACTGGGGTCTTTGTGCATGCAGCTCCTGGTTCCACTCCCGGTTAGTGCCTGGGGCAGTGCCCTTCTTTCCAGGCACAAGACATCTCACTGACTGAGCAGCAACTGCCAAGCCAGGGTCTGTCTCTGGATTTGTCTCCATTGCACACATCCTGCATTGGGGGCTTCCAGCTTGTCAGAAAACAACAGGAGCAGGTAGATGACTGTGCCCCCCACAGAGCACTCTTGCAGGGTGGCACTCACATCCGACAGCCTCAGGCCACCCAAGGAGTCTCCAGCCTCTCTGTCCTGTCCAGCATGAGCCATTGAGGGCCCCCAAAGAGCCAAGGGTGTCAGCTGGCAGCCTCCTCCCACTGCAACAGCCCAACACCTCCACCCTCTCTGCAGCTAAACTTGTTGATTCACGAACAAAGAAGGTAACAGCGAGTGTAAGCGCTGCTCTTTTTCAGGGGTCAGCACCAAACAATGGTACTTGCAAATTGGCTTCTTTGAGAAAATACCAGCTCCTGTGCTCAGTGCTCTCCAGCCAGTGTGGGGTTCTCATCTGGCATTTCCATTCCTGACAGGATTTGTGCTCCTTCCTGCTCCTCTAGCATGGGTACACTTGCACCTTCACATATGAGAGGTAAAATTGGAAAAAAAAATAAAGAGTTTACATGACAAATTATTGTTTGATGAAATTGTAGTCTAGTGATCAAAAAAAAAGATGATGACAACACAACCAATATCTAGTATTTTGATAATATTAATAACATAGCATAACCCAAGTAGTGCTATTATTACTCCCAGGTGTGACTAATTAGATGCATAAAAATAACTTTTCTCATCTCTAGAATAAATTTGTCTTTCTACAGTACCCACTTTATTTAAGATGTTAAATTTTGAGTGCCGAACATGTGAGGCAGAGTTTGACAGCAAAGAGGACTGCTTGTCAGTGAAGACTGGATAATTTTTGCTGAGAGGTGGGTATGACAGAGAAAGTTATTTTGCAACTAGAGTTCCCAGTCCATGTTTGTGCAGTGCCTAGGGTATTGAACCCTCCTGGCTTAAGGTTTTCTGCTGCTGTCAGAAAGAAAGTACAAAGTCATTAACCTACACAAACCCCTCAGGAGCCCCTTCAGGGCCCCATGCACAAGGGCACTGTACAAGCAGACAGTGACACCAAAAGCAAAGGGCTTGAGGGTTAATCTTTACTAGTGGGAGCTCTCTCTTACTGTGCCTCTGTTTGCAGGGTCTCCCAGAGCAAACCCGGAAATTCCTGCCTGATTTCACTTACTGTGGGAGGTATGAAACATGAGGGTGATTTCTAGAGAAGAAAAAGACTCAGCAGATATGAACTGAACAGGTCCATTGGTTTAAACAGAACTGCACCAGCTTGTACCAGTAGACCAATTCTCTCACTGTCTCATCCAATTTAGCTCTGTCAGATTGATGTTGCTAGCAGTGTTGTTGAAATGTCTGATAACAGACAGGAAAATGTTCATGTTTTAAAATATGTGCATATATTGCTATAAAGTGATGAGAGAGGTGTGGGGGGTGGGGGTGTAGGAAAGAAAGAAGACCTAACAAAAACTCTCAGGCTTCAAATTCCCTCGCCTTTTTTTACTGAATTTTATTGACAATGATTTTTTGATGCCTATCTTTTTAAAGTGGCAGTAAATTTATTACGGCTGCCACCACAAGAGGCATTCTGTGTGCACTAAGGGGAGTGGTGGGTGACAAAATTTCAGTTGATAACTGTGGACTGGAGCAGAGCACACTGCTGTAGAGATGCTGTGGGTCTCAAAACACTCTGCCCATTCCCCTCCCCTACAGTCTTCTTCTAGTCCTCATGTTATTTTGGGAATGATTCAGGATTCCCCAAACCCCTCACCAAAGCTCTGTCTAAAAAGCCACTTTCACATCATATCCTCCACAGTATAAAAATGAAAATTCTACTAACCATATGATAACAGGGGCAATTGTTTCCTTTGTGTGTAATGGTAATTATTAATAATTAAATGCACTCAGCACTTTGGATAAGCTGAGCACAGGTATCAATTTCTATTCTTTTCCCACTGCATCCACTAGTTTTGTTCAGGGGAGCTATCACATGCTATGGCAGAGTGAAAAATCAATAGGGGCTTTTTTCCCCCCTTCCTTTTTGTTTTTCAGTGCAGGTTAGGTATCTTGCCCAAATGCACAACACATTGCTATTGGCTGACTCAGCCATAACTGACTGCAGGAACTGTCAGAAAGTTTTTTAATCCTTTAGATTTTAAAGTTCTTACAAAAGCATTCACTGTAATTAAAGTTACTGCATTTTTGTGTAACAACTAGGAACCTGTTTTGCGTATTTCATGAGCACATGCAATATTGCATCTCATCTCCCTCTCCTTTTAGTGCACAAATATTGTTTTATTGAATGGGAGGTAGCAAAAGATTATCTAAACTTTAACTTCTGTCTGCCAGTCTCTTCCTGTACAAGGGTAAAGTTTATTCTTGCAAGGGATCATGCTGGCTTCAATAATGTTGCCTGGGCAAAAAGCACCCAGTTCAGTAAGGGTGATCAGGACTGTGTCCCTGGGTTGCTGCCTCTTTGCAGCTTCTGGATATTTGAAGGACATGCTGCAGGATCAGACATTTAAATATTATCCTTTCTTAATTTTTTCCACAGCCCTGAGCAAAGTAATAGGATTTGTTTTCCCCTGGCATATTGAAAAAAATCAAAGACTACCCATGACTTGCCAGTGCTGACCTTTCCACATCTGCTACACTAAAATAAATGGATTTTGGGTTTATGTAGTGCTTTTCTTCTACTCTCTTCATAAAATGTTAACAAATAAGTTAAGTGCAATGGCTCTCAAGGTGAAAAGGAGGCAGACACTGTGCACTTCATATTGTTTACGTACATGAAGATGTTGCAGGCTGTTTCATCAAACAGGGGAAAGATGGCTGACAAGCAGCATCCTGTTGTAACAAAATCAAGAATTATTTGCCTTCATGTTGCTTCCCACTGTGCGTTTCTTTCTCTAGTGCCTCAGAGGTCACATATTCAGGAGTGCTGTGTGCCTGAGACTCCCAGCCCCATTCTCCTTTCCCGTGGGCAGCCTAAAGTCCAGAGGAAAAGAAAAGGTGAAGTTTTTTCTGTGTCTTACCCAAAATCATGCTATGATGAAGGAGCTGCACTACCTTCTTTATTGCGCTTAGGCCAGGCTGGACTATCTCCTAGGCTTGGCCCTGGACGACCTGGAGATGAAGATGAAGATAGCAGATTTTCCACCCCACAGAGGGTCTCTGGCATCAGCTCCAGGTGAATCCCTCTGAAGCTCTGCCCTGTTACATCGGCTGCCAGTGAGCCAGCCCCAGAGCTACTCAGCTGGAATGCCTGCCTGGGACACCACAGGCATGTGGGAGCAACAGCTTGTTCTTTTTCCTTTCTATCGTACTAATGAGCATCCTTTTCCTTCCTTCAGTGCAGGTACAGGCTGATCCTCAGCAGTGCCAAGAGCTCCCCATTCTATAAATTCTCTGTTGCTGAAGCTGTCTGAACAAGTCTTATCAACAGCTGAAAATAGCCATTCCTGTACCCATGATGCCTCATATTACCACAGCTTTGGCAGCCCCTCTTGCTTAGATAGCTCTCATCTGTCCAAAACCCTCTATCTGTGTAAGCCCCCATTCTGTGACATTTCTGGTCACAGCCATCACTGCTGTAAAACTTTCAGCATAACTTGTTGTCAAGCAGGAAGAGAACACATACATTTATCTTTGGTCCACAAACTTATTTGGCAGATTCAGTAATGCCAGCTTACAATGCCAGCAATGCCAGTAAAGCCAGCATTTCTTTCCCTGGGACTACTGTAATCTGTTGTATCAGTGCCCCTTCCAATGCCCTGTTCTGCAGTGGAAGGTCCCTACTAAATACTACAGAGTGGTTCAAAGGCCTAAAAAATCATGGATTTCAGTGAAACCCTTTAGGACTTCCCTATACATATGATTTCTGGTCTGCTTGATATGTTTCAGTATAGTCCCCAAACTTAAGGACAGATAACATCATAGATTGGAATGTGTGGTAGCTTTATTTTAGGCGATCTTAATCACACCACTTTAAATATATTAAGCAGCATATAAGGATGATATTTATAAGGAAGGTGCAGTCCTCTGAGCCTGAGAGCATGTTTACCTCACTACACATCCTATTTGGATGTCCTGTAATAGCAGCAAAGCCCTGGTGGAAAAGATCATCAAATAACTGCATAGCTCAAAAAATTCACACATTATAATCCCAGCACTTCAGCTTCCCTCTTCCTCATGCTGTGCACTATTCATCACCAGACAGAAGCATTTTCAGCTCTCTGCCTCCTGTTCTCTTCCTGCTGTTCTCAAATCAAGAAAAACAACTTCCCTCTTAACTAATTAAACTTGGTTCTTGTGATGCTGAGCATATCACATTTTATAAGAGAGCTGATAGTAATAGGTATTAATTTTCTTAGGAAGAAACCTTCAAACTAAAATCAATGCATTACTCATGCAAGAAGCAGTAAAGTATCTTTGGACAGTGGGGTGTTTTTGTCTGCAGCCCACACATCTTTCCAGCTGTGAAAGCTCATTTGGATGCTAAAGACTCTAGAAGGTGTAGTCAGTAAGGAGTGGAGAGACAGAGGAAAGAAAAAACCTCTTCAGAAAGGGCCCTGGGAGTCCTGGTCAATGACAAGCTGGACATGAGTCAGCAGTGCCCTGGCAGCCAGGAGGGCCATCTGTGTCTTGAGGGGCATCAGGCACAGCATCACCAGCTGGGCAAGGGTGGGGATTATCCTGCTCTGCTCTGCACTGGGGCGGCCTCACATCGAGTGCTGGGGGCAATTTTGGGTGCCACAATACAAAAAAGACATTGAGCTATTAGAGAGTGTCCAAAGGAGGGACATGAGGATGGTGAAGGGCCTTGAGGGGAAGCCATGTGAGGAGTGGCTGAGGTCACTTGGTCTGTTCAGCCTGGAGAAGAGACTGAGGGAAGACCTCACAGCACTTACAACTTTCTCATGAGGAAGAGAAGGGTCAGGCACTGATCTTCTCTCTGTGGTGACAGTGACAGAACCTGAGGGAATGGCCTGAAGTTGTTTCAGGGGAGGTTTAGGTCGGATATTAGAAAAAGGTTCTTCACCCAGAGTGTGGTTGAGCACTGGGACAGGCTCCCCAGGGAAGTGGTCACAGCATGACAGAGTTCAAGAAGTGTTCAGAAAATACTCTCAGACACATGGTGTGACTCTTCACATGTCCTGTGTAGGGTAAGGAGTTGGCCTCTGATGATCCCTCTGGGTCCCTTCCAGCCCAGAATATCCCATGATGATCTACAGCCTGACCTGTCAAGCTTACCTCAGTGCCTGGCAAGGTTATGGAGCTGCTCACCTTAAGTGTGATCAAACAGCACCTACAGGACAGCTGGGGGAGCAGACCCAGCCATCATAGGCTTAGGAGGGGCAGATCCTGCCTGACCAAACTGATCTCCTTTTGTTACCAGCTGACTCACCTGGTGGATGCAGGGAAGGCTGTGGATGTGTTTGCCTGGACTTCAGCAAAGCCTTTGACACCATCTCCCACAGCATACTCCTGGAAAAGCTGGCAGCCCATGGCTTGGACAGGAGCACTCTTCGCTGGGTTAAGGACTGGCTGGATGGCCAGGCCCAGACAGTGGAGGTGAATGGTGCTGTGTCCAGGAGGTGGCTGCTCACCAGTGATGCTCCCCAGGGATCAGTGTTGGGCCCAGTCCTGTTTAACATCTTCACTGATTATCTGGGTGAGGGGATTGAGTCCACCATCAGTAAATTTGCAGACAACCAACCTGGCAGCATGTGTGGATCTCTCGGAGGGTAGGAGGGCTCTGCAGAGGGACCTGGACAGGCTGGACAGATGGGCTGAGTCCAACAACATGAAGTGTAACAAGTCCAAGTGGCATTTTGGCCTGCAGTGCTACAGGCTGGGGACAGAGTGGCTGGACAGTGCCCAGGCAGAAAGGGACCTGAGGATATTGGTCAACTGAGCATGAGCCAGCAGTGTGCCCAGGTGGCCAAAAGGGCCAATGGCATCCTGGCCTGGAATGTGTGGAATGGTGTGGCCAGCAGGGCCAGGGAAGTGATTCCTCCCCTGTACTCAGCACTGGTGAGGCCACACCTTGAGTGCTGCGCCCAATTCTGGGGCCCTCAGTTTAGGAAGGATGTTGAGATACCGGAGCATGTCCAGAGAAGAGCGGCAAGGCTGGTGAAGAGTCTGGAACACAAGTCCTGTGAGGAGCAGCTGAGGGAGCCAGGGGTGTTAATACTGAAGAAAAGGAGGCTCAGGGGAGATGTTATCACTCTCTACAACTCCCTGAAAGGAGGGTGTAGCCAGGTGGGGCTCGATCTCCCAGGCAACAACTAACAGGATGAGAGGACAGAGTCTCTTAAGCTGCATCAGGGGAGGTTTAGGCTGGACATTAGAAAAAAAATTCTGTATAGAAAGAGTGATTGGGCATTGGAATGGACTGCCTATGGAGGTGGTGGAGTCACTGTTCCCCAAAGTGTTTAAAAAAATCTGGATGTGGCACTCAGTACCATGGTTTAGTTGATGAGGGCGTGTTCGGTCAGAGGTTGGAGTTGATGACCTCCAAGGTCTTTTCCTACCTAGTTGATTCTGAGATTCTGTGGTTGTAAAACACAAGATGATAAATGTTTCTCTTCTATTATGTGCATTGTCCACCATCTCAGTTCATAAGCCCACGGTGCTTGACTTTTTTCTTGGAAAGGTGAGGAACTGTAGGAGGAGTGTGAGAGCACAGGTGACCATGCTCTGCTGCAGGGCTGGTCTGCAGGCATGTCAGGTGAGAACGGCATTTCCTACTCCTCTCAGAATTTGACCCTGAATCTCATCTTATTCATGATGAAGCAGGGGACTAAACAATGACAGAGTAGTTTTCTTCCTTATTTTTTTAAGGAGAAAATAAGTTTATATTTCTACCTGTCAGAGATGTGGGTAAAGCTAGAAAATACAACATAAATGCTGCTCAAAATGTCAAAAAAATTAAGCAGTAACTAAAAAGAGCCCAAGCCTTATTTTAATCTGGGAATTTTCCTAGCTGACTTTATTATTCTTCTGCATCCTGTAATTTATAAACATCTGGGAACAGCATCAGTCACAACATTACACTTCTATACATCCCCTATGAGCTCCCATGAAGATACTCATGTCAGGGTGAAAAGTGAGGCAATCCCGTTCACATGAAGCTTCTTGTCTCTGCTCACACCTCTTGGGGCAACAGGTGAGGAGAGATGTGTTGAAAAGGATGATATATAGAAGGAATCTTCACTCCCTGGCTTCATCTCTCCTGCTGCCACAGGCTTGGAGCAGTATTGAATCTGTGTCTTTGCATGGTGTAAAGGTTCCTGCCAACACTCCCAGAGGCATTTCTGATTGGTTTTCTTCTTGATTCCTATGTTCAAGAGCTGACGGGCAAATATTTGGTGGGCTGATAGGCTGCACTTCACACTGGGGTCTCACAGCTATACTGTCAAATATGATAAACTGTTGAAACAGATAAATGATGACATAGCTGAGATCACCCCTGATTCATTTGTCCTTTCTTCTGGCTACAGAAATTAAAGAAACAGCTGAATGAAGTCAAGAAATAGTTGGAAACACCCTGAAAATTAAGGAAAGCATATTCAGTAGGGGTGAGGCCTCTTCCCATACCTATTAAAAGTGTTCTGGGATGCAGAAAGCCATCCCTCAGTGAAACCACTTATCTAGAGACAAGTGCCAAAATGGTCTGTTCTAAAAGGAACTCTTTTTGGCTACATCAGGTTGAACCTGATATTGTTCTCAGAAATTAAGGACCTCTTCTCTGCAACACAGTAAACATTAACAGGAATTTCTCAGTCACACCATTCCCTGGGTATTATTGTTTTAAGAGCAGAGCTTGCCCAGAAGGAAAATTAGCCCCAGCACAGGCTACAAGGCATTTTCACAACAGGTCTTTTTTGACTCTTTGATACAGCGATTAAGCCAAGCAAATTCCATGGGGTAACTATTAATTTGTTTTGTTTAATTGCACATTTTGGTGTAGCTGTAGGGTGTCAATGCTGGAGCTGGTTGCTGGTCTGAATATTGACCAAAGAAGTCCTGGCTATGCAGTGTGGAGCCCTGATTTGTTCTTCTGCAAATGAGTTTAACCTAGCACAGAACACCTCCCCCTCCCAGAATAGTTTGATTCACTTTGAAGACATTAAAATTGCAGTTTTAGTCTATCTCTTTTTGAATTTCCACACCTCTGTAGATGCTAAAGTTTCCATCACACCACTGACATCTAGAAAATAATTGCTTTAATATGCAAACAGAGAGTCAGACTGCTACCTCATCACAGCTAAAGTTTCTCTGTAAACCTGCAGCTTTCTTAGGGGTCTGCACAACTCCTCAGTCTGATGGACTGCACACTGCTCCAGTACCATTGTTGGAGGGTTCCTACCTTCCTCCCACTGAAACACAGTGTGATTTTTATGCCTGTATAGAGACTGCATTTATAGCCAGACTCATTTAGCCTTGTTTTCTGCTCACTGCTTGAGGAGTGTATGCTTACAGGTGCACCCACAAGTATGTGTGTGCATTTAGACTGGCTGTCTAAACGCACACCTATCTAGACATAGGACTGGACAGCTCTACCCTGTCTACTTTTCACCTCGTAGGTGATACAACAAAAAGTTATGATGTATTTGGACAATTTGGACTCCTGGTAGACTGTAGTATCTCTCCTGGATCTGAAAATCCATGGCCAATGTGAACTCTCCCTCAGGCAGCCCATCAGGCTCAGGAGTGTGTGTATGCCATGGGGAAATACCTAAGCACAACACTTTAAACCAAGGAATGCACCTCTCTCTTACACAGATTATCATGGAAATCTTATATCTGTTCATGTTTCCTTTTTTCCCTAACTCTAAAAGTAAGCATGGAAAATTACATGCAGTTTCTGTGCCCGGCCTTGGTCCCTTTCCATTTTGCCTGAGGGTTTGTTTGCACCTGGTTATTCATTGAAATAGCAGCTCTGGATAATGACATTGGCTTTATAGCTATATATCCATCTAAAAGCAAGCCATAGAATTAAAAAACATTACATGGCTTTTGACTGGATACACAAGCAGATCAAAAGGGCCAGTTATCCATACCACTTGCCTAAAGATTTCTTCTCATTTTCACTCATACTGTGGATGCCCTCCTGCAATGGAAAGCTCCAGACAGAACCATTTTCCCTAGCACTCCAGTAGTTCTCATTTCTGGGCAGCAGTAGATAAAACATAGTGAATATATGAGGGGACATTTCCTTTTGTGGTTTTTTTGAGATTACTGGATAGTATTCTAGTATTTTCCCTGCAGTACATCCCAGTTTTTTACTTAATCACCTTATTACTATATCCTTCTTTTTATAGGTAGGCATAAACTAGCAAGTTATGGGAAAATATGTCCAGTTCAAGCTGCCTGCAATCAGCATCTCATCTTGAGAGAAGATCCAGGGTTTTGGAGACAAATAGTTATCAGTGATTAATCTTTGTGATTTTAATAGGCCAAAATTACACCCACGGGTGAAAACCCTGTTGAGAACCAAGGTGCATGAGACTAGGATCTGTATTTTGCACTGTGGGTTCCACTTCGACATTTAAAATATTTTTACACTGGCCTATCTGAGTGAGATAGTAAGGCCTTTGGGGAAGTAAAATGGTACAGATAATTTGGTTTAACTTATTACAAGAGGACTTGCTCATGTGTTTTCTCTGTTTCCTTGGATACAAGAGATTTCATATCACAGTTCAGCCACACATACATTTTCCACTCCATTAGAGCACCTGGAATATGCATGAAAAATCCCAATAAATTGTAAAGACATGAACAAGACTGCAGGAGTAACCTCAAGCAGGAACATCCTGGTCAGGGTCAGATAGAAGTAGGCAGGGAAAGCAGAAAGCTTTCTGCATAGGCTTCTCAGTGATGCTCTTGCTTTTCTAAGAAGTCAGGATTTGCATGGGAATATTCTCTTCATCTCCTGTATTAGATCTGACTGGGGTAAAGCTCACAGGCCTTACAGTGCTGTACTTTGCTTTGGTAGCTGGCGTTGATAACAGAGCAGTGTTTTGGCTACTGCCAAGCTGTGCTGTCCCTGTGACATTCCTTCCCCCACCAAAGGGGATGTGGGGGGGCAAGATCCTGGGAGGGGACACGAGCAGGCCAGCTGACCCCAGTCAGCCAAAGGGATATTCCATACCATATGATGTCAGCTCGTATATATTAGGGAAGGAAGAGAGGAGGAAGGGGGGGCATCCATGAGTCTTCCATGTTTACCTTCCAGAGTAACCACTACGCGTGCTGAAGCCCTGCTTCCCAGAAAGTATCTGAAAATCACTGCTGATGGGAAGTAGCGACTGACTGGTTTTTCTCTTTGGCTCTTGCGCACACAGATCTCTGCTTGTTTTCTTTATTTTCCTGCTGTAATAAACTGCCTTATTACACCCTGCTAGTCTTTTCCTCCTGTGGTACTTTGAAAGCAAATCAGTGAGAGATTCAAAGTCAGAACTACAATTTAATAGAAAAATTAAAATAAATGCAATAGTACAAAAACACTGGCAGAGTCAGAATACAACCTGACACCGTTGGTCAGGGTGTTGGTAGTAGTGCAGTTAGATGGTGGCTGCAGTCCTCTGGGAGGGATAGATGTGGTTCTGCTGAAGCAGTGATCCTGTGAAAGGTGTAGTTCTCCTCTGAAGGTCCAATGGTGGTGTAGAAGGGTCTGATCTTCCTCTGGAAATCCAGTGAAAAAGCTGACTTGTGGTGTTTCAAATTCCGGTTTATATCCAGATAGGGATGCTTGGTTCCTCACTCTGGGCAGAGCATCTCACAACGGGATGATGGAGTTTATCAGTGGGACTCAAAGCCCCATTAACTGGAGCCATTAGGGACGATCAAAGCAAAGTGCCCCACCTGGCTCCAGCAGCTGGCCCATTAGAAGACATGCCCTGGGGCCATCAGGGACCAGCCAGGAGCACTGCCCCACCTGGCCCCAACATCCCATGAAGATGGTGATAGAATACATACCACTGTAACCTAAGACACCTCTACATTATTCTTTCCCCTGTCCCAGGGGGAAAGGGAGTGATAGAGCAACTAAGTGGGCACCTGGCACCTAGCCAGGGTCAATCCATGATACCTCCCATTCTCAGGCTGCATCTGCTTTTGGCATGCATCTGATTAAACTCAAAAGACAATTAATTAGACTATGTGGATAGTTTGGATTGAAAGCCAATCCAGTGCATTTTGAAACCAGTTTTCATAAGTATTTGCACAGTCATGTGTGTGACACTGATCAGAACCTCCACCCTCAAAGCTTAACTTAGGTGTGCAGATTGATTTACTAATCTTACCAACCATTTCACAGAGAAATTCTAATTCTTTCCATTCACTTACAAATATTTGCCTAGCATTTTTAAGTATTTTGCAAGTCATAAATATTTTCACAGAAATGGACAGATTACTAACTCCAAGGGCATTGATATTAGTAACAGAAAAGTTGGTTTAAATAGTCTTGTAAAATATGACCAGACAACTTTTAATGAGACTTCTTTAGTCTGGATAAAAGGGCAGGGAAGACCTAGAAAAATGTGGTGAGTTATTCTAATTTTACATGGTGGTTTCTTTGAGTTCAGTAAACCTAGATGGACTTTTCCCATCAAATGTATTCAGTTATTTTGAATATCTAAACTTTTATAATTTACAGAAAAAAAACTTTATCATTTACAATGTCCTGGAGCAAGGAGTGATTCAATTTGACTATCTTTTGTGAAGACTCATCTCTTGTGCTTGTCTGTAACCTCCTTTGCTTATTTCAGTCAAGAATTCCTGAGGAATTCTGTTGGAAGAGCCCATGAAAAAAAGCCACCTCCTTCAAATCACTCTGCATTCTACAGTGAGTAAAGTTGGGGTTTTTCTAAGTTTTTTTTCTTTTTTTTTATAGGGAATATAGTTGAGCTCTGCCCCTTTCCAGTTCGAAGAGTCATAAATTGTTCCATTTTTATCATAGGAAAGCTGTTCTCTATCTTCACAAATGCTTTTTTTTCCTGGAACTTCTCCATTCTTTGACTTTTTCTGAGCTAGTTCAAACAAAACACAGTGTTCAAGACGAAGCTATATCATAGCTAAACATACAGTTTAGCTATGATAGCATAAGGCATTCACTGCTTAGTCCTTTACCATTTTATGAACAACTTGTCCCTTCCTTTCTGAACATGGTTGAGAACCAACATTATTTGCAGAGCAAACTGGCAGATTTGGAGCCAGTTTGCAATGGCAAAATCTGCCTAATGGAAAAAAAAATCGGTATGAGCCAAGTCAGTGTAGATGCAGGCACTGGCAAAACTTCCTGTCTGGATTCCCAGATGTGTCGTTGCCCATGATGCGGGAAGGTGGGCTGGGAGGGACCTACCGTCCACTGGGCATCAAGGCATCAAGGGATATTCATACCCCAAGGCTTGTGGAGTAGTAATACTCTAGAATTGCATTAGAAATCACTTTTTAACTAGGCTTGCAAACTTAATTTTTATTGAATATACCAGAGTAGAAGTCCTGACTTCTACATCTGAAGGATGATGGCCCCTGCTGCAAAAGACTGCAAACTTGTGGTTGAAGAGGGTTGCTGCATTGTGAAGCTTCTATAAAGGCAGGATCATTAACTCAAATTCCCTCCCAGGAGGGTGGCTTGCTTCATGACTAATGCTCAGCACAGTTAAGTGGCACAGCTAGAGTTCTTGGCAAAGCAACATATGGTGTTTTTGGGTGTTGTAGATGTTTCATTGCGTATGTTTCCCACTCTGTTACCTCGCAACACTTCAGGGCACATACTTGTTTCTTATTGCTGTGTTAGTCCTTTAGACCTTTGTTTTCAAATGTTAATTATTTGGAGTATTGACAGCCGAAATTCACAATACAAAGATAGATATACCTGTAAAAACACCTTTTTGGATATTTCTTGTAACTGAGACTCCAAACCATGCAAACTCTTTTTGACAACAGACTTTATCTCTGTTTTCCATCATGTTGGGCACTCACGAGCTGGGGAGTCTTTGTGCAAAGCACCAAGACCTTGGGTTTATGCCAGCTAGAAACTCAATACACTGTTTGACTGCTTGCCTGTGTTCTTTGGAAGAGCAGCATTTTCATTTGCACAAGCAGCCTTTGAATAAATAAGCTTGGTCCAGAGGCAGGCAGAAAGATACATAGGCACACAGAGCAATAAAGCCCAGCCTCACTGAGAGGGACATAGAGTTAGTACACTGTGTTTTTTCAGGGAACTCTCTGGGAAAGCCATCATGATGTTTTCTGCAGAGTCTAAAGAGAAAGTCCCAGAACAATCCTTCTGAGTCACCACTCGCACAAACCTGGTCTCAAATGAAATGACAGAGAGGCAAATAATGATTAATCCAGAAAAGAGACAAAACATATCAGTTTAAATGAAACAACGGTCAAATTCAGATGGAAAATGCCTCCTCCCAGTCTACTAAAAAAGGAGAAAGGAAAGTGGATTACTTACTACTAAAGCTCTTTGTTACGGTTTATTTTCTTACACATTGCAACCAGTTCAATTTAAAATATTAGACAGATATAGCATGTTAAATGTGAAATTGCCTGCCTTGTTTTATCTGAAAATCTCATCTGAAATCAGATCTAATTAGCAGGATTGTAGCTCTAAGATCTATGAATTGTACAGGTAGAGAACCTGGATTGCTTGTTGCCTATATGAGCTAACAGACGCATAGTGTAGAGAGGTGAGTCATTGGAAGAGGGTGCCCAGAAAAGCTGTGGCTACCTGATGCCTGGAATTGTTCAGACAGGTTGGATGGAACTTGGAGCAACCTGGTCTAGTGGGAAGTGTCCCTGCTCATCACAGGTGGGTTGAAGAAAATGATCTTTATGGTCTCTTCCAACCCAAATCATTCTATGCTACTATGATATAGCATTACATTCACAGGACTGATGCTAGAGTGAAATTGATTGCCTCAGAGAGAGTCTGTGGGGGGCAAACTGCACTAGCCTGCACTGCTGAGAATGGAGCAGCTTTCTTCACCCAAGAAGCCAGGTGGTTGTAACATTGGTTCTCTTCCCAAATATGTGTCCCATTTATTTCTTGAGTATACACTGAGGAACAAGGAAAGAGGATTTTTTCGCTAGGGACTTCTTGAATTTCTAAACTTTCCATCCTCAGTACATTTAAGAGGGCAGCTTGTCCTATAAACCAAACAGGAATCTGCAACAGCAGTACCAATGTTGAGAGGCATCCTGCCCCGGGAAAAAATGAGGACCTTTGATTTCTTTCAGTAGGCCAAACCACTGAAAAGTGATTCATGCCCAATAAGAAATCTGGCACAAAAAATATAAGTACATGTAGGGCACCACTGTGGCTGCTCCACCCTGGCTCAGCAGTGTCACCTGCAGCAGCAATGTGGCATCCACAGTACAGAGAGCTCATCACTGCCTTTGCATCATCATTCTTGCTCCCTGCAGAGAGACTTCTCCCTAGAAGTCTTCAAGCTGCTGAAATAGTCCCCAGATGGCCTTGCTACCATCCATAATGGACAGAGAGACTGTCAGTCTGATCTACACGGTGGTTGGGGTGAGACCTACTCAAGAATGAGTGGAAAGTAAAATTGGCCCAGCATAACTTTGATCCCTGTGTTTTGCAACATGTATCCTGGATAGGAAACCATTGGACTTTTTTGGAGAGCGTAGAAAACCCAAGAGCCTCATGACCTTTGAGAAGCCAGGATGGTGACTGTCTAAATCCTAAGGCCTAATGACTGTGGCATGAAAGGAGCTGGGGTTCTTCTCTAAGCTCTGTAAGGGACTGGCTGGACATGACCCCAACCCCACAGAAGTCCAGGTGCTATTCAACCCCTCTTCTGATGGCTTTTTAATCCCTCAGGATAAAATACGGCAAGCAAACACTCACAGTTAAGGTAAATTTAAAAAAAAATCGAAAGTTGCACATTACAATGGGTCACCCAGCACATATTGACATCTATGAATGAGAAAACAGCTGAAGAGTAAATAATAGCCAGCTAAATCAAATTGCAACAAATTCAGTAAGATAGTGCTATTGCGGGTTCAAAATCAAACTGACCTGTAACTAATGACTGCTCAAAAAACCCCATATAGGTCTATTCCATTCATACACCTGACTTACTTTCCAACAACCACTTTTTTTTTAATTTTGAAGTATAGAAAACACATAATCTAGAGTGCTTAGTCACCGCAGTATGTGTTTCTGGAGTTTATTTTTCTTTATTTATGTCTATGTTTGCAATGATTTGTGAGTTTAAAAAATACCATACCTCTAGACTTGAGTTTGATATGGACTCTGTAAGGTCACCAGACATGAAATAAAATGTAGATAATTTATTTTGCTTTAAGCTGATATGAACAAATCCAGTAACCTCCCTGTTCCCTGATAACTGACTGTGGTTCATTTTCTGCTTGGGCAACACTTTATGTCAACCACTTGTTTCACTCAATAGATAAGCTTGGTAAATAATGTGATATGATCAAAGCAAGGTAAATTGAGCAGTGGTGCTTGTGGGTGAACATTCTGTCCGATAAACATGTTTTTGTACTGATGCAAAACTCATTTTCTGCAAAGCTGAGCTTTGGTATTTCATTAATGGTATTTCATTCTCTCACCTGACAAATTGCAGGACTTTCTTGTGTCCTGCCTTTTATATGCATTAAAAAGGAATGCATATACGATGTAAACAAAATCAGGAATCAAGTAAAGAGCATTTTCATTTGGACCACGTGTTCCACCCCATTCTGGCTTCAGAGTAGGAAGCTTAGAGTAGCAGCTCTGCAGGGAGCATATTGATTAGCTGCATGTGTTTCTGTCTTAGACCATAAATGCACCTATATATCAGGTGTTGGAATATTACCCTGTAATAATACTACCATAGTCCTAATAATGCTACCATATTGATAACAATAATACCACATAAGGATAGTAATGCCACAAAATTAGGAGATTCTGGAAAAAATCAGTTCTAAACTGGATGCCCATGAAGGAGGGACTGACACTGACTGAATGTGTAAAACATATTTGCACACACATAATCACCCTATGTGGGCTTTCCTAGCTGTTCATTCTGACTGACATTCTCATTAATCATTTAACCCAAACTTCTATCATTCACCCCTAACAACTCTCTCTGTAACAAAACCCACACAATCACAAAAAACCCCCCGTCAACCTGACCATGAACTTCGACCAATTCACAAGCCCATCCCTCTTAGGAATACCCCTAATCCTTCTTTCAGTATTATTTCCTGCCCTACTACTTCCCACAACACCAATGACAACAGGTGAACTGCCAAGCAACCTTTCCACCCTCCAACTACAATTCTTCCACTTAATTACAAAACAGTAATGATCCCACTAAATAAGGGAGGACACAAATGATTTTTAATCCTAACATCACTAATAATACTCCTACTGATAATTAACCTTCTAGGCCTACTACACATTCACCCCCAGCAATCAATCACATTTGCCTGTTATGTATTTTACTGTCAAAGTCTACAGCTCTGTGGTGCACAAGTGACTGCAAGATCCTTTCCGTGAAGCTCCTAAGCAACTTTCCTTTTGCCAGGTGAGAACATCAGCCTTCCAATCTGGCCCAAGCCACACTCAGCAACTCCTACCCTGTTTTAGAAAAAGTCTTCTTCTGGACGAAGATATAAGAAAACAGCTTCACCACCATTTCAAAAATATCAGAAACTGATGGCTCAGAACTGATGACTTCTTTCTGCCTCTGTGACTTTTTCCATGGCAGGTAGTAATTTCACAGTACTTACATGGTATTATAGGTGTATTGGAAACACAACATGTACGTCTTCTGTTTTAATTAGTAAGATGGTGGTCCTTTATTATCAGAGCCATTCCAGCAGTCTGGAGTCTCACAGGCAGCTCTAACAGGTGAGACTATGTCTGTAGCACTCCTGGCTTGCCTCTGTGTCATTTCAAAGCTATGTCATGAAAATGCCCTTCTAAAGAAGTGCCAACTTTCAGAAATGTTGCAAGACTAAAGTTCTAATGCAGTTATACTCCTAGCAATTGCAGACTTATTGGTAAGTATTTTCAGGTCCATTTTAAAGTGTCCTCTCAATAAAAACAGGACGGGACTCCATGATGCTTTGATTTTAGGTTCAGGTATCTGAAGGAAAACTACATTTATGCTTACGTTGCCTTCTCCTATTCTAATAAAAAGGATATCTACATACTTTTTTATGAAGAAGTGAATTTTTTTAAGATAAAAAGGTATCATGCATGATCAAGAAAGAAATATTCATTTCCATTTGCAAATACTTTTCATTTCAAGTGGCTTTACAAACTCTAGCTTTTGCTCAGGCTTAGTCTTTGTGTGGGCAGGTCTAAAGGTAATACACAAATTTCTAGTAAGGCTCCATGAATTTATTTGCACAGAATATGCAAAATCACAGATTCATTTAGTCAGCAGTGAAGTCACAGTTGCGTAAAGTCTCCCATGAGGAAGAAGGGAATATATTACTATTGTTGTTTTTTGTCAAAGTAATGTTTTCAAACACTTTCCAGCTATCACTTGTACCCAAGGCTCTGTTTCCATAAAGCCATGACCCTGAGTCCTGAGGGTGTTGGATCAGGCCTTCCTGTGTATTCTCCCACATCACAACATTTGAAGCACCACTTATACAGATCTTTTTGTCTCATTGCCATGGCATCTGCCTATATAATCACCAACTCTCTTTGTGGCAGCTATCTATTCATTCCCCAGAACATCAATCTAGCTCTAACTAACCAGAAAGAAAGTAAAATTAGTGTAACACTTCAGGCTTCAGCAGCTGGGTCTCTAGGATTCCTGGCAGATCTGTGCTTGTCTGTAGCATGTTCTGCTGCAGATGTACTGTTGTAGGTAGAAGGGCCCTTTATTGCACAGTTTGTAGCTGGATCTACTAGATCAACTGTTTAAAAGTCAGCAGGAGAATCCAGCCAAAAATGGTGCTGACTAAATCAGAGTTAGACTGCTACAAGCAGAAAATGCTGATAAACAAGAGAAGTTGAATATATCCAAAAACAAAACCTCTGATATTGCTTCGTCAAGCTGGAGGGAGATCTTTGGCTCATTTGCAGCTTCCTAAGCCAGCAGAAAGATTGACCTAAAGTAAATAATTTTGTATCTGCTGTGAACTGCACTCAATCAAATGAAATAAAAATTATCCATATTAAACTAACGACCCTTTTTATTTGCCATAAGAAATGCATATTTTACTTAGGAACATCAAGTTTGTCCTCTAACATCTAACACGCTTGGCCTCTGCTGTTGAAGTAAAATAAAAAAAAATAAGATAAAAGCTAAATATTTTTCTGTTAAAGAAATCAAAAAGCTAAATCTAGACTATATAGTTCATAGCAAGAGCTATATGATGCAGAGAACAACAGAGTCCTTTTCTGCAAGTATCTGTCATCTTTTCTGCAAATATCTGTCAGATGCCTGACAGGGGACCCCTGGCAAACACGTGCACTTGGGAGGTGTGCAGTCTGTTCATCAGCTTTGGAAGCTGTTTTGGGACAGCCATGTGTCTCCAGGTGGTCACCATCCCAGGAGCAGATTTCCTCCAGAACTGCAACACTTCAGCCCTTCAGCAGTCTCTGGAGGCAGCCCCCGGATTTGTCCCAATGTGAGCCTTCAGGTGATGGTGAGCACCCTGTGCAGGGGGTTATTCCCTTGTTAGCCATGGCTGTGCTTCACCAGCAGCCTTTGCCTCTCATTTCCCTCCCTGGCTGCCCCTCAGAAGCTCATCCACTGCCACTGAGGAATTTGCCACACACCAGAGCAGAATGCTGGTCTTTTCTTCTCCTATGAAGGGCCTCCGGTGACCCTAATGTCACATTCTTTGGGACAATAACTTCTGGTGTTGACTCATTTAATGATTCTTACACTTTAGTGTATGTTTAAATTTTTGTTAGTGTACCTTCACATTGCAAGAGTAAAAACAAAAGAAAAGCTAGAAAACAGAGGTGTATATATTTATTTAGATCATCTGAGCTCCTGCTCAAGCATTGTGATGTTTGATGCACTTTAGAGCAGACATTATAGCAACATATTGATCTTGTCCAGGTATTGTGCTAACATTTTTCTGCAAGATAAATTTCTGGAAGACCTTTAATATACTGAAGAAAGGCAAGAAAAATGAAAATGCCCTTAAGACTAAAGAAACAGACAGCAGGTTTAATGTTTCTCTTTCTGATTCACGTTGTAATAGTCCAGGTGTTACATTCTTACTTGTCCACAGACAGAACTTTACAATGTATTTAGAAACCAAACTTTCACACTTTTCATCAAGAGTCAGAGGCCTGTGCATTTCTGGATTGTGCATAAAACTTTCAAAAGATAAGCATGCATTCTCTAGGACCAATTCAACATATTAATTTCTGTATCCATATTATATATTTTTCTGTATCAACTTATTTTTGTTTCCCAAAAAGTTAAGACTTTTTTTGGTTAAATTTTTTATATTAATCTTTTTATTGGATTGCATTTTACTCCAAATATAAACGCCACTAACCTCTGGTCTGCTAACAATTTAGGCAATTATGAAGAGAACAGCAGTTCAGTGCCTTAATTCAACAAGCACCAACAGTGTTTACTGCCTGGTTTCTGTCTATGTCATTAATATTTTCAGACTATGTAGCTTTCTGGAGCAGTTCTGCAAGCAACACATTAAATTTGCAATACTGACCCATCTCTGGCTTTTAGACAGCTGGCTTTTGCTCAGCAATTTCAAATGAAAATGATTACTGCTTTAAACCAGCTTTTTAATTATATCCACTGGGATTACTAACACAAATGCATGAAATGTATCAATTTATTTTTACTTGTCTTTATAATCAGGGGAACATCTGATTTAGTCCATTTGACTTTGGAACAAATGAGCCTAAGGTGGGTCTATCCTCCATGGCACTCGTTTCTTTAGAAATGACAGCTATGTTTTAACCCCAGATTAACAGAGATTTTCAAAAGATTTACATATGACAATGTGTCCAAACTGACTTAGAAACTGTATTTCTGTAGAGATAAGGTAATAATTGGTTAAGAAAAATAAATTTAATCCTCATACACTATTAGCATAGCACATGTCTGCAACTCAGTGGGCATTGTCTCCATTTCACAAGGAAATAGTGAATACTTCTATTTCAAGTAAAATACAAGATTTTAATTCCCAATAGTCTTTAACCACAGAAATGAAAGGTATTTCAACTGAATTATGTCTTACTTTAGCAGGCCAGTTTTGCAAAATAATGTAACACACTGAAATGTAGGTGAGTATAATGCACAGAGAGGTTTGTAAAGACAGAGGTTACTGCTGCTGTCTAGGTAGATGCACAGATACCAGGGGGAAGGGTGCATTCTGAAACTCCAGATAAATACTTAAAAAGGACAGTATAACAGCCTGTCTTCTTTTTTTTCTTTTTTTTTTTTTCCCTTTAACTATCTGGTACAGGAAATACATCTGAACGTTCAGCGCATCCGTCTCCGGGCACCCAGCAGTCGTATCACCAGCTGCATGCAGGGCTGCCCCAAGCCAGGATGGCATGGGAAAACTGAACAGGCACTTTTCAGACCTCCCAGTCAACACCCAGCAGATGGCAAACAAGTGTGCAATTGGAATGAAAATGTCCTCAGGAGTGGAGGATGAGGGAAAATGGTATTTATGTTTATGCTTTTTTTGTGAGCTCTGACAGCAGCTGCCATCTCAGGTGCATCGCACAGAAAGCCTTCCACGCATCAGGAGAAATGCTTAGACATCTTAGGCAGAGGTCTGGGGTTTAGTCATTCTGTACAATTTTGTGCTGCATTTTCTTCTGGACATGGTGTTTCATGCAACATTTTTTTGTCAGATGGGGCCTAACTCAGAAAAAGTGCCTATGGAGAGACATGGCCTGACTCACTAAAAAGCACACTATGATTGAAATGTTCAAAGCTCTGATATTATAAATGAAAAGCATCTGGTAGAATTTGATTTTTATGTTTTGGATTAATATTAATTCCTGTGCATTAAGTCTCAGGAGTTGCACTGGGGTTGCACAAGCACCTGTAAATTCCCTTGCCTTTTTTCTTTCCTCTAATTGATGAGTGTGGTCCTAGTAGTTATCTTTCTTTCCATTTCCTTGCTCTTCTGTGACCTTTACAAAGAGCATTTCAACCTTTCTGGCAAACTAGACACAGTAAAATAAGAAAACATTTTGAAGACATACTTTAAAGAGAGATAAGATAGAGTACTTAGACAAGGAATGGCAGTTAAGTTTATTTTTGGAAG
The DNA here is from genome assembly GCA_034509425.1 of Eopsaltria australis. Classification (NCBI taxonomy): domain Eukaryota; kingdom Metazoa; phylum Chordata; class Aves; order Passeriformes; family Petroicidae; genus Eopsaltria; species Eopsaltria australis. Next base: position 176,901 of record JAVTVJ010001350.1, on the reverse strand, counting down.
TGCTTAAAACCAGAACACATACACATATGTATTGGGTCTCCCTGGGGTAAAGCTCACAGCCCTTAGAGTGCTGTGCTTTGCTTTGGTAGCTGGCATTGATAACAGAGCAGTGTTTTGGCTACTGCCAAGCTGTGCTGTCCCTGTGACTTTCCTTCCCCCACCAAAGGGGATGGAGGTGGGCAAGATCCTGGGAGGGGACACCAGCAGGCCAGCTGACCCCAGTCAGCCAAAGGGATATTCCATACCATATGACATCAGATCAGATATATAAGGGAAGGAAGAGAGGAGGAGGAGGAGGCACTCAGGACTGGTCCATGTTTGCCTCCTTGAACAGCCACCACGTGTACTGAAGCCCTGCTTCCCAAGAAGTGTCCGGACATCGCTGCTGATGGGAAGTAGAGATTGATTGTTTTCCCTCTGCTCTTGCGTGCGCAACTCTCAGCTTGCTTGTTCTGGTTTTTTTTTTTTTTTTCCTGCTGTAATAAAACTGCCTTTTCTTACCCTGGTAGTTTTTCCTATTATTCTCTTCCCTCTCCCAGTGGGAGAGGGAGTGATAGAGTGACTGAGTGGGCACCTGGCACCTAGCTGGGGTCAACCCACGACAACATATCAGCAGGTTCCCACAAGAATATGTCCTGAGGCTACCAATCAGTACTGGCATGGGGGCTGTGTAACATATTCCTCAGTACCTTGGAATCTGAGACCACAAACATGTGTTTTATGGGAGACCTACTCAACCATGTCAAGTTATCTCTGCATGTACCTGGTTGCAGGATTTGGCATTTGGGTTAGAATTTGACACCGACAGACACTACATGTGGCAGGACAGGGCTGTCAGGCACAGGCTCAGTCTGAATGGGTATCTCCACAGCCAAGAAGCCACTCTTTATTTCCTGCAGATGGTCCAGCAGCAGTAGCAGAGCGGGCTCTGTCGGCATCTGCCTCTTCATCCACCCAAGTGCAATCTCATCAGATAAAAGCCAAGCCATGTAAAAGCTGTATGAAATGAAAGGGTTAAAATACATTTTGGTCACTTCTCATTTGCATATTCCTGAGAGTAAGTTGAGGTGTGACATGTAACAGTCAGATTTGAAAGGCCCAGCATTTCCTTTTGACCTTATGGCTGTGGGCTGTGCCTGTCCCTTCACCCTTGCAGGAACCTGTGTAAGAGCAAACAGGATCAGAGCAGTTGTGGAGTGAAACAATCTGGCAGTCAGACACTCACATCACATTGACTGGATGCAGAAGGAAACTGAGGGCAGGATGGAAGGGAGAACCACAGATGCTGGTCTGCAGATAAACCATGTTCCCTGTGGTGGGAATTCATTGTCCCAGATCCCTATCAAAGTCAGCTGTTTCCAGGTATGTGGCCTCCTATTTCAGAATAAGCTTTGACCCCCAGACGGAGCCCTCAGCTGGGGAACAGAATAAACAGCACGTCAACTCTGTCACCTGGGACATGAGTGCATTGGGAACATACTTCTGGGCCATTCAGCAGGCTTTGGGAAATGACACAAAGTGACCTTAAGTGCACAGAAGGATCTAGTGCCAAGGGCACAAAAGCAGAGTGTTAGAAGGATAGCTTTTGTTCTGAAGAGGCAGTGAAATGCTAGTGTGTGTATGCTGATGTGTTAACAGAGGCCTCTGACACAAAGATCACACTAAAGCCATGTATCTCACTGCAGTACTGCTCTCCAAGGCGGGGAACTCATCAAATCACATTACATCAGCATTGCTAGAGCAGGAGCATGCATTGGTTAGTGTCCCTGAGTGCTCGCTAATGGTACTCATTTGAGTGCTCTGTACATTGCTGTGACAAAACCCCACCAGTTTGCAAACAAAAACCTGAAAACATCAATAGAAGCAGGAAAAAAAAAAAAAGACAATTCCTCTTATGCACACCAGGGTCAGATAACTCACAATATCTTGTAATAAAATTTTATTATCCTCAGAGTTGCAGGATACAATTGGGATACTAAAAGTACTCAGCAGAGTGGCATGCTCTGATTTTGTAATCTGACTAGCAGGAATGGTCAGGATCCAGATGTGCTCTCCCTAAAAGAAAGTATACTGAAAATACCTCTTGACAGAGGTCAGATGGACAGACAGTGTATCAGTCCTCCTGGAGTTTTCCAACAAATAAAATGACATGGGGGAAAAAAGGAAAATGAAATTCATTTGAAAATGCAACAAATTACCTAAGAAGTTACGGCAGAGCATATAACATTTTGGTTAATGGTGGAATTGCTCCATGAAATAGTTTCCAAGGGGAACGTTGAATTTGAGGGATGTTTTCCAGTGTTATCATGTACCAATCTAGAGTATGCTTCCAAATGGACTATTGTATGCTCAGGGGTTTAATATCTCTATCAATACAGCTTCAGCTAAATATCTGTGTGAGTGTGATAATACAGGGTGTGCATCTGTATTTTCTTTGCCTTGTGTAATAACTACTTTTTATTTATGTGGCACTGCCAGTGCAGAAGTCTGCCTTCTGACAAGAGAAAAGTCCTATTATCCAACTGCTTATTTTTAGTTCCCTGTCCTGTGGGTACTGAAGTGACCACTCAGCCAGAAGGCAAGGAGGGGAGTGGCAGGGACTACAGTGGTTTTAAACAATCTTTTGTGCTGCCTTAGCTCTGAGTGTAAGTCATCTGTGTGGAGCTCAGAAGTACCCTGTGAAGATTTATGTGGGAAGTAAATGGTGCCTGTGATTATTACCCATGGAACACAGGAAACTTGTGGATGTCATTTTTAGCAAATCTACAGAACAGCCTACACCAAAAATCACCAGTTTGGCAGCTGGCTTTGTGAGCATACTACTCTTACCAGCATTAAAACCACTTGTAATCTCACCCTGACCTTTAGATTTTGGGCCATACACTGCTACAATCATCTAATTATCCCAGGCTGTCTGCTGATGAATTATCCTAGCAAATTCCCCTGATAACAGTCTGTAACTATGAAACATACTGCATTGCATATTTTTTTCCCAATCTGCCAGGAAGTTCTGTAACATATAGTCAAGCCTCTCACCTTTCTCATGCAAGCTATTTTCTCTCAAACATGTAATCATCAAAATTACTCTTTCTTAAAGACTTCATTAAGGAAAAAAAATCTCATTGAATGACTTACAGCATTTCCTTATCAGTGCCTGATGTATAGCTCAGTCTGGTACAAGGGCCTGTTTGAAAAGAAATCAAGCACCTGTCCCTCACTTTCTCTGCAGTGCCCCACAACACTGTTTTTACCAACCAAATATATTTCTGGTCCTGACAGGATTATCTAACTAAAGGCCACTGTGACCTGCAGCCTTGCAGTTCATGTTAGCAAGGATAGGATACTATACAAGCACTCTACATATGTTTGCATGGGGTTTTTTTCTAAATCACATATTTTACAGTTGTGTCTAGCAGCAGGTCCAGTGCAAATGCAGATGTGATTTTCATTTGGTCTTGTGTGCTGCAAAGTGAATGGTTAAATAAATGCTTACATGCAGTTCTCAACACAGTCATTCCTGTGTGTGTGGCAACTCCTCAGAACTAGCCACACAAGCTACCACGCACTACCCACTGGAGTGCAGGTTCCAGTGCAGGGGTGAGTGGTGCCTCTGTGACCTGCCTCAGGCCCCCTGAGCAGCTGTGCTGGGGGCAGCAGTGACATCCTCTGAATCTCTGTCACCGTTCCAGACTCACTGCATCACTGTGCTTCCACTGTGAACTATTTCACTCCAGCCATCTCTTGCATATTTGACATCACATTATGCATGTAAAGGTTTTCTTCACTTAGATGCAAGTGACTGTGTTTTGTATATTTTCATAGCCCATTCATTTTCATTGAAAAACACCGTGATATTTTGTAGCTCTGTCAACAGGCAGGAACTAATCAAAAGTGCTCCGCTTTCATTTTCTGTTTTAAAAGGGACAAAATTCTGATATCTCACAAAAAGCAAAAAACACGAGTAGGAAAGAATAAAAAGTACAAACACATACTTTCTGAACCCCATTTGGCTGTGAGTTACTTACTAATTATATTGGTTTCAACCCCACAATCCTTACCTGACATAGGTTTCCAACTGATGATTAAAACTAATGTTCCTTGGACCTATTTTCACTCTTTTGGTACTTTCAAACATTTTCTAATTTTTGTTTATTGCAGATAGGAATCAATAATGGCTATGCAGATCCTTCTAAGGTAGCTATGCAGGAGTAGCAATACAAAGAAAAGAAGTTTATGTCACTTCATGCTTCTTAATGGGTAAATATGTAAGAAGAGATTGTGTTCAAACACATCTGCAAATCATTGAAACAAAATATTTGTCAGGTTTTCATTACAGTGTCAGCTTCCTGGGGCTATGCTGGGAGCCAAAGGACTGCTGTCATGAGCCACCAAAAGGTATTGCTACAGGCATGGTTCTGTGGGAATAGCAGCAAGCTACCAGATCAGTCCCTGCATATGTAACAGGTGTTGTCTCTCGTTGCCCCGCTGCCTATCTGTTTCCGCTTTCAAATTTTTCTACTGGATGTCTTCCTGCTCTAACTACTGTTTTGAAATCAAGGAAAATTACAAATTAAGACAAGAGTCTAAATTAAGGCCTTTAAAGCCTCTTGAGCTCTGTTTCCTATCTCACTGCTGGTCAATGCTGTTTCTGTAGTATTTGGGGTTGAAAAACCAATCCAAAACCTGTCAAAAGCATCAAGCACTGTTTGTGTCAACATTCATACAGCAACATTCCTACTGACTTCACTGGGACATTAACAGGACAGAAATCAGGAGTACTTATCCCAGCACCACATGACTGAGAATGTATACTCCACAAGAGAGAGACTGTGAAAAATCAAGGGAATGGACAATATTTTGAGGGTCCTCACTAAATCCGTTCCTCTAAAGTAGCACCAAGATCCTATCTAACACCCACAAAATTTTACCATGTCTTTTGCTCAAACACTTTCTTGACTTAATATTGGCACAGACTGGTATATTCTTGCACATGTACTGTCACATTTTCCAGCAAACTGTTCTGAGGCCTGATATAAAATTAGAGGCAATATTTAATATGGTCTGGAAGGTGCTTCTCTTTGATAAACAGGTGTTGATTACATAAAACTCGGTGAATGTGAATAAAAGCTGCTAGCAAACTGTCTGTTTTCATTGCAAGAGTAAATCTGTGAAAGCCACAATGGTTTAACTCTGTGTCACTGAAATCTGGAATAATCTGTGAAACTAGCGTAGCCTTATGGTGGCCACAAAAGCAGTAAATGTTGTCCTGATTTGAAATTTATTTTTTAATCTGAATTTGGACAATACTAGGGTGTTTTTTTTTTGCTGTAAGTGTACTTTGTGTTTATGTGTTCTCTTTTTATACTACAGAGACTTGTCAGTGATTGTGTCTTGCATCTTTCAGCCATATATCCAGAATAAGGGAAGTGAATTTTGTGACTGGCATATGTGTGTTGCTGTGCTGGTTGTGCAGTTACAGTCCCAAGTAACTCACATGCTCTTTCAGCTGCTTAAGCATAAGGACTTGGAGCAACTACAAAGAAAAAATGTACAAATACTACATTCTAAATTGCACCTCTTCATTCTGACCACTAATTTAATCTTGTAGGGATCAGAACTGAGAAAAACAAAAGTAATCAGAAAAGTTAAGAGTTTTAATGTGCCCATTGGGAATGCAGTGCCGAAACTCTTGAACACTTCCAGCTGCAGCAATGCTAGGCCATACACTTGTGACAGACTAGGTGATTATCTTTATTTGTGTATGTCAGATTTGCTTTTGTGCACCAATATCCTTGTACTTGTATCCAGTATGGGCCGTATTTACCAGCCAGTCACTTTCTTCAGGCACCCAGGAACCCCTCTCTTTTCTGCAGCACACACTTCCCTAGAGAACCTTAATTACATTGGTAATGCATTCTCATTTATTTGCCTCTGATGTGTTTGAGGTCCTGAGAGTGCTGCTGAGTGTGGCTTGAGTTAGTCAACTCTTGGCCTTTAGGAGACAGGAGGAAGAAAAGCTTCCAACAGCCCAAAGTAGGCAGCTGGTTTTTTTAAGAAGCTGCAGACAAGGACAACAAAAGGCCATAAGGAAGTCAATCACATTCGATTGCACTAATAACCAGTTCCAGAAAAGCAGTATAGGAGCTGATAAATTAAAAACTCGTGATGAAAAAGTGGCAGAGACAGCTGCTGAGTAAGGTCTTAAAGCCCCAGCATGACTGATGTAGTAGTGTGACCTATACAGTCTGCCAGTTCCCAACACAAGCAGCTGCTAAGGTTGTTGATTGAATCTACAAATGCGAACCAGGGATGCATCCAACTTTTTGCTGTGTTGAGGTTTAGCCAAGACTAAAATCTCCTGTAATTTTGCCAGCACACATTTCTGTCCTCTGCTTGCCAAGATCCAAGAAGGGCAGTGTTTTGGAACCCTGGGACTTGAACTCAGAACTAATACCTTCATCACATCCAGAATGATTTTCAAGAAAACCTTTGAGGCTTAAGACACAGTAGGAATTGTTTGTTTACTGGCATGCCTGCTATCTCTTTTTGTTTGTTTCAGGTACACTTGTGGGAAACATTTGCTTTCTCCTTTAATGACAGGAAAGGGAGATGAACAAGGAGGTAATTACAAAAGAGGCAAGAATGGGAAATTATGTGAAAATATATTAAAAATTCTAGAGAATGGGAGAAAAAAAAAAAAAGAAGGGAAGAATTGGAGGGAAAAAGGAATGAATAGGATTAATAACTATTCAGTTGTCTTTTATATAGCTACGAATCAGGAGAACACTAAAATGACGTGCTCCTGTTCACTTGGGACCCTTGAATTTTCCAAGGTTTTTTCTTTTCCCCTTTGGTTTCCATTTCAATTTTACTGTGAAATCTCGACTTCAGTGAGGGTTCAAACGGGGAGGAGAGGGGAGGGGAGGGAGGGAGGGAGGAGGGGAGGGGGGGAGGGGAGGGAGGGGAGGGGGGGTGATTTACATGAGCAGATATTTCAGTGGATACTTAGAATACAGCTTTTTAATTTTATTTTTATTATTCCTACCACTTGTATTCTCCTACAAACATACTAAAACTAAGTTACTGACTCCAGGCCTGTTTTCATATCTTGTGCTTTTAGTTTCTTTGGAATGCCTATAGGGAACAAAAGACAAAAGCCAAGCTACCTTTCCTTGCCATCATACAAAATCCCTTCTACCTAAAGGACAGCTTTATGCAAAAATGAGCTGGGGTGAGTGGAATAGGCACTCATCTGGGGAACAGCAAATGAATCTTCTGTAATGTTATTGTCAAGTGTAGAGCTCCTTGACTCCTGGGGCAAGTTAGGCACTGGCAGGAGAAGGTACTGGGGGACACTGACACTGGTCTGCAGCTGCAGAGCCACAACCCTGTCAGTGTCCAGACTGTCAGGTGTGCCAGCACTTCAGGTCAGGACTCACAGGAAACAGTGCTCAGTCCTCATCAAATAAAGGGAAGCTGAGGGTATAAATATGGGGCCAGACCATCCCATAAAGAGAGACAGAGACAGCCCAAGGGCTGAATGCAGGCTTTGCTATCTATCAACACTAAAATCTTGATGTTGCTTTACAAAAAAAAAAAAAAAAAAAAATACAAAAGCTTAGACTTTAGTAGCTATCCTGTGCTTCTCAGATGACACCTGGTGGACAAAAGCTGAAGAGATGAAAACAGACTGCCTTCCTAGTGCAGGACCTTGATCCTTGCTCACAACTGCACTACTGCACTTAGTGCAGGTGCACCTATCAGCTGTTCTCCATACTCTGCTTACCCATTCCATGCCCCCAGTCCATTATTATAGTTGCCCAGAATAAGCACATATCATCTATGTACCTGCAAATTTTTTTTCAGCACTCATATCCATTTTATTTATTCTTTCATTACCATTCTGATTTCCTGTGTTTGTTTAATTCTGACTTGCAAGTCCGAGGCTAGGCTAGAGTGGACCATTTCCAAAAATAAAAATAAAAAGAAAGCCCATGGTAGCAGCAACAGGGTGCTTTTATGGTGTGGGATAACTAGACAGTTTTATGAATGTCTTCACAAGTGGATAGTTGCACTCAGAGGGTTAAAGGCTTTAGTTTCTTCTGATTATTAATTTACTCTTCCTCTTTTAAACTAATTCCAGTTTGCTTCTGTTACTGTTTGTCTTTTCTGCTTGATGCTTTAAAACTGTCCTAACGCATCCCTATTGAGGTCTCATAAATAAGTTAGCAATATAAAGCAGGGGGGAAAGGGCACTCTGAAGAGAAACGTGCTTAGAAAAGTGTTTCTTCTGGGGATGTTTATATCTTGTGGTGAAACAGGTAGTTTCCTCAAGGATCTAAAGGACAGGAATATTAAGTTCTGGTGCAGTCCTGTTCCTCTAGTTGGCTCAAAGGATTTCAGAAAATGTCTCTCCACCAGCTCCCACAAAGGCTAGCAGGCTTGGAGTGTACAAGAGGCAGGGGAGGGAGACACAGCTGGGACAGCTGGCCCAAACTGACCAAAGGGAAATTCCATACCATATGATGCTGTAAAAAAGAAAGCTAAGGGGTGGTGAACTTTTTTATTAAAGTGTTTGTCTACTAAAGCAACTGCTACATGTGCTGCAGTCATATTCCCAGGAAATAGCTGGACAGCATCTGCTAAGAGCAATTAGAGAATAAATCTCTTTGTCTCCCAGTGTGGCCTTTGCCTTAATCTCAACCAATGAGTTTTTAATCTCATTTTCTCCCCCTATCCTGCTGAAAAGAGCAAGTGATGGAGCATCTTTGTGGAGTCCTACAGCCCAGTCAGGGTGAACCCACTGCAGGTGTATCCTGGCTGAAATGAGTTCTACTCCACAGAGAGAATTAAGTAATGTCCTGGCACAGCTGAAAGCCAAGGTTCATCTTTACACTAGCATCACAACTTGATGTCCAAATCCCTGCTACACAAAGCCAGAAGTAACCAAATCTAACTACGCTCCGATAGCTGAAATATCCCTGCATATGGTCTCCACAACTGTGTGAAGTCCTCAGTATACTGTGTAACTCACAAGTAGAGTAACACAGTGGTAAACACTGACCAGCCAGAAACTGGTGAACCACTGAACAGTACCTGAGTTTCACTATGTCTGGACACACCTTAATAAAGTATTTTCTGAAAACAGAGACTTTGAAACACTGCTGTGAAGAGAATACTTTTACAAACCTTTCACGTGAGAACAACCTTCTTTATTTTATGCTGAAGACTATTTTCAGATTCTGAAATGTTCTCCTTTACTTTTTAATTCCTAGTCAGCAAATACAAAGAGAACAAGTATAGTCACAAAATACAAAGAGGAAAAACGTGCCTGGAAAGTGCTGTTAAAAACATCAATTAAGCAATAAAATGTCTTCAGCATAGCCCTTCAGACAGCATCTATGAATGTGTTTGTGTCCTGCAGCTGGGAAAACATCGGTTCCTACAATCTCTGTAGCAGGAAAAATCACTGGATGAATAATTATTTCTGTTCCACAGAAATATTAACTGGCAATTCATTGGAAAGTTTGGTTTGCATACATGAGTGAGAAACAAGATCTTCGGAGTCCGCCCCCAAAAAATTTATTGAATAACGTGGAACTCAGTACATTCTGACAGGATAACGAGGGTATACGCCGGTTTTCCTGAAGGAGGCAATCCCTACAAACCCTTGAAACCGGGGCCGCTGAGCGCATCCCGCCGGCACCCGAGGAAGGGAGGAGAAGAGTTAAATGGAGGCAGCGAGAGGCGCGGCCGCCCCTCCCCTGGGCGGGCCGGCGGCAACATGGCCGCGCTGGCCCCGGCGCTGGCGGCGGCGGCTGGGCGGCTCCAGGTAAAGGCCGCCGGCACCCGGCAAAGGCCGCCGGCACCCGGCAAAGGCCGCCGGCACCGGGTCCGCTGGGGCCGAGCCTCCGGAGGAGCCCCGGGCTGCACGGGTGTGCCGGGCTGGCCGCGGGACCCGGCCCCTGTGGCAGCCCGCCGCTGTGCCGGACTTGGCGTTTCCCTGTGGAGCAGCCCATTCGTGTGTGCGGGCGTCAGCCCTCGCTCCAGTTTCGTGCCCGTGCCGCTTAAAATTAATTAGATCGCGCCAGTAGAAAACCGAACGCGGCACTGTGGTGTCTGCTCGAAAGTAACCAACGAGCATTTGGGAAAAAAAAAAAAAAAAAATTGGTTGTAAATAACAGTTGATTTTGTTATCTACAGAATGAGAGCTGTTCCAATACTGCAGGTGCTGGCCGACAATTTCAGAGCTGGAAGATCAAAGCTGAACGAGCTAAGAAAGTTGAATTCATAAGAACTGCAGAAAAGCTAAAAGCTCAGTAAGTTAAACACTTTATCATAAGTATGCTTTCATTCTGTTCTGGAGGTAACTATTAACTCGAGGTTCAAAATAAGAATATGTGGTAATGAAATCTTTAGGCTGAAGCTTTCCTTTTCAGGGGCTCAAATTATTGTGGTTGTTACGGTAGCTCAGGATAGGCTTATGTGCTCCAAAATGCCCCATTGTTCGAATTGCCATTTGGACTTAGGCCAGTCATGTTCTTTATAAGAATTTATAAGAATTTCTGCTCTTAGGTGTACAGAAAAGGAGCTGTGTGTGGCACAATTGAGTTCTCAGTTTTCCTACTTAGCTGTACTTACCCTCCAAGGACCTAAAGCCCTTAAGACAAACCAACAAAAGGGAACTGCAGCAGCAGAAGACTGAAAGACTTAATCTAGAATATCTAGGCCACTCTTTTGGAAAACAAGTGTTCAAGACAGCTCAGGCTGCTTCCCCACATCTAGACCCAGTGCTGATAACAACTACACTGGCAGCTGAAAGAACAGGGAGTTTTCTTCTTGGACAGATGATCTTCATGGGGAATAGCTAATGAAGCCTGTCTGACTGAAGCAGAGGTTTGCAGTTGTGAATCCTGATTAAACAGGGCACTTAAGTCTCACAGCAGTGTTTTACACTGTGTGACTGAATCGAGTTCACCTTGATTACCCTGGATCCTGGGTTGTGGCTCAAAATTTGGCTGCTGGGTAATGTAAATGTTCCCAAGCAGCTTGAAATGAGGCATGCTATTTAACTGTTGTCTATGCTGGGGTTCCATCTAGGTGTGCCACTGCATTAATACAGCTTGTCTGCCTGTGCTTTCCAGGAAAAATTCTCATAAGGCTCTCAGAGAGAAAGCATGTACATGAAGTTTCAGTGTGTAAACCAGTGCGTGCCACTGAGGTGACTTTCTTGCTAATTTGTTTCTCTTGTTAAAGTTCTTGAGTTACTGTGGTGTGTAGTCTTATAGCTGCAGAAACATTTTCCTTGAAAACACTTGTAGAACAAACCAGGGATTTGTACAAAATCTAAGACAGCCCTGTTAACACAGCCTGCAGTCTGTTGGAAACTCTTGGGGCTTTGCTGTGTGTTCGTGCCGTATTCAGTGTGGCACCCTTTCTTCCTAGGCTTGCAAATAAAGAAAAAGACAAAACTGGACACCTTTATAATAGGAAGAGTGATTTCAGGGTAGAATACAGATTACTAGAGGAACTGGAACACAGCATGACTGTCAGCAGGAAAATGGAAAGTAAGTGAGGTTTTATTTGGCCTTGTTTGCTTTTTTTTCTTCAGTATACTATTGTTTTTGTAAATGGTTTAAAAATCAGCAGTACAAAGAGATGAGTTTTAAGTGGAAGAAGCATGAACATTTTGGGCCTCATAGGTTATTAACTCTTTTCTTTTAATCTTCAGTGTAAAACCACTGTGGTTGAAAGGTACTGTTCAAGAAACTTGGAATAAATTTTGTGTGTTTATAGGTGTGCAAAACCTAATGTAGTCCAGCTAAGAAACAGTAAAAATATTCTTACCTCAACATTCATACACTGATTGTTGCCTTTAATATACTTTTAAACTGTTCTGTGTTTGCATTTTTTGAGTTTATAGGCAATGAATATTCCTAGTTCAAACACTGCTGTGAGATTGTACACAGTCTGTCCTACAGTGTCTGTTCCACTTACAGACTATAATGTAGTTCAAGAAAAAAAAGTTCTCCCTTTACTCACAGTACGTGAATTCTTTCAAAAGTAATTGCGTAAATCATGCTATGCCATCTGATACTGATCAAAATAAGCTGAAGAAAGTAAAGGAATGTAGAAACAATTAAAAGTACTTTCTTAAAATTTGCATGTGTTCTGATTTGTGTTTTATTTAAGAAATCTAAGACTATCCTTTACATCTTGCAGTCCTCAAGAAATGTAACTTTTTGAGGAATGACTAAGCTAATAAGTTCAGAATTTTTTTCATAGTAAGAAGGGAACATGGAATATGGATGGAAATGATGCTATGAGATAATAAAGAGGACAGTGATGAGAGGTGTAAGGCACTACACATCAGATCTGAAGGATTATATCCTAAAAGATACAAAAGTGTACAACCGCCCCCCCGCCCCCCCCAAATTCCCATTTACTATGTTGAGGTCTTCAGCATGATCTGTGTGCTTTAAGATTTTCTGCAGTCTCAGCAGGAACTCGTACCTTAATCCAAATCTTTTAGGATAGAAGATACAGCTCCTTTGTATCTAAGATGTAGCCAGAACTTTATCCTCTTCAGTAGTGTATTTATGGACTCATGAGGAGCCAAGTGGTAACAAGGCAAATAAGTGCATACATCTGGAGCACATGAAAACATTGATTCTCTGCTATTTAACACAATGAATAAATGAATCTTGTTGAAGTAGTACATTCATGTACACTTTCAAAGCTTGTTTTCTCTTCATAAATGGGTGTTTTGAAGCCTAGGTCAAAGTCTGCCTCAAAACTCTAGAAGATACCACCTGCATAGGCAATATTTTCAAAGCTCCCCTTTAGACATGGGAGCTACTAATTTTAAAATCTGTTGATGCTGTGTAGGGAGATAAAGTGGTCAGCTACATGCAATTACCAGTTAAAATACTTAGTATTATGGCAGTTTCTTATAATCAAACAGAATTTGTGTCTCTGCTTAGATCAACCCCCTGGTTTATTTTGAACCCTTCATTGTTCTTGTTCTCGTATTGAATTTAATGCAAAAGAAACTATGAGAACTATCAGCACCTTTTTTTGCTTAACAGAAGCTAAAATCCTGAAGCAGCTATCAAAAATACAAAACAACGTGAAGAGACTTCAGCTGCAATTAAAAGATGTGAAGCCTACACCAGAGTGTAAGTCATGATGACAGATTTAAAAACATTTTCCTCTACAGACAGGTTTCTTGCATAGCTGTCTTTCTCCTGCCAGACTTGGGACAGTCCTCTAGACTTTAAGATTTTGCAGAAATCTGGAAAGGCAACACTAAACCTAGAAATGGCAGAAACCTAAGAAGTGGTGAAAGATTGTGCAGTTCTGTGTGGAAACAGAAACTTACTTGTTCTTACAAGTGGTGTGTGTTTGTTCCTTGAGGCTGTTGAAAGCCAGGTTTCCTAGTTGTAATTTTTATGTATTTTATGTAAAATAAAGTTGGTATTCTATTACCATGTAACTCCCTTTGATCTGGTAAGAGATCACAGAGTAGGTTCTACAGCGAACTCATTTCTAGTTGTCACATAGTTTGAAATGTAAATTTCAATATTTACAGAAAATGCTCCAGCAGCTTGTTCAGTTTGGATGTCTTAAAACTTTTGGGAAATAGGCTCTGAAAGAACTATTCTCATGTGGTATCTACTGCCTTTTGTGGTGCTCAGGTTGAGGGCCTCCTACTAGCTGAGGGTTTTCTGATGCTAGATAAAATGCATCCCATTTCATTTATTCAGTGTTTTATCTATAAAAAAAATCATTATCTTCTTAAACTGTCAGTGAAGATACTAAGAATTAACAAGGCATGAAAGCTGAAATAAAAGGTTTAGTTTCTATAACTTTACCAAAATACACGTTAGTTAAACTGTGCATTCAGTATGTCCATAGAGATGTTGTCCTGATTTAAAACAGATTCTAGTCTAATAATATAATCTGGCCTAATGGATGGATTTTTCTGCCACTGCTGATTTAAAACAGATTCTAGTCCAATAATATAATCTGACCAAATGGATGGATTTTTCTACCACTGCAATATAGATCTTCTCTGGACAGCTGTATTACTGTCTTAAAGTCAGGACTACAGCGTGCTGAGAGTACAGGACAAAGTTTTACTTTGATGTTTCTTTGTAAAAGTAGTGGCCTGCAGGTTAAAGAGAATTGCTACAGTCCGATATAAACCAGAGTTGAGTTTGCTGAAGTCACTAACTGCACTGCTATAAAAAACAGAAGTGGAACTCTAGGATAAGGCTTATTCTGGGAATCAGTTGAAGCTTAGTCAACATGAGACTTCTTTAACAGAAATAAACATACATACTGGGATCCAGTATAAATGCATCCAGTTATTTGCATCCAGTTAGCTAAGTACCTTCATAAACACATCTTTTTGAATAAATAAGAGTTTGTCTTTTAAGGCTGTTTGAGATGGAAATGTATGCTTTTTTGTACACTGAAATATGTGTCCTGAAAGTCTCCACAAGTCCTGCATTTCTGGATAGTGCTGATAAATACTGTAGACTTCTTAAGTTGTATGCTTTTTCTTCTTTCCCTTTTTCAGTTGTTGATAAGATCAAGGAAATGATGGAAGAAATTGAGAATGCAATCAATGCCTTTAAAGAAGAACAGAGGCAAATGTATGTTTATACGTGCTTCAGCTACTAGAAAAAGGGCTTTTATAAAACACAATGAAAACTTTGCATCAATCTGTCAAATGGTTTTTATGATTTATTCTTTCGGTAGTGATCCCTGTGGTATGTAAATCAAAGCACAAGATAGCAGCGTTAGAATCTTGATAAACTGCCTTTTAGGGAGGCTGTTTATACAGCTATTGCAGCACTCCAGCATAACAACGATTTGCCCATGGGTAGGCTTTTTAGAGAAATGCCGCATAAGAGATTAGATTGTGGGGGTTTTGTTGTTGCTGTTGTTGTGTTGTGGGTTTGGGGGGTTTCTTTTTCTCTCTGCTGGTGTCAGGAGGGGATTGAGTTAATTGTGTGCATGCCATAAATGAGTTCTTTCAGTAAAAGGGTAACTTAATTCTCATTGTGTAGTGCTTTATTACCGGATCATTACAACTGTGCTGTTACCACTTCAGTTCTTAATCTTCGAAGAATAGCTTTTGTGTGGCATTGAACAATTCCAAAATTCATTTTTGGTGAATGGACAATGAATACTGGATTTTTTTTCTTACATTTCAGTGTTTGTCTCTTTTCAGATATCAACAGCTTTTGAAAGAGGAAAAAGCTGCTATTAATGAGCTCAGTCTTTTGGAGAGAAAAGTGGAACTGTGGGCATTAGGGAGCTCAACAGCAGAAAAAGTTTGGAAATTACCATCAGCCAGGGTCACAGTTGATAAAACACTGGAAAATCATCTACCCAAAGAAGTAATAGAGTTTGAAAGGTTTCTTCAGCAAACAGGAGGGCGGCAAGGAGGCTGGGATGATTATGATCATCAAAATTTTCTGAAAATACGGACAAAATACAGAGGAAGGCTGTCTTACATGGATGAAGCCCTTGAGTATCTCAGTGGAAGAACAAAAGAAGATATAGAACAGCATGACAAATGGTATCAAGAATATGTAATTTTACATGAAAGAAAGAAAGAGGTAAAATAACCCCTCTAAGGCTTTTGAAGATTTAAGAAAAAGCCCTTATTTTTGAAATGCACACTCTTGTGTTTTTGTATCTGCCTCTCTGGTAGTAGTGCTAGGCAGATTTACCTTACAGTTGATGGTATATAAATGAGGTCTTAAGCATCCTCACCTGCCAAAGTATTTCTCTTTAATAAATAATTACAAATACACAGATACCTAACAACAAAGAGAAGTGGGTTGTGTATTGCCAGAGTATATCATAAATGCTTTTGATGTCAGTGATCTAGCAAGTTAGGCGCCAAGCCCAGAGCAGTAAGTGATCCTGTCTTCCTGTTACATTTGTCCCTAAGAAAAACTGTCCCACTGTATAAGCAATACACCTAAGACACACTGACATACAGAATTATGATTCTCTCAAGAACTATCCAAGTAATAAAAGACATACTGACATAAGAACTACTATAAAACAGTGGGTAAATTGGAAAAAAGTAAGAACTAAAATATGTTTGCATTAAAAACGCATATTACATCAATATTCATAACTACCCAAACTTATTATAATTGCCACAACTGAAACAATTTCAGCAGACATGTGGTAAACCTGCTTGTGTGATCCATGAAACAGAAAAAAAAAAAAGTGAGAAAACAGGTATAGATGCTTCTTTGCTTTAAATTTCCTCATCAGTAGACTTTTAATTCCTATGTGCATTTTGTGTCCTTGGAACATATGTCTTCATCTGACTGAATCAATGTGAATGTGTAAAATTTTCATGAAAACCTTGGACTTTTTTTCCTATGGTCTCTTGCAGTCAATTAGAAAGTGGAAAGAAAAGCAGCAGCAAGAAAAAGAAAGAAACTTGAGGAAGAAAGCAAAATCAGAAAAAATGCTCAAGGAAAGATGGCTACAGCATGAAGAAGCTCAGAAGCAAAAAGCAGAAGAAGAAAGAAAAAGAAAACAAGCAGCAGTTGAAGTCTGGAAGAAACAGAAAGTAGTAGCATTTGCAATGGATCAAGCATCACAACTAAAACTAGAAGAGAAAAAGCAACAAAAAGAGCACCAAAGCCATGTGAAGTTACTGTTGGAAAGGAATACCTTGCAAAATAAAGTAAAGGAGGAACTTGAAAAGCTTGAAAATGAGACGAGAGAGGAAACTGAAAAGGAGGAAAGGAAGAAAATTGCTGCAGAAGACATTTCTAAGTTTCAAGAGCATGTGTGTAAATTCATCTGCATTTCTGCATGTTGTTTTAAATTTGGTACTTCCGCCTACAGTATAATCAGTTAAACAGATTTTAAAATCCAAGTTTCATTCATCTAAATCCTTTATTGATTCACTACAAATAACAGCATCTATTTCAGACAAACAGTATGAAACTTGATTTTAGACAAAGATTCTCCTTTTCTTCAGTGTCTAAATTCTGCAGGATTACTCAAGTTCCTCTTTTCTTATTCATATAGAAGCAATTTTATTTCTTTGGTAAATAATTTATTTGGGAAGTGCTTGGGCTATGCTGCCTAAGATGTGAGAGGACCTGAGTGTTGTATTCAGATGGGAGACAGAAAGAGTTGTTTGAATACTCTGTGGGTTTCAGTACCTGTTAGGTAAAGTCAGATCCCATATCAATGTAAATGCAATTACTGGGAAACTGATATTATTGCCAGTGTTCACATTGAAGTTTTATAAACAGAGTTTAAGCTACTAGTTTGTTTTTCCAAAGCCATGTAACTATAATTTGACTGTGCAGGACAAGCTATAGCATGTAGCTACCTAGGGAAACTTTATTCTTTACTATTACAATAACTTCAAAACAAAAACAAAACAAACAAACAAAAACCCAACCAAAAACCCCAAACAAAAAAAACTGTGAAAAGGCTGCATGTATATTTTTATATAATTTGTTTTACTTCCGAAGAAAACTTTGCTTTTCCACTCATTATGTTTCAGGATTTACATAAACTGGAGCTAAGTGTTTTACAGAAACACGCTAAAGAGATAGAGAAACAAGAAAAAGAAAAAAGACTGGCAAAGTTAAAAGAGAAGGTAAATTTTTGTTTCTTTAACTGGAGATGTGTGCAGCTTGGTGGTTTAAGTGGACTTTCTTTCATTGATCTAAAAAGCAATTGTTTTAAATTATCTAAATGGTTGATAAAGGAAAACAAAGTCATGCCTGTTATAAGGAAACAGAATTACAGCAGGCATAGTTGTTCCTGTGTTTTAAAAAATGGGGAAAAAATCCCTGGAGTTTATGTATCTCAGGTAAGACCTACAGGTCATAAAAGTGAGGTGCAATATGGGTGGTGGCTTATATTTTTTCAAATACTTTTCTGCTGTTGGTTAAATAAGTAGCCTGTCTCCCAGTAGCATTTTGCATACACTGGGTTTTACAAGATTTTAACCTTTTAAATAATTAAAATTTAATGACATCAAGTAGCATCACTGTCTTCTACGGTGAAGACCTAGTGAGCGTAATGGAAGCCCTTTTGTGATGAACGAAAAAGACTAATTATTTTTGGTTGTTTGTTTCACTCTGAGGTCGAGATTCGGGTCACCAGAGACCGATCCAGGCTGACCAGACCTACCAAGGGCTGGGAGGAACGTAGGCCAGAGATGGCACCAGCAGCTGCAGAAGCGCCGCCGCACATTCCTCAGAGGTGATGAGGGGACCGGCGGGCGTACAGCATGACACAAGTGCACTTTTATGCTTCATGCCTTTTTGCTTTGTTGTCAGAGCTGTCCCGGCCTGGAGAGGAGGGCTGTAGCTGCGCGCCAGCCTGTCCCTGTCGCAGGACGAAGCAGCAGCCAGCACTTCCTGAGAGTGGGCACAGAGCTGGTCTGACCCATGACGTGTATCACCTCTGTATTTTGCGAGTCTCGCGTTTGACATGCCGGCTGTCGCACTGGCCGGCTGTGATGTCCCTTGGCATTAAAAGCGCGTTTTCCCCGCAGCTGGTTGTGGCAGCCCATTAAGCGTGGGGTTCTCACCCCGATCCCCGCCCCAGTGAGCTGAGGCGCCCCCTCCCTTTCCCCGTTCCCTTTCCCCGCTCCGTCCCCCTTCCGTGTCCCCGCCCCGGGGCGGCTGACGCGATCCGGGCGCGCCGGGCGCGGGCAGCAGCGGCGAGATGGAGATGGCGGCGACGGCGGCGGCGGCGCCGTGCTCGGGGGAACCGGAGCGGCTGGACTTCCTGCGGGAGCGGCACGTGCGCTTCTTCCAGCGGTGCCTCCAGATCCTGCCCGAGCGCTACTCCTCCCTGGAGACCAGCAGGTAGCAGCGGACCGGGCTTCTCCGGCCGGCCGCGGGGTGGGAGGCGGGACGGGTGCCGCCGTGTCCGCCCGGCGCCCCCCGCCCGTCCCGGGCCTGGCCCCTATCCCTTCCCGGCGCGCGGTCGCGGTGACGGGAACCCCTTCCTGGAGCGCTGCCGCCTCCCGCGGCCGGCGCCAGGGAGCAGCGCCCCGCGGCCGGAGGGAAAAGCAGCCCTATAGATCTGCCCACCAGCAGACGGCTCCCGGAAAATATGTGTTGATGTAGGGGTGTAGTCGCTGCTCGCGTAAACTGCTTGACATCCACGAGGGAAGACTTGTTGATGCTTCTAATCTGTTTTAAATCCAGTGCGTCGCTCTCTTAATCCGCCCTGGAAGCCATTTTAAAATAAATCACTTAAGCTTCACTTAGGCGTGCAGAAGACTCTTGTTCATGCAACAAATATTTTAAAATCTTCATTACCTAGTATAAAAGAGAAAATACTAATGAAGTATGTTCCTTACTTTGAACTGGTGGGACATTTGTTCCTCTAATGGCTTCAGAATGTACTTATTTGATATTCTTCAAGTCTTCACCTAAGATAGTTACATGTAAGGTGTAAGAAGACCAGTAATGTGATTATCAAGCTGCACTGGTTAGTTGGACACATGTAGATGGTTTGATAATGTTATTCAGCCAATAAAATAATAAGATTCTTTCCACTTCATAGTGTCCAGCAAGTCATGCTGTGGTCAGAGCTCCATGGCTTTGGTCAGATCATCCTGCTTTATTTCAGTTGAGAGGACAAACACTTGGCATAAATATGTAAGGACTAGAACGGATAGTGCTGAGCTGTGTGTGGAATAACACAACTTTGTATTGAAAAGTTAGAAATGGAACTGCAGGAGAGGGGCTAGCAGAGGACTTCAAAGATGGTTAAGGGACTGGAGCATCTGTCCTGTGAGGAAAGGTTGAGGTAAATGGGCCTGTTCAGCCTCAAGAAGAGATGACTAAGAGGGGGTCTTACCAATGCCTTTCAAGTATGTTAAAGGGTAGGTGGTGAGAGGATGGGGCCAGACTCTTTGAGTGGTCCCTATGACAGGGTAAAGGGCAACAGACACAAACACAGGAAGGTCCATCACAGTATGAGAAAAAACTTCCTCATGTTGGGGGTGGCTGACCACTGAAGCAGAATGTCCAGAGAGGGTGTGGAGTTTTCTTCCCTGCAGATATTCAGAACCTGCCTGGACACAATCCTGTGCAAACTGCTCTGGATAAACCTGCTTTAGGAGAAGGGGGTTGTACTAGATGATCTCCAAAGGTCCTTTCCAGCCCCAGGTATTCTGTAAATTTGGGAAATTTTGATTGCAGAGCTGTAAATCAGTTCTTCATTAAAAACTAGCTGATGTTTCAGTCTACTTTCTGATTTATTTTAGATGACAGTCTAGGAGTCTAGGCATCCTGTGCTCAGCTGTATATAGACCTTAAAATTACCATGGCACGCAAATGTTTTAGAGAGGTAACACAAATAGCTAACCTTAGCCCCCCTGACATTTGAAAACAGCTAAAGAAATGGGGTGTCTTCAGCCTAGAGGAGGAGGGGTCTAATCGCAGTCTTCCATTGGTGGGAAACCACTTACAAGGAAAGATGGAGCTGTACTCTTTGCAGGGGACCATGGTGATGGGGCAGGAGGCTGTGGGAATGAGGCACTTCAGGGGGAATTGGCTGTAGGAAAAATGTTCTTTCCTGTTGGAAGAGTTAACCGTTAAAAGCTTGCCCATTGAAGTTGATGGGGTCACGTTTAAGGATGTGGCTTGTCAGGGTCCTGGGTCATCTCTGAGGCCCTGTGTTCTGCAAAAGGTGGGACCAGTGATCTCCAGAGGCCTTTTGACAATGTAGGCATGTTCTGCAGGGGGCACACCTATCTGTTGACAAATTCTAAGCAGGGGATTGAACCATAAATGCATCATCTCCAGTTTGACTTCAAGGGAAGTTTGCCTTTTGGCCAAGTTCAAGGTCACTGAGTTCAGCAAACCTTAAGCAAACTTCTGGAGCTGATACAGCTGCAGAAAGAAATGCTGTTGCCCTTATTTGTATTTCCCCTGTTCCTGAATTGGAGTGGTTCCATTTTGAGTTAGATGGGGAAACTCAACTAAATTAGACTGATTTGTTAAATAAATAAAGTCATTTGTCAGATTCTTTTTCAGTGCACTGCATTAGAAAACTGTGTTTGTTGTCACCAGACAGGGGTGGTAGAGAGTGAAATTTTCCTCAATGTGCTGGTGCATTCCAACTTAAGCTGTAGATTGTCAAACAATAACAGAGAATAAATTAATTTCATGTTCTCTACTCAACTTATTGGCTCAAACCCTTTAATTACTTTTATCTGTAGTTACTACGTGCAACAGTAGTTGCAGCAAGAGTAGTTTTTTAATGTTCTGATTGATAGTGTTTCGTGAACACTGATTGTTAGCACCATGAGGTTTTGCAGGAGAATGCAACTTTCCTGGTCTCGGAAGTCTTTAAGATTCTGGTACTTCATGGTGCTGTTTGTAGCACACTTAATCAGTTTCTCAAATTTGTCACTTCAAATGCTTTCTGAATTCTTCTGTGAAACTTTAGTCTTTGTCCATGCCTGAAGACAGAGGGGTCTGAATCTGCCATCCAAAGTGTCCTGTTGGCTGTCCTCCGTGGAAATGGCTGTAGATAAAGCTTTTACACTTCTTGGCATGTGTCACCTGAGGTGCTGCTGAGTTGTTTTGCTAGGACATGTGTCCGTTTTCTGTAAGGGAGGATAGCATATGGAGTAAGGATGCAGTGCCTAAGCAGTTGTGACATCTCTATGACCAGTGATGGCAGATGCTCTTGCCCACCGTAAATAAACTCCAACACACTTCAGGCCATTCCTTAATAATGCTGGAGACAGTCAGCTCTGAATAAGTGAACTGAACCCTAACTATATGCAAACCACTTTTTAAATTCATATATCTGGCATATGCATTTTAAACTGTAGATGAGATTTACTAACTATATTGTATGTATAGCCTTGTGGTTTTGGACCCACTTTGCAGCGGTTTCTAGTGCTGATGTTGGTATGTTGTTTGTGCCTCTCGGAAGGCAACTTTGCTGGGTAAAATAGAGTGAAAATGACTTTTAAATAGTTCTAGTAAAAGATTATCACTGTGAAAATCAGAATATACAGGCAATGTTTCAAAGAAATAGTGTATTGTAGCTGAGCAGTAAATTCCTTGGGGTTTTTAAATAAAAGTAGTGGTTTTTTTTTCAAAATTAGTTATTTGTTATCCAGGGTCAGATTTTGAGTTAAACAGAGACCTGATCAATGGTAAAAGTTGATATAAGCCTTGAAGTGTTAATTTTGCACTTTGTAAGACAATATCGTAGTCATTGAAAGGGTTAAATATACTCTTGTTCTACACAGAAATACTTTTGTGTGCAACATACTTTTTTTGGCTTTCTCTACTCAGAAAAATGATTTGAAATAATACCAGTAAAGATACATGTCTTACCAGCCCACTGGTAGGAATGTCACCCTAGGAGGTTGTGCCACTGCACTGAGATTAGCATCTGCTGCACTGTCATTTGGCTGCTGTGTTTTAATTAGAATAATTCTTTTGGATGTGTGCTTTGGGCTGACTCATATCACCATTTTTTTCGTGGTCTTACTGTTTGTGGTTCTGATGCAGAACCTCATGCAGAAATTAAGTGGCTGTGGAGGCTCCTGTCCACATCTGTCTCTTCAGAGGTGCCAACTATTGGTGGCCAAGGTGGCTCACCAGTTTGCGAGGTAAATACAAATTACAACTTAAATCTCTTAAGGAAAGTTGATATTAACTGTTGGTTTTCCTTGGCATACTGAATTGTAGTTTCTGCATGTGTAGCAGTCGTTTCACAATCCATCATCTTATCTGGTGTAAGGAGAACAAGAATTTCTAGAAGGATCAGCAGACAAGTGTGGGTGACAAAATATACATCCTGCTAATTTTAGTCTGAGTCAGAACATCCAAGGTACCAATACACAAGCATTTTCTTTCATAGCAAGTTCTCCCAAGTTCCTAACCCAGTGCTGTTGCTTTGATGCTCTGTCAGAGTGAGTAATGCAGTGCTGGATAGCCATGCCGTGGGTGGCTGCAATGGTTTAAGTTAAAACAAACCCAGCAAAGAAGGTGTTAGCAGGTATGATAGCACATGTTCATGGTAGGAAACAAGTTATAGGAAAGAAGGACATTCAGCATGCTGGCTACTCCACTGCTCTCTTGGATACTTGAATGTGACATGCTTAATTTTAGATGTTTAAGTAAGGTAGTCATCCAGGCTGCTTTACATCCAAGGACCAGAAATAAGTACCTCTAGATGTTAATTCATCCTGTATGCCTAGTTATGTGTTGTTTGCTTACAAAGTAGGCTTTGCTGTTTGTCATTGATATCTAAGCACCTGAAATCGGGTTTGGGACACTATGAGAGACAGCTTACTATAGTTAAGGGTTACCTTGCATATGCATCTAATGGATGTTTAGGGGATTGTTTATGTAAGAATTCTTCACAGAGAACTAGTGCTCCATAGTTAATACCATAACCTAGTTTACTTTGTAGTAAGTTGTTTTGTTGGGGTTTTCTTTTGGGTAAACAAGCCCTTAGGTAAATTTTTAATTGACATATCACTATTACATAAAAGGAGCAGCTTATATGAAAAACCTTTTTGAGGCAGAGGAATGTTTTCAGGACAAAGAACATTATTTTGTCTAGTAGATGACTTTCATGTATTCTGAGCTAGGCTCTGTGTTGCACCACTGTCAAAGGCTGAGAATTCATAGATGTATCTGTTGCTGCATCCGTTCGTTAATTTCCCCGTGATATTTATGGTGGGAAGTGTAAGTCTTATCTTTTTCTTTTAGGTTGACAATTGCATTTTTCGCACTCTCTGGTCTGGATATGTTGGATTCCTTAGATGTGGTGAACAAAGATGATATAATAGAATGGATTTATTCCCTGCAGGTCCTTCCCACAGAAGACAGTGAGTGAGTTTTTAGTTTTTTTTAATTGATATTAACATTTTTACTTTGTTTTTTACTTGGGGAATAGTGGATGGCTCTTGTTTTTATAAAATAACAAGGTTGACCTTCCTGAAGTGCTGTCCTGATAATTTCAGGTAGTGATGTTGAGCAAATCTTGGAAATAAGTCCCACACAAGTAATAAAGCTAGAAAAAGAAATTAATTTGAAGATAAGCCAGTATAAAGTAGTATAATAAAGTTGCACCTTTAGGCATCTCAGAGGAATGTTTCACCTGGTTCTAAAAGAAATGCATATGTTGTGAAAGTTTTGCAAGTCTAATAGTGATTATATTGACTTCCACTCCAATGTCAGGAGCTGTGATCACAGGCGTGGTTATTTACAACGGCTTTTGGAGAACTGAAGATGTAAGGGTAAGATGCAAAAAAGATAAACACAGTCCCTGCTTGAGAAAGAAAAAGCTGTTCCTTAGATCTGTGAAGGCTGAATTTACCCAAGGTTTTGAGAAGGAATAATGCTGCTGCTGAATCTCAGCTGTCATCAGATTGGAAGGTGCATAGCAGAAAAGCTGGCAAGAGAACACGCAGGAAATGTGTCTACCCTAGTGACTTGTCAGAAGTTAGGAAGGTGCTGTTCCTGTGGGCTAGTTGGTGTTGGCAGTTTTTTCTGTGGCAGCCCAGGTGAATGTCTGGTAGCAGTAGAAGGGGTAGGAAGGAGGGAGGGAGTGGGTAGGAAGGAAGGTAGGAAGTGGGTGAGGCACTGCTGCTTCATGACAGGAGGTGTTGGCATGTTAAATGCTGGTGTGGGCACAGCTCCAGGCTGGTGGTCTCTGGAGAAAAGGCGATTCCAGTTGCCTGTCTGTAAAATCATGGACATGTATGTTGGTTGGATGTAAAAAGAAAATTGTGTGTTTCTTTATATTATCTATTCTAATTATAAACTACAAATAAGGTCTCTAAAATTAGTTTTATGGAGTAAGCATATGGAAGTCAGGACTACTGATGCTTTATTTTTACAGTAATAAAAAAGTCTCTTTCTCTTACTCTAGACATTTAGAAACCATCAGATCCACTACAGGAACTAGTTCTGATAGATTTCTTTTTTTCTTGTTTTCTATTCCAGGATTGAGCCTTGAAAATTAGGAGTTTGGATTACATAAATATTCATACAAAGTTTTTTAACTATTAGAAGGTTCCTGTGCCTTACTATTAAGAAATCTTTCCATGGTGTATATGCATTGTTTCTAGGAGTTGCTCACTTTGTGGCTTTTATCCCATTCTTCAAGACTTAATTCAAAAAGAACAGGAAAGTTTGCAAGAAGTGAGATTAGAACAGGCATTTCTGTTTGTTTGTCTTTAATAGTATGCAATTCTCTGGGGGTTCTGCCTGGCCAGTGTTTAGAATATTGCCATTGTCTAGAGCCTCCTAGGGAGGGCAGTAAAAATCTCAGCATGCAGATGTGGAGGCTAACAGTTCTGCAAAGATGTGCTCCTTCTTTTTCTAGCTATCATCCCCTCATAAACCTGAGAGGAGTTTTGGGAAGGGCGCTTTTGGCAGCGCATGTTATGCTTTCCGAGTAATAAATCTCTGCTTTTCAGTAGTAGAACAAGCTTCCCTTCAGTCCTGTATTTTTGTATCATACTGTAGTAACACTGTTCTTATCTGGTCCCTCGACTGCTAAAACTTCAGCATTATTTGTGTTTTATTTTTGCCTTTTCTGTTGGACAATAGAACATGCAAAATGTAAATGATGCTGATAGCAGCGGGTTGGATATTGAAAGATTAAATGTGAAGAAGGAAACACCTACACTCCTGTAATGTCTACTTTCAGTAAAATGTATTGGCTCTCTGTTTTTTTAATCCTGGGTGGGTGCAATGCTTGCTAA
Source organism: Eopsaltria australis (assembly GCA_034509425.1). NCBI lineage: Eukaryota > Metazoa > Chordata > Aves > Passeriformes > Petroicidae > Eopsaltria > Eopsaltria australis. The sequence goes on along the minus strand of JAVTVJ010001350.1, from coordinate 151,127 downwards.
TTGGCAGCCTCCCAGCAGCAGAGCTCCTGCTCCCTCTTTCGGCCTCTTTGAAGAAGTAACTAAACTGCGGTAGGCTACAGCACTGAAGTTTTTGGTTTCAAAGTGCTTGTGCATCTCTAAAGAGGAGATTGCTAGTTTGATGGATTGGAATCTGTCCAGGTTTAAAAAAACCCCAAAAAACCAAAACAAGAAAGCACAACATTTTACTTTCAAAGAAACATGCTATTGCAGCACTTTTTTCATGCATTCTGATAAATCTCTCTTTCCATGGAATATCGGTTTTTAAAAATTTAAATTAAAACACTGTTTTATAATGATGAATGCCACCAGTCTAAAGTAACTGCATTGTACGCAATAAAATTCTTCACTAAGTTTGGCTCTGGGGCTGAAAACCAATTTAAAAACTATGTTTTAAATGGGAGTATGTTTTTACAGAATCTTGGGGTTTATTCTTGTTTGCATCAGTGGTTGAATGTCTAAAATTTGCTACCAGTCAAATAGAGAATTCCTGTCATTCTTATAAGGACAATAAATTTCTCTGCTTTTCACATTTGTCCCTCCAGAGGTTCGTTTATGCACAGGCCTGAACTTGATTTTTATTTAAAGTATTTTTTTAAGATTATAAATCCAAATTATTTTGAGAACTACTGCTGCCTTACAGTCTTTTCTCCAGTGGATGGGAGACAGAACAATTGATGCTTTGCAAACTTAGTATCTGTTTATTTTTATCAATAAGTGTTACAGTAGGTGTGCTGCTTGCGCTAGAATTAATTTTTTCAAAGTAGCCTCTAAACTGCTGTGTTTTGAGCCTGCTGCTACAAGAGTGTTGGTAACCACCAGTCTTTCAGCTACTGCTGAGCAGTGCCATTCAAGGTTGGCTCTTTTTGCCTCCTCTGCACTCCTTTTCCCATGGCAGATGCTGCAGGGGACACAGCCAGGACAGCTGACCCAGGCTGATCTCAGGACGGACTAGAGGGGGCACTCCACACCATCTGACATTTTCAGCAATAAAAGCTTGGGAAAGGAAGAAGAAAGGGGGCAGTCTTTGTGGTTCTGGCATTTGTCTTCCTGAGTAACCCTCACACCTGCTGAGACCCTGCTTTCTGGGAAGTGGCTATACACCTGCCTGACAGATGGGAAGCAGTAAATTAATTCCTACTTCACTTTGCCATGTTCCCACAACTTCTACTTCACCTATCAAACTGTCTCTGTCTCACTCTGTGAGTCTTCTCTCCATCTCTGTTTTCTTGCCTCAGCTGCTGGTTGGCATCAACCCACCACAGCAGAGTGTTACAGGACCTGCTAGAAAATTCAGAATTTGGTGGTTTAGAGCACTTCTTAGATAAAGTCTCACAATACCCTGTGATAGTTTTAAGTGACATGTTTGTGTTTACTGGTGTGTAATGTATCTGATGACTAATGGGAGCTTCACTTGAGAGGTCTGTAGCCTTTGAAATTTTGTGTGAAACTAAAGCTCACTAATGCTTAAGTGGTGAGATCTTGATCTACTGAGTAAGAAAGCAAACATATGCTCTGTCAGCCTATTCAAAACGCACTTAAAGAAGCTGAAGATTAAGTTCTGTCAGAATAGACTGTATTCTTCTTATTGTAGCTGTGATTCAAACAAATAATGTCCTTTAGGTACCATAATTTTAGCTCAAGTCTTCCAGAGACTGCCTCAATACCAGTTCTAATTCAGAGGGATGGCATATCGCATGTGCAAGCTGATCCTCACACGTAAATACATTCTTAGCTGAATGCTTCAACTTACTGCTGCCTTCTGCTTGTTCAAAAGGCCCCTGTCTTCTATAACATATGCTAAATAGTTTGGCTTTATCTTGCATAGATTTTGGGCATTGTTACCTCTCCTTCCCTTTTAGTGAATGATTTGCTTAGATGCATAGCTACCGTATGTCTTTTGTTTGTGTGTTCACTGCAAGAAGAGCTCACTATGTTTCCTTTTCGAAAGAAGTTGAAATCTTAAAAAGTGCTTTTTTCCTTTTTCATTTAGAGGAGGGTGTTGTTCTTTTACAAACCTTAACCAGAAATGACACGTTTTTAAATAAAGATGTATTTTTTGAAGTGTTAGTGAAATTGGGAAGGGGTTACCAGAACACCCTCTTTTAACTGGTTGCTTGTTCTTAAGATCCTTATCATGTCAGTGTTTTACTGTTTTTCCTCTCATAGTGCAGCTTCTTGACAGAATTTCAAGTTTATTTTAACTACCTAAAGTGCAACTCATATCAATTTAAGGAAGATGTATTCCAGTTTCTTGCAAGTCACATTCAGAGCCAGTTCAGCACTTTTAAAAGAGAGTGAATCCAGGGCTTTGTACTCAAGTTATCTAATTACACAGTGGAAGCACACTGTTTGGCCGTATTCATCCACCATCCTCCCCCATAGGAACAGTGGCATTTGTTTGACCCTGCTTGAGAGCTTGCTGAAATGGAAGAAAAACACATTTATTTATCTAACAGAAGGTTAGCTTTGTATTGCATTGGTGAACTGTGTTGATTGGGAATGCCAGTGCCAGCCCACTAGACGAAAGGGAAGAAAACTGTACTTTTTGACAGCTAGATGCTTCACTAGCTTTGCTGTACTAAGAAATGGAACTAAAAGGAACACTGAAACATTTTTTATTTGTCAGTCTGAATCCCCAGAACCCATGGAAGCCAGTATGCTACATGACAGACCTAAAACTTACTTCTATCAAAGTCTAAATTTAGATTAGTATGAATGATTCTTTCTTCTTATGTGGCAGTACTGAAAAAAATGTATAAAATGACATTGACTTTCTTGAAATCATTGATCCATGTGAGCTTTCGGATCATGAGTTTCTTGAGCAAAAATACAAATTTTCCTCCAACATAACTTTCTTTAATGGCTATATTTGAAGTATTTATCTGGATGTAAAATGGACTCCCATTTTAGAGAATGCAACTTTGCATTTAGTGACAGACACTGATTTACAGGAACAATTACAAACTCTAGTTCAGTGAGAAGAGCTTATGCTTACTTTTATCTGGATGTACTGACTGTGTCAGCCTATGTTGAAGTTATGATTTTTTTTTAATATATTACAAGATTTTAGTAATGTATGTAAACTCCTGCACTTAGCCAAAGAAAAGAAGCCTTGCAGCCAGAGGAATGCATGGATAATCTCAATGTGAAAGGTAGTGGTAAAAGTTTATCAATCCTTCCTTGCAAGAGAAGAGAAATCATAAAATATAAATAACAAAAATGCTGTGTCTGTAAAAAAGAGCTCTTAGGTTAAGTTGTCTGTGGTCATCACTTGTAGCTCTTTTATGTATCTTAAGGACTCTCTGGTTTAAGGACTCATAAATAGCATCATTTTATTCACAGGAAAGTTTCAGCTCTGGATTTAAGCATGAAGTATTTTGGTTTTGGAAGAGGGTCAGTTTTCTTTAGTTGCCAAATATGAGAAGTTTTTCCAGGTGTGTTTTTTCAGTTTGCGATAGTTACACAGCAGTTCACGAAATATTTGTTACTTTTTGCTCTGTGTTAAGCTCCTGTGGAAAGTGGCTAAGTGAGGTTAGTGGTAGAAGTGAACACCAGGTGGTATCGTTTCATAGCTGCAGTTGAACTGATGCACAGCAAACTCTGCTGCAGCTGAACTGACCACTCCAGCAGTTTTTTCCTGAGAGACATAAGCTGTGATCACAATACTTTTAATTTGGATCTATTTAATTTTTAATTCTGTTTCTGATTCTGACAGCCCACTTTTGGTGTAAGTGAAGGGTGTTTTTAGCAGTATTAAGCTCTTCCATAAAACAAGAAGTACCAGTACTTTGCAATAAAATAGTAGAACCAGCTTTACAGAAGATGAAATTTCACATTGTAAAAGTTTATTTCATAAACTGAAAGAAAGTCATTTCCTGTAACTCACTTTTGGTTCTCATTTGATTTTAAACTTGCATGTTCACAGGATGCTAAAAACCATTTTGAGACGCTACATCAGTGTTCCGGAGTCATGTGGTTAAAAACAGACTGTTTTCACTTCCTGTTTTAATACTTCCTTTATCAGCTCAGAATTCTATTTTTTACTTCACATATTGAGACTAGAGATTTAGCAACTCACTTTTAATACCAAAGGTCTAGGAAGCATCTATTGCAGGCACATTAATGCATTTGAGGACAGGATAAAATTCCTTGCAATTTTGCCCTAAAATTTTCCCCAAAGGATATGCTGGTCTTCTGTTTTTCCTAGGAGCCAGTGTGTGAGGTATAGAGTGGGAGATGAGAAGTACTGACAAAAAATGTCAAAATAGATTTTAAATTCATAACAATACAGTTAAAAATCCAACTTTAAATACAATTTTAAAATTGCAAATGCTGTTTTCTAGTTGATAGAAGTTGATAGTAGTACAAGAGCGGTTTTAAATACTACATGCAAGTTGAACATCTAAAGGGAGTAACAGATCATTATTTCGTTAATGTACTTTATTTTTAATCTCTTTGTGTAGCATCTGTGAATCCAGAAGGCAATGAAAGTGACCCATTAACAGCCCACAAAACTTGGGTTTCACGCTGCCATTTCTACCCTTGATAATGAATTACAAGCTACACTCCAAAAGGCCAGTGATGGGGATCAGTACTTCTGGGATGAATCCTTCCATCTAGCGACTGTCAGCTGAGTTCTGTTCAACTGCAGAGCAGTCTCAATTGTAGCATGTTTCCTTTGCAGCAGCCAGAATAGCTGTGTGTTAGAATGTTGGATGAAGGCTTTCCACACTAGTTTGCTTAAGTACTTAAGCCACAGATCCATTTTTACTGAAAATGAAAGTGAATGGTGGTTTTGTTTTCCACGATGTCGCCTAGGAAGTCTGGGATTTACCAGGCAGGAATTCTAGGTCTTCTCTTACTGATTTGTTCACATTTTTGAAATTGTGATGATTTTTTAGGCAGTGTCCTTCAGGACCTTTGATTAATCTTTAAGACTTATTTAATTTTTTGTACTTTCCAAAGGCTGATGCAACATGAAATGCAAGTTTTTGACACTGGAAGTGAACAGACAAATGTTCTTTGCTGAGAATGTTTAGATTATAATAAAATAAAACAGTTATGGATTTTTTTTTGTCTACAAATACAGATATTCTTTGTTTCCTCTTTGTAGATCTGACTATGACGCACCATCTTTTAAGCAGGCTGAAGTTGCTTTTGTTACATGTGTGGAATCATTAAAAAGTACTTTTGACTGAACTGTGGAGGAAGTGGAGAATTGCAGGTGTTTCGCTCCGTGTCAGTTAGATCCAAAGACTTGTCTTGCAGAGAACTTGCATGCTTCTGGCCAGGTTGAAGTTCTTAGGCTAATAAAGCCTTTCTAGTTTAAGTTCTGCATACAGAATATATTTAGAATTAGAAGGTAACATGCTACTAAACTACACCAGAGCTTGTAGGCCACATTGCATGGTGATGTCACTTAGATCTTTCAGCTTTATAACTATTCATTCATATTTATTCTGCAGTAATTTGTTCTAATATTCATGAGGATTTTTAGCTTAAATGCTGAATAACTTAAAAAAGGTGGAGAGAATTTCAGAACACCCAGCTGCTGTTTGACTGTGGCATTCATTAGGCTTTTAGTTTCAGACACTGAGCAGTAAACAACTGAGGTTTTGCCATGCAAAAATAAGTTTGAGCCCTGCAAAACTGTACTTAACTCTTAACAGTGTGTGGTTCATACTTCTATATGCTGTATGCTCAGGTATTGTGACACATTTGAAACAAATTACACGGAATCACTGACAGAAATATTTGATAGCTACAATGTGCTTAGAACTGCGAATTGTTGTCCTTGAACACGTTGCAAAGTGTCTTGAAACAGTTCTGCTTGGGAACAGATGGTATTACCAGGCAGGAATCCAGAGAGGAATAAAAAAATATGTTAACTGTGGCCATTTTCCCAGGGGAGCAGTCCTTTTTTTTTTTTTTTCTTGTGAACATGGAAGAGAAGTCTGTGGTGATACAAACTGTATTTCCAGCAAATTTAAAAAAAAAATAAAAGTGATGCTTTGTGTTTTGTTACTACAGCAGTAAGTAAGTTAAGTTTGCTTGTGGTTTTCTTAGTTTCATTGTTTTTTTGTTAATCAGAGTGATAACAAACTAAGGTTGGGAACTGAGAAACACATGCACACTCTATTAAGGCTGTGAATAGTGTTGAACTAATGGGTCTTGATCTCATTAGAGAATTATGGTTTATAATGAATGTTTCAACAAAACAAGTTAGTTGAGTATTGTTTTAATCTTTTCTAGGATCAAACATAAATCGCTGTGGATTCAGAGGTTCTTCATATTTAGGGATGCCATTCAGTCACTCCAAGGTCAGTTAAGAATGTGTATGTGAAATGTTTTCAATTAGGCAATAAATGATCTTGTGTCTTTTTTGTAATATTAACTGCTTAATTACAGAATGTCTGGAAGTCAGGGAATTTTGTACTGTTAATACTGAAATGTTTGCAGAACTTTTAAGAAACGCACATAAGAAACATACTAAAATGCTAACTAGAACTTCAGTTGTCACAGCAGTGAAGAAATTGGGGTACAAATTGTGGCTTATATCAGTGCAGTCTCCTCCTTCTCTGGTCTTTTACTTACAAAGATAAGCTTCTCCAGCTGACAAATTGTCATGAGGTAGAGAAGGGCAAAATAGCCCTAATTAAGTGGTGCAGAACGTGCTGTTCTTTGGTATCATAGAATGGTTCAGGCTGGAAGGGGCCCTTAAGATCATCTGGCTCCTGTCCCCTTGCCACAGGCAGGGTCACCTTCCCCTAGACCAGATTGCTCAGGATCTCATCCAGCCTGGCCTTGGATGCTTCCAGGGATGAGGATTCCACAACTCTGGTAAGTCTGTTCCAATGCCTCACCACCCTCACAGTGAAGAATTTCTTCCTAATACGTAATCTAAACCTGCCCTCTTTCTATTTGAAGCCATGTAGGCTGTCCCATTGTCAAGAAAACACCGAAAATCTTGGCACTGACACCAAGCAGGGAGGCATATATTATAGACTGGGCCTATTTTCTTCCAAAGTCAGTGTCTGCAAGTACAATTGTTATTTCTCTTCCTGTGTTGAATCACATGTATTTGATTGCACCTGATACCTACCCAGACCTAGGCAAGGCTCTGTTCATCCCTGTTTGTCATGACCATAAGGGAGGATGCTTTGAAGCCCAGTGAATTGAGGTTCAAGAGAGTTAAACCTTCATGTGAAAAGAAAATGCCTTTAATAAAAGAGAGAAATGAGGTTAGCAGAGACTAGTTTAGTGCTCTCACAGATTTTTTATCCACTTTTCAGTGAGATTTGATTCTTCGCTCTCAAACACAGGACAGAACTACGGTACTTCTTTCACAGTCCTTCCTGCACATTGGCTTCTGCTTTCCTTTTCCAGCTGTAACGCACCTTTAGCACCTCTGCAGTGTAGTACTTTAGATTAGTGCATACTTTTGGAAACCTTTTTCAAATCCTCCCTAGTGTCTGAAGCTAGAAGAGTTTATTCTGGATATAGTTCTGAGATCTTGTAAAGGGCCGCAAAGATAAAAAGTCTGTAAGATTGGCAAAGCATTGTTTTCCCCTTCCAGCATTTTCTGGTGTTTTAATTTAAATCTCAACTTGCAATAGTATACACTTCATACTGAAATATTATCTTTACTGGAAGTATGTTGCAGTCCACTGGTGTCTTAGAATGTGTTGGCCAATATACATATGGAATAAAGGGGTGGAATCGTGTTACCTGTAGAAATTAGTCACAATTTCACTATCTCTAGAAGATCATTTGCACATGGATGTGGTTTTTATTCAAGCATTGCAGTCCTTTTTCATTGTATCTGTATTTGAGGGATTGCATCTGCTTGATTTATTGGCAAATAAAGATTTAAAGCATTTCCAGCACTGTTGCCTGAAGTGTTCTGAAATAACTCAGAAAAAAAGACTTAGCAATTCACTGCCATGACTCTGGGGTATGTTTACAGTCACATAATTTTTTTTTTATTATTTAAAAATGTTCTGTTAAATCTGCCTTGAAAAATATTTTTTGAAAGAGCCTGTAAGCATTTTGGATTTGTACTGACATTTGCTATCTATTACATGCCACTACAGTGATTTCATTCTTGAACCCTAAGAAAGTGCCATAGCAGAGGTAGCCAAATCTATTCAGTCACTAGGGACCTTTCAAAGTAATAGAAAAAAGCAAGGGTTGTGTTAGAACATCCAGCTTTACTAAATCTTTAAAGGATGGATCATTTGGGTTTGGTTTGGGAGTTGTGGGGGTTTATCTGTTGCCGTTGTGGTGTTTGATGGTAGTGTATCTTTGCAACTTTTTGGGACACAAGCAAAAGTGAAATAGAAGTATATCCACTTCACCAACTCACAACACAGCCCTCATGAACCGTAACAATCTTGACTATGAATGAAGGCTGAGAGTGACTCTACTGTCACATTTAAAACATGATTACTTTTGGAATTAGAAAATAATTATATACTGATATGGCTCCAGATCTTGCAGTCTTTCTGATTTGGTGTTCTTGAAATTTAAACTAGCTTTTTAATTTAGGGGTGGACAGTCTCCTCAAAGTTTCAGATGGGCCTAGGTCTTTTCAGTATATTTAAAGTGTTGCAAATCAGTTTTAGGGCTAAATTGAAAGCCAATAGCTGCAACTTTTATGTAAGATTGTGGTAATTAACATATGCTTTCATTTGGGAGAAAAAAGATGTCTTTTGTGTTTCCTGACACAGCATTGTATTTTCTCAAGGTTGCAACACAGATACTGGTGAAAGATGTATAGTTAAAATATTTTGCGGAGTGTATCATGGAAAAGATAACAGTAAATAGAATGTAAAAGTAAATGTAAGATAAAAATAAATACTGTAAAAGCCCAGGTAATCCTGGGCCAAAATATCTCTGTATTATATTTTTTTTTATTTTAAGCAAACATCTCTGTATTATATTTTTAGGGATCCTGTGCAACATGGTCTACTGTAAAGTGTCTCTGCCCATGGCAGGGGAGTTGCAACCAGATGACCTTAAGGTCCCTTCCAACCCAGGCTATTTTGTGGTTCTGCAAAGTGAGAAATGTCATGGTCTTGCAGAATAGTTTTGAAATGAGTAAAGAGATTACAGAAGCAGAGACATGTTGAATTAGCGGCTGGCAACATACCATAAGTTTTACTCAAATTAGCTAAATCAGCTAAAATCATGTGCTTTAGGTGAACTAAAGTCATTATAATGCGAAAAACACACCTCTAAAGCTGAGCCTACACACCTCCAAGTGAAAACCCCTCCCCACAAATGTATTGTGAAATACATCAAAGCACACAAAAGATTGTCCAACAGCTATTAAGTAGGCATGTATTTAGAAATAAGATAACTGCATACTTACATATTTTGAAAGCATAATTATGCTTTTTGTCTGTAACCAGCTGTGCTGGCTTGGTGGACTTAGCACCCAGCACACACCTCTGTGCAAACTTGTCAAAACCAGTTAACTCCATATGTGGATTGGCACCCTGGGTGAAGGAACCCTGTCTTGCTACGACAGTGCCAGGTGTGAGAAGAAAGACTTTCGAAAGTGGGACTGCACCAGTGCAAGTGCACGTTTAGTAGCAGTCTTTATCAGTGTTTGAAGAGATCTTGCCCATGCTTCTGCAGCAGAGAGAGATTCTTAGCTCTGTCTGCAGTGGTCAGTGGAATTATTGGTGGCCATGAGTTATGTTTTACTAGCTGTTCTAATTGATACAGGAGGGAACACCGTTGCATCACCGAGCCAAGTTTAAACGTTTGAAAGCTTCCCCTCACCTTGTATCTTTGAGTGTTAATTCTTTTAAAGAAGGCTGAGATTGTGAAGAGTGCGATGGTAATGCCAATGGAACAGAACTGTTTACTCCATCTCTGATCCAAGTAAATCTGTTTCCTGTGGGACCTACAGACTAATTATCACAAAAGGCGAAGTGCACAGAGAACAGGCCCTGGCCATACCCCCTTTGTTGTCTTCTCAGAGTATGTCTGCATCAATGCATTAGCTCAAGTCAGTAGAGAGCACTTTACAAAAACAATTTAATGTACTTTCTATGTCTGTTTAATGTGCAGGGTAGGAGTGATGGCAGCACTGGCAGCATGGGGATGGGAGTAGGAACTGTTGAGATTTGTGCTCCCTTCTCAAGAGAGCGTCCAGGAGATAAGGGAGAGGAGGTGCAGCTCTCAGAATTCACTCTTCTGTTCTCCTTCTCTGTTACATAGCTTTTTCAGTGCTGCTGAAGCCATTTCACTTTGTTTTCTGCCTCCCTTTTCCAACTGACTCTGGTTCCCTTATGTGAGAGCAATCTGTTGCTGTCTGGTGGGTAATAACAAATTTTCTCCCAGTTTCTTACTAGAAGCAAAGCCTTTTGCTTTGGAAATAAGCATGGCTTGCCTGAAAAATACCAATTACACATAACATTAAAATTGGTTTTGTACTGCTTTTTCCTTATGTTTTTAGGATGAATTGCAGAATAAGAATTGCAACTGATTAGGCAGCAATGCCAGTAAAATATAATTTAAAAATCTATCTCTACTACTCAGTATTGAAATAGCTTTTATTCTGTTTAAAATAGTTATCTTCCAGTTGCTCCAAACTGAACCATCTCAAGTATCCAAGGTCATCTTGTTACATGTGGTCAGTGTTTTCATGAAATGGTACAGTCCAGGATGGGCCTATAAAATACTGTAAGGAAAAATAATAATTTTAGCACAGCTGTATCAATCCCTTGCTCATTTCTATGGTTTGTGTTGTGGGACTAGTCAGCCTTTAACTGTCACTTTTGCATCTCAGTTGGCATTCAGTGATCCTTGTGAGTGCCTTCCAACTCAGGGTATTCTATATTTCTGGGATTATTTGGTGTATAAATACTTTGTTTGAACTCTGATTATTATTTTAAAATAGAGATGAAAGTAGGGAAGTGGCTAATTTGGTATTGCTTCAATTGACAGAATAACCTCTCACACTGCTTTCTGCTTGTAGATCATTATGTTGTAAGATCTTTGCTGAGGGGCCCTCCAGAGGTTTAGCTGTTTAAGAGTGCTTACCCAGCTGGCAGGAAGCAAATGCCTGGTGGTGTGTCAGGACAAACTTAGGTATCAGGACATCCCATCTTTTTGCTTAACTGTTTCACACACATAGCTCTTGGCAAAGCGTTTTTCCAGAACTTCCTACTGACCAAGTGTTTAGACGGGCAGCAGAGTTATGCAGTAGCTTAGTTTGATGAGGAAAGCTGAGAAGGCTGCCTTCAGTTTCACCATAATGAGTGAAGGGAAAAGTAATTTGTTTACCGCTTAACTAAAAAAAAATAATAATAAAAAAATGCTTTGCTGTAGTATAAGATCTTGTGACATTTCAATATTTCAATTTTTTCCTCCTTTTTAGGGTCCAGGTATATCTCATCCCTATGACAGTGGGCACATAGCAATGACCTACACAGGACTATCATGTCTGGTTATTCTTGGGGATGACTTAAGTCGAGTAAATAAAGATGCCATACTGGCAGGACTGAGAGCTCTCCAGCTGGAGGATGGAAGGTAAAAGATATTTTATGTTCTGCAACTCTCACAACCCACATGGGGGAACGAAACAAAAGAAATGTGTTTTTTATAAAAGTAGTTATAATCTTTTTGTTCTATTAGAAAACAGTTTGATTGGTAGTCCTATAAGTCATAGAACATCTGCTAGTGTGTGTGCTGGCTTCTTGCAAGTAGTTAAGTCATCAGAGGATGCTGACTAGCTTTTTGAACCAAATGGAGGCTTGCCAAGCAGCAAATCATAGAAGAAACAATTAAAGGCTTATTTATTGTTGCAGGTAATTCAGCCTTTTACCTATTTTTGTATATCATAGAAGCATTTAGGTGGAAAAAGACCCTTAAGATCATGAAGTCCAGCCGTTAACCCAGCACTGTCAAGTCCAGCACTAAACTGTGTCATTAAGTGCCACATCTGTGTGTCTTTTAAATACGTCCAGCCATGGTGACTCCTCCATTTCCCTGGGCAGCCTGTTCCAGTGCTAGCTAACCCTTCTAATGAAGAAATCTTTGCTAATACCTAATCTAAACCTCCCCTGGTGCAACTTGAGGCCATTTACTCTGTCCCACTTGGGACAGGAGACCAGCCTCCACCATGCCACAGCCTACTTCCAGGTAGTTGCCACAGCCTACTTTCAGGTAGTTGCAGAGAGTGATAAGTGTCCTCTTAGTGTTCTTTTCCCCAGGCTGAAGACTCCAAACTCCCTCAGCTGCTTCTCATCAGACTTGTGCTCCAAAGCCTTCCCCAGTGCCACTGCCCATCCCTGGACACAGTCCAGTACCTCATTGTCTTCCTTGTTGTGAGGGGCCCAAAACTGAACACAGCACTCAAGGTGTGGCCTCACCCACACTCAGTACAGGGGGGTGGTCACTGTCGTCGTCCTGCTAGCCACTTCCTAATACGAACATCCAACTCAGGGCATCCATCATCATCTTTGGAGTCTCTGAGATTGTGCCAAAATAGCCCAGATACAATAATTTTAAAATATTCATAGAGTTTGGTGAGAATGTAACATAAAAAACAGATTCACCATTTATATTAGAAATGGTAGCATTAGCAATTACCTTTGTACATACCTGGGAAACTGGTCCTCATATTGCAGTAAGGAAGGAAACCTTGTGAGCTATTAGGATTCTTAGGAGGTCGAAGAATTCTGCTCAAAAGAGGTAAAATGGTAAGTCATGTATCTGTATATACTGTAATAGGTGAAATCTTGGAATAAATAAACACCGGCGTCATTACGTTGCTGGAAATAGTTACTTAGACCCCTAAATGTTAATAGTTCTATTCATTTTCCTTGGCCTAGAATCACATCCTCTAGAAAAAAAATCTGGTGTAGCTTTGCGTTATATTTATGAGACTACTAATCTTTAAAGAAAACACTGTGCAGTTCCTTGAACTGCATTTCATATTTTCTAGTGTTACAGGTGAAAAAGTGTCTAAAGACAGAAATATTTCTTTCAGTTTCTGTGCAGTGCTGGAAGGAAGTGAAAATGATATGAGGTTTGTGTACTGTGCTTCCTGTATCTGCTACATGCTCGATAACTGGTCAGGCATGGATATGAAGAAAGCAATAGACTACATCAGAAGAAGTATGGTGAGTGTTTGCAAAATGTTTCTTCTTTCTATGTTTTGAGGCTTATAGAATTTTTTCTTAACTGTGGCTAAAAAAATCTCTGTCCAAACTGAAGTATTACAGTCTTTTCTTTATTTTTTCTTCCTGCTGTAGCGAGTTGAGAATTACAAAGTATTTGGGTTTTTTGCATTTGTGTTGTCATTAAAATGTGTGTGCTAGCAAGATAATTTTATTTGGTGTGTTTGTTCACTACAAATTAAATTAAAAATCCTCTTTAATTAAACAATTGAAAGCAAGTTTTTGAAAACTGAGGTATGATGATTGTGTAACTTAGAAAAAGCGTATAAAGCACTGTATCAGTAAAATCCTCACATTTCCTTGAGCTGTAGTACTGCTTTTTAAAAGATAGACAGTTTCAAATAAACTAATTCTTGACATCAGTTCATGATTAAGTGTTTCCAGTCATGCACTTCATAATTTATTTATTAGATACTTGGAATGAAAAAAAAATATTCATAAGTATGTATAAATTTTTTTCTGTGTCTGTGTAAGTTGTCTTCATATTTGGTTGGAGCTTTCCATTTTTTTTATGTTGTTTCATTAGTTTAATTGAGTTACGTTTTCCAAGATTGAAATACAATTTTTTAAAGAAGCTGAGCAAGTTTGAAAATTGCAGTTCCCTAAGTGTGAGTAAACACAGTTTAAACTCTTGTGGTCCAAAAATAAGACATGAATTTGTGATGACACACAGCTTCTGTTGTAAATGAGTGTTTTCAGTAGTTGCTGCCAGCAGGGAGATGGTAAAATTTATGCGAGAAACAAGTTTAAAAAAAGATTTCAGAATCTTCTGCTTCAGACCAAATTGGTTTTTATTTGTTGTTTATTTTTAAAGGAGGTAATTTGATGCCTTATTATTTCTTACTGTACACCTCAAGAAGCTTTCTGGCACACTGCCATAGTCCTGGACAGACTGAGGTCATCAAGGTCAGGGCTCAGTCATACAAGGACTGCATACAAGACCTGCAGTCTGTTCACACCCTAGTAGCACCTTTTGTCCCATTTTCCCCTCTGTTTCCCCTTATTAGTTCTTCCTCAGTCTGCTTTGATAATTCCATTTCTTATCATTGATCCTTTCCCTAGCAATCCCATAGTCAGTTGTGCACACCCCTGCATCCCCCAGAAAACAGTCCATGATATGGGGGATTTCTATACACTCCTGGAATCTTCCTCCCCTGCATCCCATAGTTGGTAGCTCACCTTAGTTAGCTTGGGTTCTCAGGATGAGAATATCCCTGCTGAATCCTCTCAGTGGGTTTCACACAAGGACAATCCATTCACCTTTTGCAATCTGAGGGAGGAGCTTAGGCAGAATGCTTGCTCTAACTGATTAGGTCAGGACCATTCTTCCTCCTCTGATCCTTTATGGATCTTTATGTTTACTGAGATCAGTCTTCAGTCAGATAGCTTAGCAGAGATATAATAGGAGAATCAAATATTACAAAAGACAGAAAACAAAGCCCAAGGGCAAAATCTTCATTGTAGGTCTATACATCACATTGTCTGTTAGTTAACCTTGTGAACATTTGAGTGCAGTTTTCATCGCAAAGGAAATGGTGCAGCTAGGAAGGGGACAGAAAGTTGAGTTGTACTGTGAAAGGTACAAATCAGCTTGTATAAAAGGAGTATTTAATATACTAGGAGTCTTGATTCTGCAGATGAGATTGTTAAGTAGAGTGTGACAGAGGTATGTAAAGTAACAGGTAGCACTGAAAAAATAAAGGGAGCAAGAAGCAACTATTTCTTTCTGAGACAGAACAGACAGAGAGCAGCAGATGAGGCGATTAATATGTTTCCTGAGCATAGTATTTAATCATGCAGTTGTCATGTTGCAGTAATCAGGAGCTCCTTTTGTGTACAATTTCTTGAGTCTTTTCAAAAGGACCAAAAAATAAAAATATTCCCTAGTTCTTTAAGGCACACAAGTCCCCAAAGAGCAGCTGCTATCTGTAAATAAATAGGCATCAGTTAGCCAAGGGTCAGCTATTGTCTATTAGAATTTGAAGCTAGTTGTACAGCCCAACATTGTAGTGTCTGGGATGCACACTTAACAGCTTTTCTCCAGAGCTAATTACTTACTCATGCATAAAGCAAGCCACCTCCTCTTAAAATTGCTGTTTGTGGAGTTAATTAGCTTTGCCAGCATAGCTTTGCTAATCAGCTTGCCTTTTCTTAGCAATTAATGCATCTATGGAGCATGGTAGCACATTAGTACTGCATTCTCAAAAGGCAGTGAAAAAGGGAGAGTTCACACTGTGTGCTTTAACATTCAGAAGTTCATGGAGATTACTAAAATTTACTGGCTCAGACTTGAGAAATCAAGCTGCAACTTGAAGTGTGTGTATCAGATATTAGTCCTTTTAGATAATTCAGCTTGCAGCAACAACTCAAAATCAGGAATACAGTTTTAATGTAGCTTCTGTGTCTACTTCTGTTTACTTACTTCTTCTCTATGTTAACTTTAAAAGCAGATGTACAAAATAATCCTTAGGTAATTTCTAAAGATAGGATAGTCCCATAGCTATTCTTTGGTTAGGACTGTGGGAATCCTTAGTGGCTTGTCAAGGTGTCCTGTATCTACTAGCCACTGTTTTAGAGAAAACATGAGAAATTCCTAGTCAACACCTGGAGGATGTGGGAGAAAGATTTTTGCTGCTTTCTGTCTGATGAGATACTGATCTAGTCATTAATTGAGCAGTTGATGTAGAATGTGTAGGACTTATGTAATTTAACTTCAAAAGTTATACCTCATTGTTCCTACTAGGCAATTTGGTATTTTTCCAGAGATAATTTATTGAGTATTCTATGAATGCTTATAAAATAAACATTCTCCATTTTATGAATAATTTCCTATATGATCTGTTGTTTCTTTTCAAGTAAAAGGACTTAATGGATTTCCAGGGAAGAAAGATTATTATTCTTACATATACATCTGTTCTGAGATTTCTCATGACAGACATGAGCTGTGATATTCTTGGTGCTTTGTCAGACTTGAGTTTGTCCTTTTGTTGCACTTAACAGAGTTATTTTTCAGCACTGTAACAGTATAAGGGTAACATTTTATAGGTCAATTTAAGTTTATTCCTATCTGTGTTAAAATTTTCTTCTTGCTTCTGGTTCCCTTCTCATTTTTGTTAGATTCTGATGTACTTGCTTCTTACTAAAGTATTGCTTGGATCTGAGTATTCTACATGTAGTAGTACCTTCAATTTTGCCCTTTTTTATGTTAAATTGCTCTTGGATTAGAGACTGATTAAATGATATATTTAATTTTGTTTTGTTTTGATTGCATATCCATTTTTGTTCTTTTTATACCCGCATTACATGCTTTTTTCTTTGTAGCAAAAATATTTTTACCCTTTTTCAGATTTCTGACATGCATCAGAACTAAAATTAATTCCATTGAAGTAATAAAATCTGCCTGCATTGAAACAAGGCTGATTAGTTAACTGTGTTGTGCCAAGAGCTTTTGGAGGGTCAGAATTTAATCATGTTAAATTGTGGCTATGATCTGATGATAATTTTGCTAAGAAATTTGTAATGTCTGTCAAAGTGATGCGGTTCTAAAGTAACAGCTTTGTGGGATTTTTTTTCTTTAGTCTTATGATAACGGCCTGGCACAGGGAGCTGGACTGGAATCTCATGGTAAGAATGTTCTACACCTTTCAAAGGGTTATTGAAAACGCTGTAGGAGGTGCAGGGTATGCCGTATCTTTCCTTCTTTTCTGATTTTTAAGGAAGTGGTGCAAAGAGGAGCAAATCCAAAACATGCCTCCAAATATCACTTCTTCCTCCTTTAGATCTTGCTTAATATCTGAATAGACAGGCTCTTAATCACCTCCATTTATCTTACCTCATGAGTGTTTTGTTGTAAGGTGTTGCCTGTAGTTCTCAGCTGTTGCTGACAGAGCAACCTTTTTCCACACATGCGATTGTTACTCTGAGGATTTTATCTGCAGGAGATTTTGTGCAATGTAACTGATCATTTCCAATTTCAACAGCTTTGGTAAAACCTAGAAACGTTTCCTCTGGTAGATACAGCATCTGTTGTGGGCTCAAATCTTGAAGCAACAGTTATTTTTTTAAACCTTTGGTAGATCTGAAGATAGGAATCCCCAATGGACTGCTATTTTTAAGCAAAATGTTTCTATGCCATGAAGTAGCAATGTGTTTGTGACAGAGGAACTATTGACTTATATGTAATTGATACTAAATCTAGTGCTGTGGTGTATTAGATGAGGTGATTTGTCAATAGTTGGACTCTATGATCTTGGAGGTCTTTTCCAACCTGAATGATTCTGTGATCCTATCAAATGTTTGCTATCTTTATCCTTAGTATTGAGCTTTGGTACAATTTTGTCTGTTTCCTTCACGCTGAATCAATAAAGCTGAAAAATTTAAATTATACTCCTAGGCATTAAAACAGTTGGTTAACTTACTTTCTGTAGAATGTTAGTGATAACAGCACTACTTCAGCAGCCTTTTCCTGCTGCATTTCAGCATCAGAGTGAAAATAATCTTACAGCTCCTGGGGTCTTCCAGCACCAGGATATTGTAGAGAACTTTGGGGCCTGAGTCATCTTATGGTCTTTCCCAGCCTCTAATTTTATCATATCAGGTATTAGACTCAAAATAAATTTTGATGGGCTTTAAAAAGTGATGGCCGGGCTACACAAAGAGCATGAGTTTATCTTCTAATTTACCATGCAGTTTCCTTGACAGAAAAACTTCCTTAGAAGCACAATTAGTATATATTACAGCCATGAGAGTCCAGAAGTCTTTTCACCGTATTAACTGTGCACTTTTTAAAAAAATAATTTTAGTCTTAACTTTTTTCTCCTTCTGCTCACCAGATACTTCTGTCTGTTTATATCCTCTGGGGGATTGTGTCTGAGGCTGGCTTTGGCATCTCTACTTCAGTCTGATCCCTGTCATTCCAATAGCTTTCTTTTTTAAGTTACAAATGAAGAAATATTTCTGTTGCAATGCCATTTACTTATTTCTGGACTGCTGTGTAATGTAAATTGTGCAGCACTGAGAGAAAAAACAGCTTTAAGAAAATGAGCTTGTTTATTTCTGCAAGAGCTGGGTTGAGGGTTTCTTCCCCCCCCCCCTTTGACATACTGCTGAACTGTAGTGTTCCTATTTATTTGGATTTTAGACTTAACATTAACTTACTCATACTTTTTAAAAGTCAATTAGCAATTGATTTAATTGCTGATAACTTAGTTAAAGTTCTGACTGACATCATACAGGGCTTCAGAAAATGTATGTATCAAAGCATTGCAAACCCTGCTCTCTCTTCACAGGTGGCTCTACATTTTGTGGTATTGCATCACTGTGTTTGATGGGCAAACTGGAGGAAGTTTTCTCAGAAAAAGAGCTGAACAGAATAAGAAGATGGTGCATAATGAGACAACAGAATGGCTACCATGGACGACCCAACAAACCTGTAGACACTTGCTATTCCTTTTGGGTGGGAGCAACATTGCAGGTAGTGTACAGAGCAGCTATAGGTATAGTTTTTTACTTGTTTTGATTTCTTTAAGCACTATTTTCTTTGCATGAAAGACTTAGATATTTGATACAAGTGCGCCAATATGCACTAATGATTATAAATGTCTTTCATCTTGCAAAAAATGCAGGAAATTGAGGTTTACCAGATTAGTGCTATCTGTGCTGTCACTGCTTATCTCAAAAACAGGCACTATATTCTAGTGTTAAAAATATACTAAGATTTAGTTAAAGACTTAGTGTTAAAGATAGACCAAGACTTATATTACTGTTATGATCTGATTTATTTTCAGCTCTTGAACATATTCCAATATACAAATTTTGAAAAAAACCGGAATTATATACTGTCAACTCAAGATCGCCTTGTTGGTGGATTTGCCAAGTGGCCAGACAGCCATCCAGGTAAAACAACTTTTCAAAATTACAGTGAGTGTGTTCTAAGTAAGAAGTACATTCCAGCAGTATCTGAGGCATAAGGGAAATCATACCCTTAAAAAAAACTAAAAAAAATATAAGAAAACCCCTCAAAATAGAATGTTTTCATTTTTGGAGTAGAAAGAGGGAGATTAAGTTTTTCCATGTTCGGCCACAGAAGAAGTGAGCTGTTGTTGCTTAGATACTGTTAAAAGAGTATCGCTTTCTATTTAGTATGCGTTTAACTGTTCTGCTTGAAGGGAATATTGTGTTGTAGGTATCTCTGCAGATTGAATTTAATGTAGCAAAACAATTGTTTCTTTAGTAAATTAATCATTTAAGCTTTTTCAGAAGTTACTGATGTACATAAGAACAGTCAAAGTTTACACAGTTACGTGCTATGATTTGCAGATTGTGGTTATACGAATACATCTAAAAGTTAGTTATTGCGCTTTCATAAGTGGATAATTTGAAGCAGTGAAAAAAACTTCAAAAGGATGCTAAAATCTTTTCATTCTAAAAGTTGTTAGGATTCAATTAAGGTATTTCAAACTTGTGAAAACAAAGCTTGTGCCAGTAGTGTTGCCCATGGCATTTTGTACGGGGAAGATAAATAGCCTGTAAACTGACCAAGTAAGATAAAAATTTAGTCATAATAAAGGAAAAGTCTGTTTAGAATCTGTGCCCTGATATTTAATCCTTTCATAATTTCATTTTGAACAGTTCAGAACTTTTTAAGGTGAACCCACACTGAAAATACAGTGCTTGTGATAGATTTGCTTCTGCCACTTCCCTGAAAACTGGTTTACAATTTCTGAGGAATTTAGATGTATTTACTCCTCATCATAGAGATTAAACAGTATCATTTGGAGGGAGTATTTTGGTTTATCTTAATGAAATACCTTGTGAGTTAGAGATTAGGAAAGTCTATTTCAAATACCTATCATGTGTGAACTGCCTTAACCTGTCTTAAACTTAATTTCCTTCTATGACAAGAAGGCCCATCTGGTTGACCAAGGGAAGCCAGTTGCTGTAATCTTAAGGCTTTCAATACTGTCCTTCCAGGGTCCTTCTGTAAGATCAAACTGTACAGAACATGGCTGGGTAAACACATCACGGGATAGGTGAGCAGCTGGTTCATGCATTGGGCAAAAAGGGTTTACTGGATGGGGTGACACCAGACTGGTGACCTGTCACTGGTGGGGATCCACAGGGATCCATCATTGACCCTGTGCTTTTCAACTTCTTCATTAATGACTTGGATACACGACTGGAAGGAATACTAAGTTCACAAACAGCATTAAATTGGGAGTAGCTCTTGACTCCCTTGAGGGCAGAGAAGTCTTGCAGACAGACCTTGACAAATTACAGAGATGGGCAATCACCAACCGTATGAAGTTTAACAAGGGCAAGTCCTGGATGTACGGGTAGACTGGGAAACGAGAGGCTGGAGAAAGGGCCCTGGGAGTCCTGGTTAATGACAAGGTGAGCGTGAGTCAGCAGTGCCCTGGCAGCCAGGAGAGCCATCCATGTCCTGGGGGGCATCAGGCACAGCATCACCAGCCGGGCAAGGGAGGGGATAGTCCCGCTCTGCTCTGCACTGGGGCGGCCTCAGCTCCAGTGCTGGGGGCAGTTTTGGGTGCCACAATACAAAAAAGATACTGAGCTATTAGAGAGTGTCCAAAGGAGGGACATGAGGATGGTGAAGGGCCTTGAAGGGAAGGTGTGTGAGGAGTGGCTGAGGTCACTTGGTCTGTTGAGCCTGGAGGAGACTGAGGGGAGACCTCACAGCAGTTACAACTTTCTCATGAGGAAGAGGAGGGGCAGGCACTGATCTCCTCTCTGTGGTGACAGTGACAGGACCTTGAGGGAATGGCCTGAAGTTGTTTCAGGGGAGGTTTAGATTGGTTATTAGAAAAAGGTTCTTCACCCAGACAGTGGTTGGGCACTGGGACAGGCTCCCCAGGGAAGTGGTCACAGCACCAGCCTGACATAGTTCAAGAAATTTTTGAACAATGCTCTCAGACACATGGTGTGACTCTTGGGGTGTCCTATGCAGAGCCAGGAATCAGATTTTGATTGTCTTTCTGGGATCCTTCCAACTCAGGGTATTTTTTCTTTCTATGTTTCTATCTTTTAGCATAGTTGTGACTGTTTGAGATAAGATTTAAGAAAGGCAAGACAAATAATAATTGTTTTTCTTTGTTGTGTGTGTTCACATTTGTGTATTTTCCAGGGTTACTGTAGCATTTCTTCCTTAGGCAGATGGTGGCATAAGTCTGTGGTCATGTTTTGAAGGAAAAAGGAAAAAAGTTAGCGCAGTTCTGATACAAAGAAATACTATAAATGCAATATGCAAAGTTTTCTTCTGAGGACTTGTGTTTTCATTGTTACAAATACACAGCTGAGCTTCCTGCAAGCTTAGTCTCATATCTGAAAGGCAAGCTGTCTTTCGATCGCTGTATGTCTACACAATAAAAATTCCTAAGACTTAATCAGAATTAGATTTGAACTTCTGTGGCTCCTACTTTATAAAAGCTCTGTTTAGGTTTGGGGACTCAACCTGTTTTTGCTGTGCAATAATGCTTTTTGGAAGAAAACTAGAAGAAATTTCTGAAGACAGTCAACTGCTTGTGATAATCTATGTATTACATGAATTTGCAATGTTAACAAGTAACTCTTCTCAGCTGCTTTTTCAGGGAAATACTATTTTGTAGTCTTGCTGTGTTCCCATGCTAACAGGCATCGAAACATTGTTGGTTGTGGAGGCCAATGGCATTATTTAGCACAGAACTGATAGGACAAGAAGAAACAGCCTCAGGTTACACCAGAGGAGGTGTAGATTGGATAGCACAAAAAATTTCTTCACCAGAAGGGTTGTAAAGCATTGAAACAGGCTGCTACTTGAGGCAGTGTTTGAGTCACCATCCCTGGAGATATGATGTGACACTTACGTGCATGATTTAGTGCTGGTCTTGGCAGTGTTAGGTTAAGGATTGGACTCTGATTTTAAAGACCTTTTCCAGCCTAATTTATTCTGTGATCATTTTAGTGAGACACTAAATTATTGACACCTCCACAGAGGTGTTGAGATTTTGCAAGGGGCACATGAAATTCCCATCATCTTTTGATCTCTAGCCTGTGGTTTCATGGGCAGATAATCCAATCTGATAGCTTGCTGCTACCCAGTGGAGGCAGACTCTGCAAGCTGTAATCCTGGTATAAGGTAAGACATCAGGAGCAGCATGGGACAGGAGAGTGAGGCTGTCCCATTTTGGTGGCAGTTGTCTCTTGATCAAGCTGCATGAACTCCTATCCTTAGGGTAATCTCTCAGGAAGGAGGAAAGCTAGGAAAAGTAATGGCTTCTTCAATTTCTCTAAGTCTTGCTGTCAGCAGCTATTGGCACTAATTTTGTTGTTTCAGTAGTTAGCTGCTCATAGAGTAACCAGCCAAGAAGTGCTTGTGAGAAAAAAAAATTGCTTTCTGAACTGGTTATTTTCACAGGCTTAAATCCTTTTGCTTTTTTGGCTGTGTCACTCAGAAAAAATAAAGTAGTGCACAAGTTGTTAGAAAAGAAATCTGTGCTTTAGTTCATGCTGGTAGCTTTGGGCAGAAAAGTTTTCCTTGCATCAAAACTCAAGTTTAAAATAGAGCACTTGTTTATTTTTTTCCTTGGCTGTAATTACTTGGAGATGTTTGAATATGCAGACACCTGGCTGTTACAGCCTGAAATAATTTTATTTTCCTTTTTCTATCCTTCCTCCAGATGCTTTGCATGCCTACTTTGGGATCTGTGGTTTGTCATTAATTGGAGAACCTGGTATTTGCAAAGTTCATCCTGCCCTGAATGTAAGCACAAGAGCATCAGAGTGTCTTCACCACCTTCATCAGATCTGGAAAACACGGACTTTAAACAGCGTTCAGACGACACATGCCTCTCTACATGACTGATTTAGACTTGAATTTAGTTCTGGTAGCATAATTGTAGCCCAGGGTTAAAAGCCATGTATAACCAATGTGCTCTTTTAAGTGCTGGAGTCATACAATCAGATCTGTGTTGCTGGCATCACTTTGATAGGGAGTTGCCTTCAGCAGGTTATTCTGCATTGTGAAATGGGGAATATTTTGATTATATAGAAGTTTGTCACTGCAGACTGTAAATGGCTTTTCAGATGGCTTTACTTCTAAGAAATCCCTTGAGGCATTTAAACTTCATTTTAATTTTATTTTTTTAAATTTGTGCATACTGTGTCAAAATATATAATGGGGAAGTATTTTCAAAATTGTTTACATATCATACAGTATAGCACAGAATGTTGAAGTACTTTATAATCTTACTGTTCGACATATTTTTGGGTAAAGAATCTCTCATATTAAGTCTCAGTTAAAAGTTACCTATTATCATCAACTTTCAGATCATGAACTTTGTTTTTCACAAACAAATTAATTAAATACAAATAAAATTATTTTATTCAATATACTGGACTTTTAAAGTTGTGTGGCCTTACTAAATGGATTTCATAATTCTTCTGAGTAGGTTTTACACAGATGCGATGATTGTTAGCCAGATAAAGAGTTTTCATCTGAAATAGTCACTTCATGTGAAGTTCACTAAGAGTGTGACATATTGATGTGTGTCAGTAAGAGATATTCAGCCCAGTCTTTTGGAAGCATACTTGTGCACGAGTAGCATTAGAACTTGCTTCCGAAGACAAACCTTTGCAATACATTGAAGTTGTTAAAATTAGAGTAATGATGAACATTCTCAGCTTCTTTAGTGCTTTACTAGTGCCTTACTTTGTATGCTTGAAGTGCTGTTCAGAGTTGAAGCAAGTAGCTTCACAGCTGGTATATTTGTGTCAGGTCAGTTTGTGCATTTCATAGACACCATGACGTCTTTATACTTGCCAGTCATTAACAGCACTTTCTTTTCCTAAAGGTTCCAAAGACAACTGAAGACTTCCTAAAACAGATTAAGTGCACCATTGTCACTGCTGAGCCCAAAGAGACAGGATGTAGACTCTTACTGTCAGCAAAAATACGTTTGGGGATAAACATGATTTCTGTTTTGCAACGCAGGGCAAGTGAAAAGGGTAATGTAGTTGTACCCCTAGCACACATGTCAGAGAGATCCAATAGGAATATTTAGGCTACCAGAACAATCCTACTGTCCAAACCTGTAGCAGCCTTCCTACCTAAATAAATAGGTTTTATTTCTATAGCAGATTAAATTATGTGGCAGCATTGGGAGCATAACTAGTGATAGTGATCTGCTTTGAAAAGCAGAGGAGGAGCAAGGAGCAGTACGATGTGTAATCTAGGCATGTCCCAGTAGACCCTTTATTTGGAGGACAGACTAAATAGTTAGAAAAACTAGGAAGTCTGGAGGGGTGGAACAAAGAGAACTGTAAGGCTAATACTGAGGAGGGGGAATGAGGTGCTTGAGTAGGACTGTTGCAGAGTAAGAGCAATGCAAACTGGGAGATACTGAGGCTGGAGGCAAGAGCAAAGACTGGAGTAATAATGAAATCAAACTGGTGGAAAGGATTTGAGCTGCCTGGGGTAACATCAGGGAACAGAAAGGTACTGACTCAAGGAACGTGAAGGAGTTACGGGGGAAAAAAAGAGCTTGGGAATTGTTTTTATTGTCCACATGCTGAGATGACCAGAAATCCAGCAAGTAAAAAGAACTAGTGGAATACCTAAAAGAGAGGATCTCCCAGGCAAGGAGCTCACTACAGCAGTTCCTGTAGGAATCCCATTTTCCTGGTGGGGCTTAATGGGATGTTGGTCAGCAAAGGCTGACGTAACTTCCCTGGGCAGAAGTTTCTTAGGTCATGGAGGTCTACTTAGATGAAAACCCACTTAAAACCAAACAACAAAAATCTTGAAGTAAAAATTTATCAAAATATTATGGTATTTGCTTGTCTGGTGACCACAGGTTGACTTATGGTAGGGCAGGATGGGTTTCTGGAGCACAATGTAGTTACAGTGAAGATAAGATGTAATTGTAGCTACCCATTGCCACTACTGCTTCTCTGCCTTGCTAGTGAACCATCTTCAACTTTTTTAGTGTTTACTACATACCCTGGTAGAGGAAGTAGCTTAGAATTTCAGAAGAGTTGAATAAGGTGTTCTTAATCTCTGCTGGGAAACAGCCTAAATACTTGTTCTTAGTTAGCTTCATGAGAAATTATGTATTTGATTATCATGAGGCAAATCCATACTTGCAAATTCCTAAACTATGGTTCCTGAGTTGCCCTACATGTGACCAGGTTCTCATCTGTGAGGGACATCAGGGATTCTCAGCAGAAAATAAGGGAGTAACAGTGAAAAGTCATATTATGTGAACAAGAAGAATTCTCATGGCAAGTAATTTAACAGTTTTCTGCCTCAAAAAGCAGATAACATTTCTTGCTATGTTTCTTTATCTGTAAGTTACCCTGGGTTCTGTATATGGATTTTGCATTTCTTATCTCCTTGGCCCCCAGTTATTCTAGAGCATCTTTTCAGACTGCATGTTGACAGCAGAGCTAGCCTTTCCTAAAGATTGCATGAGGCATATTTGTTTCTCATTAACTCACAAAGTTTGACGAAGGCAGCAAAATATCTATGCCTTCACCTCACACTGCATCTAATTACTTTAATTGGTTTGAAATCTTCAATCTTTTCTAAGTTGACAAAAATCTGTACTAATAACCAACTCTGCATTCATGATTTGCCTTTCTAAACATCCGAGTTGATGTCAGGCAAACAAATTATGAATATTGAATGTTCCTGTGTAGCAGACATCTGGATTCTGGCTGTATTAATTGCCTCTCTGATTTTTGTGGTTTATTGTATCTTCTGACTAGAAAAATGTTAAATGAGAAGTCAATGGACAAGAGTTTCACAGAAGTCCATAACCTGAAATCACTTTTAAAGGGGATGTGTCAAAATAGAGCTAAAAATTAAATGTGAACTGTGAAGTTTAATTGTGGCTAGAAAAAGCAAACCAAGTGATTATTACCTACCTCTAATAATTTTGTGTTAATCACAGCTTTACATTGCTGAGACTGAACCTACAATGAACATACATTAAATGGCTTTACCATGTGCTTGAGGATGTAAAAGCTCTTGGTTACCAGACTGACAAATGTGAGTGCCTCTATCCTGTCTGAAGCACTCTGAAATTCTATGTGTGGCCCAAGTTTCTCTTCCAGAAATTCCAGAATTCTCTTCAAGAATTTCAGCCCAAAAAAGGCTTCAAAAAAGTTTTCTCTTCTTTGAAATGGTGGGTTGAACAAAGGAAGTCAAATGTATCTTTTCCATAGGATCTGAGGACTGGGGATTTAAACATTGTCATTAGGGCTTTGAGGCCCACTTGGTTTGTACATAGCTGCTGGTGGATATGGTAACACCATTTTGGAAGGCTGCTTCCAAGTATGTTTGTATTTATGAATTTGCATCTCGAGAACTGTTATCTAATTGGAGCAATCATAATCACTGAAAAAAAATAGCAAGTAAATTGGGGATTGCAGAAATACCTGAAATATGTATGCTGAAGCACATATTAAGAGTACCTTGCTCTATGTGCTAATGCCCAAGGTAAAAGACAACCTGAGAGGAGCTGAAGAAGCTACATCAAATGGCTTTCTCCATGGATGCCAGTATAAAAATTAAATACTCTGTAGAAACCTGTTGTCTTCCCTAAAAAATACATTTCAGCTTTGTGCCTAGTGAGCCATTCAGTATGGGGTTGCCTAGTGTAGAAGGGAAGAAACCGATTTCCAAAGTCAAAGCCTTTGTGGATAGCCCATCTCTTGGCATTTTGGAGAAACCCTGCTATCAGTGTCCCTGTGGAGGTCAAAGAGATGTCAGGACATACCTAGGTAAGAAGGTGTTATTGCTACATCTAAAATACGGGACATCTCCAAAATTCATCAGTTGAATGAGATTATTGGTCTCTCCGTTGATGTTAAATCCTGTGGTTGTTCTGAAAAGCTCTTTTTTTGCTGTTGCAAGAAATGACCACTTAACAAATTTTCCTCACTTCAGACTAGGCTGGGTGAAAAAAAGAAGGTCTCTACATCTTTATACTAAATGGTTATTGAATTACTCCAAGTGGTTACAGTGTGTTGTAGATTTATGCTTTCCATTCACCATTTTAAAGCTTTTGTGTTCTTGATCTCTATTTGCCTGATTAGTTTCTGAGTTTAATAAAATCAATGAACTGTTGGGAAACTGAGGAAAAACCCTGTAATTTCTTTTGAACTGTAGCTCTTGTCATGTGTTTTTTTCCAAGTTACATGTTCAGGGTGAGGAGCTGTCTTCCAGAGGGCACAGAGAATGACAACACAAAGGTTTTCAAGCTGAACCCACCAAAGGCAGCAAACCCTGACACTACTGCTATATTTTTGAGGCACTGGTAAAAGTGCCTTGTTTGATAACTACATTGTGAGAACATGGAAACAGAATGGTTTGGGTTGTAAGGGACATTAAAAACACCCCTGCCATGGGCAGGGAGACTTCCCACCAGATGAGGTTGCTCAAAGCCCAGTCCAACCTGGATTTGAACACCTCCAGGGATGGGCATCCGCAGCTTCTCTGGGCAAACCTTTTCCAAGTGCCTCACCACCCTGACAGTGAAGACTTTTTTCCTAATATCTAATATAAAGCTACTCTCTCAGTTTTAAGCCATTCCTCCTTGTCCTGTCACTACCTGCCCTTGTAAAAAGGGCAGCTTTTTTGTAGAGTCCGTTCAGATACTGGAAGGTGCTACAAGGTCTCCCTGGAGCCTTCTCCCCAGTTTGAACAACCCCCTCTCAGCCTCATCCCAGGAGGCATGTTCTAGCCCTCTGATCATTTTTGTGACCTCTGGATGCACTCCAAATGGTCCACGTTGTTCTTATGTTTATCCCAGAGCTGGATGCAGCACTCCAAATAGGGTCTCACCAGAGCAGTGCAGAGCAGAGGAGCAGAATCCCCTCCCTCCCCTACTGCTCATGCTGCTTTGGGTGCAGCACAGGAGGCATTTGGCTTTCTGGGCTTTGAGTGTACATGGCTCGGTCATGTCCAGCCTCACATCCACGAGCACCCCCAAGTCCTCAGAATGGCTGCTCTCAATCCCTTCATTGCCCAGCCTGTGCTCCTGTCTACAGGACCTTGCACTTGGCTGTACTAAACGTCATGAGGTTTGCATGAGCGCCCTTCTCAAGCCTGTCCAGGTCCCTCTGGATGCCATCCCTTCCTTGCAGTGTGTGGACAGCACCACACAGCTCAGTGTCATTGGCACACTTACTGAAGGTGCACTCATTCCCACTGTCCCTGCTGCCCACAGGGATGTGGAACAGTGCCATCCCAACACCAGCCCCAGCGCAAGACCACTCATCAGTGTACTTGGACATTTAGTGTTGACCCCAGCTCTTTTGAGTGAGAACATACATTCCATTCCTTATCCATCAAGTGGTCCACCCTCTCCAGTTTAGGGCAAGGATATCGTCCTGGACAGTTGTCAAAGGCTTTACACAAGTCCACGTATATGGTGTCAGTTGCCCTTTCCACATCCATCAATGTAAACCCATTTTAGAAGGCCACCAAAATTATCAGGCACAATTTGCCCTTAGTGAAGCCATGCTGGCTGTCACAAATCACCTACTTACTTTCCACATGCCTTAGTGTAGTTTCTAGGAGGATTTGCCCCATGGTCTTGCCTTCGACCAAGGTGAGACTGGCATCCTTTAAAATGTTTGTCTGCAAGTACAGGCTCTGTACTTGAGAATGCGACTGGACAGGCTGCTATCACTGCAGAACAAGTAGGATTCTGAGGAAGAATATGATCCTGACTTGCAATAAATAGAGAAAGTTCATTGAAGAAGAGAAAATCTGTGTCATAACAATCTGCACAGTCTCACTTCAAGAATTAAAAATGTTGAGGAAAGAGCCTTCAACTTGCTAAATAAGTTGTTTATAATAAATTCACAAATGCAAGGAGGGAAGAGATGAATGTAGCAGCTGTGTTTTGACAATTTTAGCCTGCTTGTGAAAGTGGCTTCCATATTAACTTGTAACAGTGATGATAACCAAGCCCTAGTACAAGGATGTGGAGCTACTCTGTAGTGTTGAGTCTGGCTGAGTTTGTTTTCCCTTGTCAGCCCTCACAGTGCTGTGCTTTGCACTGGTAGCTGGAAGGGTGCTGATAACACAGTGGTGCTTTGGTTGCTGCTGGGCAGTGCTGGCACAGCATCAGCACAGTCTCCCCAGCATTCCTGCCTGCCCCACCAGTAGGCTGGGGCTAGGTGAGGTTCTGGGGGTAGACACAACCAGGCCAGCTGACCCAAACTGACCAAAGGGATATTTCACAGCATATGTCATCAGCTCAGATACAAAAGCTCAGAAAGAAGGAGGAAGGAGGACATTTATTTACCTTATGGAGCAACCACTCCAGGTGCTGAAGCCCCGTTCCCAGGAAGTGGCTGAACCTCTCTCACCAATTGGAAGTAGAGAATAAACCAATTTTTTTCTCTTTGCTTGTGCATGAGCGAACTTTCACTTTTGCTTTAGTAAACTACCTTATCTGAACCTGTGAGTCCTTTTCAGTCTAATTTTCCCTCTCCTGTCTAGCTGGGAAGGAGAGTGATAGAGCGGTTTGGTGGGCATCTGGTGCCCAGCCCAGGTCAACTCACCACACCTGTGCAGCAGTGAAGCAATCACTTTGGATGCTTGGTCTGGGAGAGCATAGAGGCTTTTGTGAGGCTGTTTCTGCAAGATCCACCCCAGGCTTCCATTCAGAACACTCTCCCTGTGTTCCCTTTGCTCCAGCACATGAGACAAAGGCTCTGCCTCACCCTGGGAGGGAGGATCCCACCTTATCCTATTATGTGCTAAAGAAAAATTTGAAGTGAAAATTACACAAGTCAAGGCAAGTTTTTCTGTGGTTTATCACCCTTCCTGAGTGCTTGTGGGACAAGAGCAGTGCTTATGCTGCCTAGAAAGCTAAATATGCAAGACTGCTGATGAAATTGCATGCTGCCTTTGGTTAATTTAAAGGTTTCCCTAAGCACATAGCTATATTCATTTGCTGTTGTGCTGCCCAGAGCGTTTAACAACCTTCTTTAAATTACAGCCAAGCATTACTAAAATAAGCTCACTTGACTAAATTGCATTTTCATCCTTGTCCCAGCATCCATTCTGCTCATTTTATCATTAAAGCCTCCTTTAAATTCAGACTCATTGTGGAGAAGTATCATGTGGAAAGGTATCATCTGTGTAAACCTGTTGCCTCAGAAGCATTTGTCAGGGGTGCTCTTCCACAGCAGGTTAGACTAAGAACTGTTGTACTTGGTGTAGGGACAGTTCATCCTGCCTTGGGGCACTTTGATGGGCTCTTAAGGGCCCTCCTGGACTATTTCGTAAAGTTCTTTAGATTCCACTTTAATTTTTTTTTAACACCACCCCCACCTCCCCTGAACCCCCAACCTGCGAATTCCTAAACCAAGGAGAGTTTTGCTCTGGTGGGACTGTTTATTATAGAGCCAGTCTGTGAGGTATATAGATGGGAAGGTGCGGCAGGGGAAGGTTTCAATAAATGGCACAAAAATGCTTCAGAGAAAGTCAGAAATACTAGATAGATTTGGCATGCATGCACTCTGGTCTGTGCGCTTGTACTTTACAGATCAGCTGTCCTTGGGAGGTACTTGCTGTCCAGCATCCTTCCAAAATACCCTCTGAAATATGCAGCTCTCTGGTGAGGCCAATGATAGGAGTCTGCTCAAGAGAAGTCCTGATGAGGCTTTCCAACCCAGATACAGAACTCTTCTGTATTTTTGTATACAGCTCTATATATAATTCCCTCTATGTGGCCAGAATGAGTCCTGCAGGGCGGTGATAACGTGCCCTCTGTGACTTCCCAGTTGCTATAGATAGCTTCCTGTGCACACCATGCAAACTGCTACTACCACTAATTTTTTCTGATGGCTCCATGCCTCGACATCTGTTTGCAGTGTAAAAAAACTCCCAGAAACTTCCTTCTACAGAATGAGGAGCTGCTGGTACAAGTGAGGACTGTGATGGTAGGCACCTAAAGAAAAGGTGTTAACTGTGTCAACAAGGTGAGCTTCCCTGGCCATAAGACCAGTCCTGTCCCCTTCCCGTCAGCCAGCCCTGGTTTATCCTAGTTTTTATTAAACACTGGAGCAAGGAAACAGCAGGATGCACACTCCTCCCTGCTGAGGGGTGTTGCCAGCTCTGAGCATGAGTTGGGAATGCAGCAATCAGTGGGAAAGCTGTTTCCCAGCCCTGTGACAGCTGTGGGCATGCTCCTGAGCTCAGTGGCCACCAGCACAGATCCGGGCAGGCACCCAAGCCTGCACTCTGCCCCACGGGGCCCCGTGCATAGCAGGGTAGGCTCCTGGCAAATTTCTCATTCTGCCCCTAGACAGTCCTAATACTGCATTTCCCTTACTATCTGCACGTAACCTCTTGGGACTATTGCAAGCTTTCTCATCTCCTGTGACTCCAAGTCATGGCCCAGAAGCCAGGGTAAAGGGAGTCTTCACAGGTCTCTGCATAAAGTAAACAAGCATACTGGTTTTGGCTGCAGCAGAAACCTGAGCAAACATGCAGGCATCTGAGATGTTATGTAGCGTCTGTTCCCCAGGGAGGGCAGTTTTTTAAGTCAAAGGCTCCACTGACAGTGGAGAGCAACAGTTCCCACAGTTTCCCTTCTATAAAAGGAAATTAAATTCTGCAGCAGCTGTTGATCTGATAGCCAGTCTGAACTGGACCCCCCTGCCCAGCCTACTCCAGCTACCCACAGGCCACTTGTCCTGTCAGAACAGACAGCTCTCTGGTGCTTTTTGATGCTAGCTGGATTTGGAGTCAACAGGGTTTTAAAGCAAGCCTTCTGTTAATTTTTTTTTTTATTAAGCAAATGCCCCAATGTCAGTTACTCCAGTGAAGTTCTGTGCTCTGGAAACACCAGCAAATGAAGATTCAGGCACTTTACATGTGCCTTGTCTTATGGGTTGAGACAGCTCTAGCCTAAACACTTCAGCTCATCTACTGCTGTCAGTCAGGAACACGTTATTCTTTTTTGCTTTAAATTAATGGTAAAAAAAATTAAACCAGGCTGAAATGCCCATTTTGCACACCTCAGTTCAACATATATGCAGTAAAAACGTAATAAATAAGGCAATATTACAAACTAGTATGACTTTGTCTCTCTTCAATGTCTTTGAAATCCTTGTCTGACAAGTTATTTGGGGAGGACACTGAGAGGGGTCACCTTTAGCACACTAACTTGCATTTGACTTTCCACAACAGTACAAAGTGGGTGTGCCTCTGTGGATTAAGTGTGTTGTAAATTAATTGTATGGAAGTCTGTTCCACTCAGTTAGGCTGCTGCATCGGGGAGGCCTTTTCAAGTATGCTGATGAGAACTGCTGAAGCTGTCAAGCAGTCTATAGAATTCAAAGGACTGAAAAGAAATCTGTCTGGGAATCCAGCGAAATTTCATTTTCTAGAAACTCCAGAGTAGTGCGTAAGTGCTTGTGGGCCCATGGGAGGGACTCACATCATG
Source organism: Eopsaltria australis (assembly GCA_034509425.1). NCBI lineage: Eukaryota > Metazoa > Chordata > Aves > Passeriformes > Petroicidae > Eopsaltria > Eopsaltria australis. Next base: position 118,444 of record JAVTVJ010001350.1, on the reverse strand, counting down.
AGGGACTGTGCTTCTGCCTGTGACCCATGAGATGAAGGCAATCATGCTCACCCAGCAAGGTTGGCAAGAGCTCACTTTGCTCTGTGGTGTCTGTGGAACACCACCTGGAGCCAGACTCTGTGCCTTGTGCTGCTTTGTTTGCCCTGCATAATAACACACATAGGGAACCAGGCAGAGCCATGATTTGAGAGTTTGGACCCCAAGTGCTCCTGGCCAGCCTTAGCATCAATCTCAGATCCAGGACAAATTTATGCCCCAGATCCTCTCCACACTTCATGCAATGGTACCAGGGAGCAGGAGAGTCACTGTACTCCACCTTTGGCTTTTTATTGACACTAAAAAGTACAGTTCTCTTTGCAGTGATTTCAGACCAACTCCCCTGAGTGACATTTCTGGCCTTTTGCTCTGTGATGCACGTTCCTTTATATACAAAAGCCAACTTTGTTTGAGCCATTTGGTCTTTGACAGGTCACGAGTGCCTTTGTCAGCCTTCAGAGGAGGGAGGCACAGGAAACCTCATCAGTGCAGTTCTGCCTGCCCAGAGCAGCAGAGTCAGTGCTCCTGCAGACTGGTACTCCAGCAGCATGACAGATGCCTAAATGCTGATCCCAGCTGGATACTGGTGTTAAATGGAATCATTGGTGTGGAGGGTCTGGAGAGCCTCAGATGCCTGGTGGGCATGCAGGTAAAGGGGCAGGCCTGTTGTGGTACACAAGTCCTTGGTACACAGTCCTTGGGCACAACGTGGTCTGCATCTGCCTTACTCTGTGCAAAATCGGTCTGTAGGGAGTTTAATCCACCTTTAGAGGGGATTAAAGACTTTAGCAACCCTTGGGTAAATGCAGGGGATGAGTTTCATTGCAGGAGCACAGCATGCCATTTTGAAAAAGGAAAGTTAACTCAAACCTAATCCTGGTATAGTTAAGCTGAAATAAAAGTGTAGGAGCCCAGCTGACACACTTAGACCTTGAAGGCATGAATTGGACAGGCTTTATAGGAGGGCATAACAGTCTCTGAAGGCCAGCTGAGCCTAAGAAGCTTTCATGTCTCTGCTTCATTCTTCAGAGCCTTCACAGTTACAGACCCGCCCCTCTTACAAAAAACACAAAATTGCTAGAACATATGTGACAACATTTTGCATGCAGATCTTAGCAGTGCTCATCTTTCCTTTCTCTTTCTCTGATTTGCATGTCTCTGATTTCTTCATTAGACACATTGTTTTAAGTAAATTAATAGAATCAGTAAATTAATAGACTCAAGCTTGCTGTGTTTTGCTCCATAAATGTTTGTAAAAACTCTAGCTACTCCAAATTCTCTTCCTATTGTCAAACTTGATTAACTGTAGTTGCAACAAAAAATGGCAATTACATGATATATTCATGGTATGCATAATTATGCACTTTAGCTTATTCCTCATAAATATCTAATAACATACTCAATACATTAAATATTAATAATAGTCTACATACTTAACCCATATTTTTTAAATGAGCTCATTCCCAGGGGCATGTGATATTTTGCTAATGTTACATGTGACAGGCTAGGATGAAATCATACATAAAGAAAATTTTTCAAAGAGTGCAGGTTCAGTTTTCTCTCTGTACTTTATTTTGTGTGCTTGTGTCTCAAAAATACTGAATGAATATATTAATGGAACTTGAACAGAGATCTTTAAAGGGGGCAAGACAAAATGCCTAGAGGTAGATATCTCCCATGTCATAGAGGTCTGTGCACCGTAGAACAAAATATCTGGCTCAAATACATCGCAGATTTGTAATTCACTTTTAGATTTTATTACTTTTGCCTCTGCCCAAAGACTTACAGCCAGAAGTAAGGGAAATGAGAGGTACAGGCTGTTAGCAACCACGTTTATTGTGTTAGCCACAGAGCAGCATCAGAACTGCTTCAGTATCTCCTGTTCTTTATTGACCATATAAGTCCTATGTGTTTAGTGACCTTCATGTTTTTGCTAGTTTCTATTAGAAAAAAGTATATAAAAATAAATAAAACCCTGTTTCAGTCTCTGATGATGGGGGTAAAAATTAGATCACTGGAAGTTTAGAGACATTGAAAGGGTAAAAATCAAACTCTGCAGCAGAAAGTGAAGATGTGATTTGGCAGCTGCATCATGCGAGAGATCTGGGGATCCCAGTCTAAATCTGAATCCTGACTGGGGATTTATTAACGTGGTTGTCAGGGTGAAGGTGCAGGAGTTGGCCATCTTGAGAAGGACCTCAGTTAAAATGTGGAAGAGATGCAGTAGCAGATCGTTTTCTGTCTGCTTTTCAAGAGACTTTGGAGATTTTTCTCTTCTGTTTACCCCAAAGCAGCACAGGCAGGAAAAAAGATGGGGAAAAATGCCCCTGTAGAGCCTAGAAAAACTATAGAGATGAGGTGTATTGCAGGGAGAGGTTTGGGTCTGCATGTAAGTACTGTGCTCTTTGAAAGAGTTTGGTCTTATTTGTCCTGCTTGCAACACCTTTCCAGCCATCAGAAGGTCTCATCTGTTCATGGCAGGTTTTTTTCTGCCAGTGACTGTTCACATCTACATCACTCCCCGCGGAAGGAAGGAGTTTATATAAAATTCATAAACTATTCACATGGATACGCTTTCATATTACTCAAGCTGGATGCAGGCCTCTAAATGCTGTTCAGAGAATAAAAGCAGGTCACAGTCTACCAGAGACATGCACACCGGAATTCCAGAGGTATTTTTCCCATGATTTCAAATGTTCGTTCACTTCTACCATCCAAGAGTGGAGCATTTAATGCTAAATACCAGCACAGTTTTCTGCTATCTTTAACATCACCTTTCTTGCATCTCCATTGCTCAGTGACATCGGAGTTATCTGACATGCAAGTACATCTACACAGATCCATTTGCCCCCTCCATACTATATAATGGAAGTGCTCTTTCCTCTATGCTGAATTATTTGTGCTAGCCCTTAACCATATCACCATGTGATAGATTAAGTAGATTTCCTCAGGCGATGATGGCCAACAACTTCAAGTGTGTTGGCGTACAGGAGCTCAGTGGGAGAAGACCTGCCCCACCATGGTGCCAGACAGCTACTAAGGGTGTGTGCTTGACTGGATTCCCTGTGCAATGGAAATTGGAAAATACCTCACTGCCCTTGGAGAACAGAGAGACAAAAGCATCTGAATAGGCTTCACTGCTCATATTTAGTTTAGAAGTCAGCTAAGACAGAGAAGGAGATTAAAGAGAAAATTTAGAGCTGTCATTGTTGTCCTGGGAGAATTAACATAATTCACAGGTCAGGGAACACAAATTTCCTTTGTGTTTTAATTTATGTATCAGCATGCCACAACAGAACCCCGTGTTGCACGGCATTTCAGGACCACAATACAAGACCAGTTTTTCCACTGATATAAAATGATACCAGTTAGTTTATATAACTTTGTAATCTGACTGGGATCCTTTTTTTTTTGGAGACCTGCTTCAAGTTTAAGTAACAGAAAACAAATATGATCCTATATGTTGCACTTTAACATAATGTGACATACTCATTGATAATTTCATGACAACAGAAGGTTTGAATTCATTTTCAGACATCCCAGTTCTCAGAAAGAAACTGACAGAAAATGTGAAACATAAGAAGAAAAAGTATGAAAAGCAATTTTATATCCTGGATTTATGTGGAACAGGTGAGGAGCTCCCAGCTATTTTCGACATACAGCCCACCTCAGTAAAGGTTGTGTAAAACAAGTCATCAGTTACCAAGAGGAGTGAAAGTCCCTGGACCACCAGCTGCAACGTGAAGCTTCTGCATCTGTCTACAGCCTTCCAAGGGCACATTCCCCTGTCAGCCTTCTGCCACTCAAGACAAAGGCTAGCACAAACTGTCTACTCTCCAAGGGGAAGTAAACAGGTGTCCTCAAAATTGCTACAGGAATTGATATCTTCTGCAGACGATAGTCCCAAATTCCTAGCTAGTCTGGATGTATGGAGAGTGCTTGTGGTAATGATGCTGAACTGTCCACAAGGCTCTGCTCAGGCTTGCTGGTCTTGCAGAAAAAACACTTTTCTGCAGGGCTGATGGCAGAGAGTGCTGTCCTACAGGGGCCAGGATCATCCTGGCTAGAGCTGCTTGGGAGGATGCCATTGCTGAAGCTGTGAAATCAATGCAAAAGTGGTTTGTGGCTTCCTCATGCTTAATTATCAGTGGCAGCCATCTGAACCTGGAGTGCTAATAGAGCTACTCCTGAAACAAAACCACTCCAGGAAGAGATCATGAAACAACCATCAGCTTCTTCCATCTTCTCCTGTATCCTTCTTACCCTGGCTGATTTCATGACTTGAGCTACATTTACATCTCTTTACATTTACATTTACATTTATCAATTTATGGAAGTGGGACATGAGGAGGTGAAGGAAGAGGAACAAGGAATCATCCTTTTTAGTCCTAAGTCCTTGAAATGCAGCCCAGGCTGGCCATAACCTACAATGTTTGGCAGAAATAGGAAAAAAACCCAACAAAACTCACAACCCAAATCCAACCAAATGTTGAAGATAAAAAATCATGAGACAGCAGCCAGAAATTCAGAGCACATAGTTAAAAATACTGGTGTGGTTTGTGGCTAAAGAACACAAGACAAAACTCTGGTTTGGAGCAGATCCATGGTGCATGCACCAGCGGAGACCCTTGTCTCACGAACTTTGGCTGTTGGGAGTTGCTTAACTTAAACATGACAAAGCTGCAGTGAGATTCAGGTGTGCCTTCTGCTGAAAGGATTCCAGTGGAGTAAACAACTTGTGCTGTGGGGCGCAAAGGATTGTAAATTCCCTGGCTTTTCACACAGCCTGTCATTACAGAGCAGCAGGGTCAAAGGTATGTTTGCTCCTGCTGCTGGTTATCATTTGGAGATTCACACAGATATCGTGGTACAACCTTCCTTGATGCATAAGTGCTGCTATTGCTGAGGCCACCACCGTGGTTTCCTGCAGATGACTGCTGGACTTGAGCAGTTTGGGAGAAGCAAGGTATTCCTTCAGGCAGTTCCTTGTCCCAGCCTCACCCAGCCCTGCTCTCCGCCAATACTCTACACTGACACAAAGAGATTACAGTCGTGAAAACTTCCTACATGACTGCCATTTGGTGAGCTGAAATCAGACCAGAGAGCAAAATATCTCACATTGAGTTAAATTATATATGGAGGACTTCTCAGCTGTGTGGGTGATGACATCTGACTGTCCCCAGTGCCGCTGCCCGTTGTTTATTCCTGAGCTGTTTGCACAAAAGCAAGAGGTGAAGCACTGAAAGCCTGTCTATATCATAATAATGAGCTATTTGATTAATGAGTCACTTGATATATATAATTGTACAGTATCTAGTAACAGAAAAGTCTCAAACTATTCATGAGTCTCCTTAGAAAGGAAGGATATACTGTTTCAGTGAGTAACCTGTTGAGAGAATTTGAGATAACATTACTACTATATCAATATCTTAGGAAATGCAGCCTCTGAGGGGATACATTATACTGTTATAAAATACTCCTTGGTGCGTTTTCACCACACAGGGGTGATGTGCTCCATGGGCTACCTGATAGCTACAGCATAAGAATGGCTTGTTGCCTTCCACCTCTCAGTTTGGAACCGAACTGGTGACACAGCAGTGGGCTTGCCATTCACCTGTCCCTCTTCCCCCAGGACTTGGAGGCAGCTGGGACCTTTTGGTTTGGGGAAGTTTGACTCCAGAATAGGAAGAAATGAGCCACTGGTGGCTGAAGTGAACTGCAGTTCCTCTACCTGAAGCAAGGTGTATATATAAGGCTTGGAGTGGGGACAGGCACAGAGCAGAAATGTGATGTCTGCCACATGTCAAACACCACACCCCAGCTGTTCTGTGGAACCTCCTTGCCCGCTGTGTTTGGGTGCTCATGGGTGCCCATGCAGTGCCTCACCTCATAGCTGGTCCTCCTGCCTGCTGTGAAACTTTCAGTGGGACTGAGAGTTGCCTTCATCAAGCAGAGGAGGGTACTTGAGTTGCTGGGACCAGTTTTTCAGACACAGTTGTATACAGGCATGTTGTATCCACCTCATCCCTAGAAGTTGCATCAGGCCTGGGATGAAGAAAAAGGGATGATGGGAAGATTTCCTCCTGTTTGGGTTATCCCACAAACACAAATCAAGTGCAAGCACATAAGAGAGATCATACATACAATTATGCACATTAGGAGGTATTCTCTGTTTAGACACAATTTGTCATTTAAACGAAAGCTCCGAATTAAGGAAAAACAGATAGAACCTGGGTACAAAAGCATCATGCTGTTCCTCAGCATACATCCACTACAAGCTGTGCTTTGAAAAGAGGTATGCCCACCTCGGGTGTTGCCCTGGGGGGCATGCACCAGCATCAGCCCAATGCTACAGGCTCAGTGGTCGATACAGCATCACCTAGATTTGATGGGACCACCGGTAGATGTAAGTTTGTCAGCTTTAACATGGCTCTCGCGGCCGCAGCATCCGAGCAGAGGCGGTGCTCCTGGGCACCTCCGGGTGCCTGGCAGTCCTGCCGCGACGCTTCAGGATGAGAGGTTTCCACGAGCATCCTGTGTCCCGTGAGCGGGTGGGCGGGCAGAGCATCTGTGGCAGCACCACGGCCCTCCCCTGGAGAGCACGGGGACCGGGCTGCCGGCGCGAAGGGAGCGCAGGAGCGGCGTGAGCCCGCCGGGAGCGCGGGCCATGGAGTCGGCCGCGGACAGCACCCGCTTTGGGTACATCTTGGAGCTGCTGAAGCGGGACAAGGTAGGGACGGCGAGAGGTGCGGCACACCCGGGACACCGCGGGGCGGGGAGGCAGCGCCCGCGGGGAGAGACGGCTCACCTTCGCGAACGGTTTGTTGGGTTTTTTAGGGGAATATGGAGGCAGGAATGGCTCGTCTTTACAGCTAATGCACTTTGGAGGTTCGGCTAATATTTGCCGCACACTTCTGAGGCTACGGGGTGAAAAAGTTAAAAAATAATTCCCGTGCGAAGTGTCCCTCAGTCCAGCACAGCTGGGCGGGAGTCTGTCGCTTTGCAGCCCTGCTCCCGCTCCGTGTGCTGCGGAATGCTCCGCTTCAGCGCGGGAATGGGATGCGCCCTGCCTGGGGGGCTGCTGCTGCTAACCACCGGCTGTGGGCAACGCTGGAGAGGGAACTGTCTCCCGCAGACACTGATTCACAGTTCGCAAGCTTTTTGAGGAAAATTTGCGTGCTCGTTTCGAAGGAAGAAAGAAAAAAAAAAAAAAAAGGAGGGAATCCAACTTGTACTGTTGAGCTGCTGATACGTGTGAAAACCAGGGAGCACCAAAGATTCACGTGTGGTGGTGTTTTTTCGTTTTTTTGGGGTTTTTTTTATTTTTTGTTTTTTTGGGGGTTTTCTGTTGTTTTGTTTTGTTTTGTTTTTGTTTTTTTAATGAAGCAGCAGCAGTCACAATATTTTTAAACTTAAAAATGAGTGTGGCAAATCATAGTGTTATTGGAAATGTTGTTTGTTCCAGACTCATCCTGATGACTTTCCAGCATATCTCCAAAGGCTGCCCTCACAGCCAATTCTTTGTGCATATCTTTCTCTCCTTTCCTCTCCTCCACACCCTCTTCTAAAAGTTCTGGAAGAACCTTTAGAGCAGGTGAGTGAGGACTTTCCTGGGTGATTTTCTGCTTCTCCTTGCCTGGAAGTAATCATGCTGATGTTTTAAAGGAAAATCCAGTCCTGTTCTGTCCATTTTACACAACAAACAAAATCATAGAGCATTTCAGGCCAGAAACTCCTCGTGCCTGGAACGTCCCTGTAATGGGGTGCTACATCCCTTATCCCACAGTAAAGCAGTTTGCACTTTAATCAGACACCCTCTGCGATAGCATATGGCTCGGTAGACAGCAGAGCTAGCACAGTAATGTGAAATGTGCATGTTTATTACAAACAGTGCTGTTGTTTATACATAGACAGTGACATTGCCAAGTCCCATCATCACAGACACTTGGCGTACACAAAGAAAAGGGCAGCAGTATACCAACTGCGTGATCACCAGAGACTTCCCATAGTGGCAATCACTGCTTGAGCCTCTCCAACACCTGGCTCTGAGGTCTCTTGCTCTCTACATTTTCCTTTTGCATTTTTTGAACCTTCAGACCAGAGTTTTAGATTACAGCCTCTTTGTAATTTATTGATGTTATCCAGCAGCTTGAAGGTGTTCTGCTAGGATAATTAAACTGCTTTATCAGATGATGTAAATCATGCCAGCAAAGGGACTCTTCTGCATGATAAATTGTATTTGCTTAGGGTGAGGGTATTGCTGCTTAGATGTTCCAGAATTCCAGTCTTCCCTTTCCCATTTCCCCCCATCAATACAGCTTTTGCAATAAAGCCTGGAAGCATTAACATTCTCTTAGTTGACTTCTAAACATCTGACTTTCACCGAACAAAGAACTATTAGAAAATCAGGATGCAATAAGAATACTTTACACTTGTACACTCACCTCTCAGTACGTAGGATCCCTGCAGATACAATGCATCAGCTTTTGAACCCTGGGCACGACCCCTTTTGGCAAGCATGCTGTTTTTCCACTTAGCTGGCAACCTCCACCAGACCTCTCAAACAAGGGAAATCATTATATATCCCTTTTCCCTGGGGGAATGTCACTTCAAAAACCTGTTATCTCTTTTAATGATCTGTGTTCATTATTCTCCTGTGACTCCCCTTCACGCATACAACTTCCACATCATGCCTAGAACAGAAAGCACTTTAGTTTCAATAAAGGTAGCACTTTAGTTTCAATAAGACAGTCCTTGCGTAATCCATATATCCACAACATCTGTTTAGGCTCACTACAATACTCTCTGAGATATTCTGGGCCTCCATGGCACCTGTCACAAATGTCACAATAACATCTGAGAACTCCAAAATAGCCCTGAAAGATAGATTAACAGCTAACTGCATTTTATATCAGAGGCACTGGTGCAGAAGGAGATTGTATGACCTTCTTTCAGGACTCTGAAATCTCAGTTCGAACCATAGCAAGGACACTCATCTGTCTCAAGATGATGTATTATTCCAGAAATGGTCTAAAGCTTCTTCCAACCCTGCCTCTTCCCCACCCCTCCCCTAAATTTTTCCCTGTAAGTTTACTTTTGCAGCAGTAAAAACACACACACTCCTACCCCAGTTATTCACCCAAACGTCATTTCAAATTATTTTACTTGCTCAGGTGTGTGTTTTCTTTTTTTGAAATGCATATGATTCTCCTGTAGTATTAACTTCAAAGAATTTTAGATGCTGTAAATAAACAATTGTATCTGATGGGCTAAATGATACCAATACTTGCCATGTTTTGTAAAACCATTTTTGAGCATTTTTCTGTAAGCAGAATAAAATCAATAAGCTGATATGACCCAATGTGAGTTTCAGAGGGAAGCTAACAATACCAACACTGTCCCTGCAATTCCCTTATTTAATTGAAATAAGGATCTTGGCATGCTCTATTTTTTAATCAAGGCCCTCACCCTCTCTTTTTTCCCTCACTTGTTTGCTTTGTTTTACCATCTGTTCCTACACTCCACATGGTTTGCAGAAACCGACAGTTTGTGGTTCATAAGGAACAGCTTTAAAAGCTATTCTCCAGAAAAAACATTTTGAGAAGTACATACTACTGAAAACAACCCCTAAAACCCATATGATATGAACATGAGGAATGTATAAAAATAATTTTTAGAGCATTTCAAGTTCTGCATACTCTCCACCTGCAACCTGCAAGTGACACCAGTTTCTATCCCTGCTTTCTGCCTGGTTTCATATAATGACTAGTGTAATATTCTCTTGTGGTAGCATTTTATCTTTTGTCCAGGTGACAGTAAGGGGTAGAGCTATACAGGGATTCAAACCAAAAACACAATGAGGAACTGGAGTGGGGAAATGCAATATTTACTAGTGGCTGTGGTGTCTGGCAGGTGGCTCTGGGCTGCCTGACTAAGCCAAACTGGAGCTCTGCTCCTCATTTGCAAGAAGGTAAGGCTTTACATGTTTCTTATGTATTTCCTGCTTATGTGCAGGAAAGTGCTTTGTTGGGGTTTGGGTCCCTATGAGGAGAATACTCCTCTAACAGAAATTTTCTTCCATTTACAGGGTATTCAAAAGCATGCCAGAATATGTGTATTGAGAGGGATATTTGCACAAAGTCACAGGCTACTCTGGTTGTAAGATTACGTAAAGATAACTTGGAGTTAATATCAAGCAGCAGCATTAAGTTCAGTACTCCAGAAGTCTGAGTTTGAAATCTAGCAATTTGTCTGTCTTCTCAGATTTTAACCAGGTCTGGGCTGACTTAGCCTGTATGACAAAGGTATGTTTCCAGTCTTAGACATGTCCTCATCACTCCAACAGTGGTTTCCTGGAGTATCTAGAAGCACATGGGATGTGACATGGCAAGGGTGAGCTGCCAGCTTTGTCCTCTGTGACAGGGGGATCTACAGTATGAAGTGAAAGAGAGTAGGCTCCCCGTGTGTTCTGTGTGCACTGTACTATTTATGGTGTCATATCTTTATGGTGTCAAAAACTGAACCTGTGACTGATTTTCTTGTAAATTTGATTTTTTTAAATGAAAATAGTTTATATTCTAAATCCCTTTCAAAATAACCTTACTTTTTCCCCTGCTAAGCAGTAATAATCTTTTTAGAGGTAGGACTCTCTCCTAAATCAGAGCTGGAAGGTATTTTGATTTGAATGCCATATATTTTTGGGAAGCTTTTTCATTAGAATTCTTTCATTTCATTGGCAAGTGATTACAACGTACGGAGGGAAAGAGCAGAGTCCTCTGTTTGGACTATTGTATGTAGCTGCTCCTTGGATCCTCTGCTGCTTTCCAGGTGTCCTGAAACTGAAGCAGACTACTGTAAGTGTGGCAGTAAGTTAAAAAGTAAAGACACACTGAGCCAGTTTAGCACACTTTGAGATGTGCTAGCTACAAACCCTACCCAAAGCTGATTGCAGACCCAGTATTCTGGCAGTTCAATGAGTGTGGTCTTTATTGTCTCAGCACTCTGTGCATAGCAGTGGCATGTGAGATCTTCCGAACTTGTCCAGTCCAGCTGATCAGGTTTTTGGGATCTGTTAGGAAACCTGTCCAGCCTTGAGGATTATGGACCTGCAGCGCATCTCTGCAGAGAAGACCAACAACCCTGAACCAAGGGATTAGGGACTGATATTTTTGTTTTATAAGGAGATCCTCAGGCCATAGTTATGTTTCCTTTAAAACATCCAGGGTTTACAGATCCTTGCTGCCTCTTCAGGGTCACACAGTTGAAGGGCAACCATTGTGAAGACAAAACTGAGCCTCTATTCCTGAGCCAAAACAGGCACATTTCTCTGAGGCAGCATAAATTCTTGCCTTATTGCTGAGGGGACAATGTATCTTTCAGCCTGCATAACTGGGAAAATCCTGTGGATATAAGTAATCTTCATTAGGTCCAATTTTCAGGACTAAGTAGAGAAGCAAATTGCACCACTGGCAATTCACAGGGCTAACACCCCTATGAATTCATCCTGGAAGAAAACACATTGCACAGGGAGAAAAATGCCTGTGTGATAGCTCAGTCCTGAAATCAGTCATACTAACTCAGGAAAAATCTGTTCTCATCCTACTTATCTCCACTGTGATGCATTGGCTCTAATATTTTCAGTCAGAGGAAGGCAGACCAGCCAAACACTGGCTCAGTCTCAAGCTGTAGTTGCAAAAACAGTATGAAAATAAACGTCTTGAAAAGCTTTGGTCTGAGGACCTACTGAAGGCAGGGGAGTTGTTGGCAGAACCTTCCTGGTGCTTTGGGACAGCCTTGTGTTTTTTCATGCAGTAGGACTGCAGCTGCACTGCTTAACAAGTGTTGGATTTTCACAGGTTGTCAGAAAGCAGTGCTGCATCCTTCTTGAAACAATCTTGATAGTTAATGCAAATGAGCACTTGGGAGTTTTCTGCATATCAATTATGAAATTAACAAGCACATTTAACCTGGGGGGGGGGGGGGGGGAGGGGGCAGGGAATAGGATGGCAATGCCCCTCCATCCTAGTTTCTGTCTTCTGCTGTCTTGGGAGTGTAAGGCATACTGTAACTCCTGATCAGACCCTGCCAAGGCAACAGGGGTTCATTTCAGAGGATGTGTAGAGCTACTTAAACACTACCCAGCTGTTATTCTGTGCAAAAGGAGTCCCTTGTGAGGAGAACGGGTGGCCAATTGATGAATCTTTGGCTGGAAACAAAGCAGAAATGTAGGTCTTACTTCTGTAGTCATGCAGAAATGTAGGTCTTACTTCTGTAGTCATGCTGATCTAATTAAACTCCTTTTCAGAAACTAAAGACAGTGTCTTTTCTGACACTGGTTTGTGCTCTTATCTTTTTAAAGTATCAATCATTCCTAGCTGTTGCTTATTCCTCCCAGTACCTAAGGCTAATGAGAATTTTGGCACTACAAATTTAGTAGTCCTGGGTCAGGGGAGGATCAAAAGGTTAGTAAAAAGGTGTGAGTGCAGAAGAGGGAGTTTTGCCCTTTGAAGACCTTCAAGGACATTTTCTTTCATGTAATATCTTCATATGATTGAGGTGGTAATTAAAATCTTGCTTTAAAGTATCCTGAAGCCAGAGCTACGGGCTTCACAAACAAGTGTACGAACAGGTACATGAACAAGATAATACCTTAATGATTTATTAAGGGATTGTACAAAGAATCATTCACAAGTCCTGGCAGTAATAGTAGCTGACAGTGTGGTCCATGTGAAGACTGCAGGAGGACAGGGGAAAATCTGTGCTCCATGTTGGTCTGTGCTAGCAACTCCCACCTGTGCTGGCATCTACACCTCTGCCATGGAGGGCAGAATGACTTTCCTTGCTGAGCCACCAAAGACAAAATTTCTACATGCTGTTTCAAGGGCAGCCTTACAGCCAAGGGGTCTTTGTTATAGTCAGAGGCTGACAGTTTATTTGGCCCTACATTAACCACAATCCAGTGTCAGTGGTGAGTAGTATGCTAGCGCAGAAAAGTGCCTGCCTATAACATCAGGAAAGCCGGGAATAGTAGAGGTGGGTAAGAGATAATACACTTATCAGAACCTTGCAAATCATTATTCAAAACACAGTTGGAAGGCTGACAACACATGACTTTATCAACCTGTTCTCCCCACACCCAGTTGAGTGATATGTTTCAGTATGAATATACATACTGTATATTTACTGGCATTATCAAAATAATTTCAAGCAGAGCACTCTGTATTTTTATGACCCCAGTTACTAAAGTAAATGCTAAATAACATCTTTATAAGTCTTCTGTAGAAAATTCTTCTTTGTTGTACTGGACATGTAAAATATCACCTCTGTCTTCCTAATTTCTGAATGTAAATTTCCATTCAAGTTTCACATCCAGGCCACTTAAATCCAAGTGTAAGTAATGCCCAAGTAAAGCATTTCAACTGTGTTTATTGACTCATACGAAAAGTAGTTTTAAGGGGAAAAGGGACCTCTTATCCTGATGTTTTTCTTCAAATAGGCAAGTAGGTCAAATTTGGTGTTTGTCAAACTGACAGCATTTCATCATTCGCATAACCCAGGCTTCATGTATTTTAATTAACTAAACCTCCTTCCGCTGTGTAATGTGAGGACAGTGCATGCTTTCACTCCAAGCTTGCCCATTGGTGTTCTTTCTCCCTTAACTATTGCCACTGTAACGGTTGTGTCTGCACCCTTGCCAAAACCTGAAGACACTAGAAATTTAAAAGTAGTTTTGTTTGTTCAGATGGATGGAGAAAAGGATATTTGCTATCCCTTTTCCAATGGAAACATGCTGTAAGGGAAGGGTAGGTGGTGCTGGCCATCATAAGCACTTTCCCACCTCTTTTTCACCCTAACTGCCACAAAAGCTGCCTAGTGCATGCCTCCTGCATGATATTTGAGAACTCATGGCAGTCAGGCAAAGTCCCCAGTGACTGGAAAAGGGGAAAAACCATGCCCATTTTTAATAAGGGGACAAAGGAAGGTCTGGGAAATTACAAACTTGTGAGCCTTATCTCAGTGCCTGGGAAGATCATGGGACAGATCCTCGTGGAAGAGATGCTAAGGCACATGAAAAACAAGAAGGTGGTCTGAGATAGCCAGCGATAAGGGTAAATTGTGCCTGACCAAACTGGTCACCTTCTGTGATGGGGTGACTGCAACAGCTGGCATGGGAAGACCTAGAGATGACTTTTGTAAGCTCTTTGGCATAGTCCCACATGACACCCTTATCTCCAAATTGGAGAGACGTGGATTTGATCAATTATTATGGATCATTCAGCAGATAAGGAATTGGCCAGAGAGTTGTGGTCAATGGCTATGTGTCCAGGTGAAGGCTAGTGACAAAAGGTGTCCCTCAGGGCTCTCCCTTGGGATGGGTGCTCTTCAATATCTCTATAAATAACATGGACAGTGAGATCCAGGGCACCCTCAGCAAATCTACAGATGGCACAAAGCTGAGCCGTGCAGCTGACACAAAAGAAGAAAGGGATGCCATCCACCTGAGAAGTGGGCCCATGAGAATCTTATGAAGTTCAGCAAGTGCAAGTGTGAGGAACTGCACCTGGGTCAGGGCAATTCCAAATGTGAGTACAGACTGGGAGAAGAATACATTGAGAGCAGCCCTGAAGAGAAGGACTTGGGGGTTCTCATGGATGAAAAGTTGCACATGAGGCAACAGAGTGCACTTGCAGCCCAGAGAGCCAATTGTATCCTGGGCTGCATCAAAAGAAGTGTGGCCAGCAGCTTGAGGGAAGTGATTATCCCCCTCTACTCTGCTTTTGTGAGACCCCACCTGGAGCACTGCATCCAGGTCTGTGATTCTTGGCAAAAGACAGACACAGACAGACACAGACTTGTTGGAGTTCAAAAGAGGGCCACAATAAAGGTCAGAGGGCTATAGCACCTCTCCTGTGAAGGCAGGCTGAGAGAGTTGGGACTGTTGAGCATGGAGAAGAGAAGGCTCCATGGAGATCTTATTATGGCCTTTCAGTACATAAAGGGGGACATATGAAAGAGAGGGAGAGGGAGTTATTACATGGCCAGGTAGTGTAAAAAAGGGGAATGAATTAAACTTAAAGAGGGCAGGTTTGGATTAGGTATTGGGAAGAAATTCCTCACTGAGAGGGTGGTGAGAGACGCTGGCATAGGCTGCCCAGAGAAGCTGTGGATGCTCTGTCCCTGGAGTAAGGCCAGGTTGAATGGGGGCTTGAGCAATCCAGTCTTGTGGAAGGTGTCCCTGGCTGCACTGGTGGGGAGGGCACTATCTTAAGCTGTGTCAGGGGAAATTTAGATTGGACATGAGAAAGAATTTCTTCAAAGCCCAGGGAGGTGGTGAAGGTATTTATGGAAAGACTGAATGTGGCACTTAGTGCCAAAGTCTAGTTGACAAGATGGCTCTAGGACATAGATTGGACTCGATGTCTTAGAGGTCTTTTCCAAACTGATTGATTCTGTGATTCTGTGACCTTCAAGGTCCCTTCCAACCCAAACCGTTCTACGACTCAGTGATTCCATGACATGGGTACCACGGGAGGTGATCAGTGGCAGGGGCTGAGCGGGAAAGCACTCCATACTCCTGGCCATTGGGAAGGGCAGCATTTCCGGTGACGCTTGGCGAAAGGAAACCACCAAAACAATAGGAGGGAGCTAGGCGCTGTCCCGCGGGGAGCGGCGAGCGAGGGCGGCTGGACAGCTCCGCTGTGCGGCTGACGCCGGGGGCGCGGCAGCCTCGCCCCGCCCGCTCGCCGCGCCCGCTCGCCCGCCCTTTCGCCCGCCCGCTCGCCGGCTCGCCCGCCCGCTCGCCATTTCGCGCCGGGAGCCGCTGCGGGCGCTGCTCTGTGCTCGTCCCGGCCGCCCGCCCGGGCTGACGGCGTCCCGGCGCTGGAGGAGGAGGAGCAGGAGGCGCGGGGATGGAGAGCGATCGGCTGGAGAGCCCGGTGAGCGCAGGGGGGAACCGGCGGGGCGCGGCCGCCGGGGCGGGGTGCGTCGTCCCTCCGCTTGTGCTGCGAAGGGCTGTAGGGTCTGTCTGTCTGTCTATCCGTGCGCCCCCCCGGTGTGCGCCGACAAGTTCGTCCCTGCGCGGCTGGCAGCGCAGCCGGGACGGCGAGCAGGACGAGCAGGGAGCTTCGGCGGGCGCGGTGCGCGCAGGGGAAGCGCTCCGGAGGGCACCGGGCGGAGCGGGCGCTGCGCTGCGCTGCCGCTGCACGCCCAACAGCCGGGCTCGGCGCGGCGCGCTGCCAGGGGCGGCCGCGGGGGTCGCGGAATTACTGGAGAGCCGCACCGATCCACAGGCGGCTCTTTGTGAGGCAGATGAAAGACGTAAATAAACATATAAATTAATAAATAAATTATGCTCCTTACTCGGAACTATTACCCTAATGAAGTCAAGACAGTTTCAGCCCTTAAACGTGAATCACACGTAAGGAAAGCCTGTTGTTTAACCAGTCTGACACTTAATTTCTTTTTTTTTGCCCCCCTCCCTCTTAGTAAGCCAGCAAGCAAGCTAAACATGTGGACTCCTGTAGTTAAGAAGTATGGTTGCATTCGTTTCACTAGGTCCTTGTGTGGAATTAAGACTGGTCCCCTCCTTTCCTCCCCTGCAATGCAGACATGACCTAAAGATGAACTGAGTTTGCCTAGTGGCAGTGCTTACTTCAGTTGAAATGAATGCTGTCAGTGCTTTCATAAATGTTAATTGAGATTTGTTTTAGCCAGAAAAGTGCCTCAAACCAGATAAAACTGTGTGCATTTATTCTGCAGGATTGGGGTTTGGTGTCATAGAGCAGTGCCATAAGTCTTGGTGGCTCCTGTTTTCCTGCGCTTACACTTGTTTCTCCCTCTTTCTATCATGAAGGTTGCCATTAAGGGTATTGAAAGAGAGCTTATCTGCCCAGCATGCAAGGAATTGTTTACCCATCCACTGATCCTTCCCTGCCAGCACAATGTCTGTCACAAATGTGTGAAAGAAATACTTTTTGCATTTGAAGACTCTTTTGCTGATGGAGGCTCTGAATCATCTAATCAGAGTAGCCCTCGAATTAGAATCTCTGCTTCTAGCATGGACAGAATTGACAGGATTAATAGATCAGGTATGTATCAGAACTTGTGCATGTTTTCCTGATTTTATTATTAGTCTGGCTTGAGCTGAATGGTGTCTGCATTGGTAAAATGTCTTCCTGGTACTCCTGATGGGGTTATAGAGATGACTTATGGATAGTGCTACTCTTGTTCATTTTGTGTCAAGAACAATGGGAATATTTTTAAGGACAATTCACTCTGTTTCATCTATAACAGATTCGTCTTTGTGACATTCTATAAATCTTTGTAACCATTGTGTTTGTTTATTTCTGTATTTCAGCTACATGGAGATGCAATAGCATCATATTCAGTAGCGTGGAGGTGTAGATTTTGGCAATTTCATTGCCTGTCAGTGGCTTGCTCTGGTTTCAACCAGCCCCAGTGCAGTAGTTCTGACTTCCTGCTAAACCTGTGTAGACTTTGCAAGCTAGTTATGTCCTGCCCACTTCATTATGCATACAGTAAATAATTTTCCATTGGTTATGATTATTGCACAATAGCAGATTTGAAGGACAGATGACTGTAAGTAGACAGCCCTGACAGCCTCCTTCATTGTGGTCTGCTCGAAGATTTAAGGGGTGCTTAGGACTCCTCATGCTCTTTGTGGTATCATGCTGGAAAGATTCTTGCAGTCTGTGTAATCCGTGGATGAGTTGATCTGCTTTTATACAGATGCATTGTAAATGCTTTGTGCATGCTTTACTTCTTGAAAGATATCTCATCTTGGCTTTTAGGCTTTCTTCTGACATAATTATCCACTTTAAAACCACATTCCCTGGTGCTCTGGAGGAGTTACCGACAAGACAAGCTCTAAAGCTCTGTCTTGCATTTCATGTTACTAAAGTTCATCCTTCCCAGTTTTCACAGATCAAATCTGCAATTTCACCAGCTTCTTTTAAACAGCTAGTGAATTGTTAGTACTGGTACTCTTTCAAATCAGTTTGATAAGCAAAAAGACACTAGTTCTTGGTACTCCCCCTGCCACCACCACCCTGTCCTGAGATATAAGTACACAAGTTGTTGCAGGAGTTGTAATCTTTAATTCCACTCTAGTCTGCCACCATCTCAGCAAACTGACGGAAATATATCTCCTCATCTGACCTGCTAGTAGAGAGGTGATTGCTTTCCTAAAGACCTGTTTGATAAGTAGCAAGAGAGGGTTGAGACTTGGACATAATGAACTTCCCCCCTTTTATCTCAAAGAGCATTGGGCAGATGCACATCACAGGAAAATTATAATCTCAGACAGTTCAAATTTGCAGAATGAAGAGCATATGGAAATGGAAGCATTATAGAATAAATTTGTAAATTCAGGTTATACTGTCTTTGCTTCTAATGTTACAGGTATTGTAACTCCATTGCTATATCAAGTGTGACATTTGCTTTCAGACCAGTTTGGTATGAGCAAGGGTCGCCAGCCTGCAATTTACATTTGCACAGTTGTTGTCTTGCATTGGAGTACTCATTCTGTGCATTGCCTTGCTAAATTGGCTTTGTGATCTGTAGGGGAATTTGCAAGAAAATAGCTCCGCAAGAGAGAAAATGTAAGGAAAATATCCTAATAAAATATCCATGTTATGCATGTGAGTGGGGTCTCACATGCATAACAAAAACTCACTAGAACTTCTGTGAGGCTTGTGCAGGGCATGTCAGTGTCAAGACATTAGTGTCACATTTCAAAATGCATGTGAAACCTTCTTCCCACTATGGGTTTTTTTTCCCACTTAAAGAATCCCTGGTGTCTCCATAAGGAATTTAATCTATTTAAAATGGGTTTGGCATTTAAATTCTTGGTAAGCCAGAAGGAGCTGGTCCATATTTGGTCGTATTCTGCATTTGTTGTGCACACACAGCTTGCATTTACAAGTACAATTTATCTTAATGTAAGAAGGACAGAACTCGTTAAAATGGAGTGTATGTGCTGCTTAAAATCCAGTGTGTTGGTTTAAAAATACTCCTCTGTTTATATTGTATTTAAAATAATTTTTAATTTAAAAAAATCATGCTATATATAACATGAAAATGAAGGCTATTTCTTGTTGCTGTTCCATTAGCTCTAATGTTACTGCAATTACAGTGTTGGTGTAATAAAAGCGTGTAATGTGGTTATGTTGACACTTGTGCAAATGTTTGAAATATCTCTCCCTGTGCCCCTCCCCCCGAATGCCTTCTTCCTCCCTTTTCCTATTCTTCTTAAATCTTACAGTTGTTTGATATGCCAGGAAATTAAACATTCTTGCCTTTCAACCCTGCAGGAGTTTAACAGCCACAGGAGAGAAAAGAGCTGATGCTTTTCATTTGAACTATTGTAAACCAATGATATATCTCATTTTTTGATGTCTAAACAGCTCTCTGTTCATTGTTCACAGCCTCACAGAGGAGGTCTTTTGGGTGCAGAGGTAGAAATGCTTCACTTCTTGTGTTGGCTAGAGATAGTCTAGCATTTAGATCTTGAGTTAAATATTGTTGGTTAGCATATAGCTTTTTGTCAGTGGTCAAGTCCACAAAAAGGCTTTTGCAGTGAGCAAAGGTACAGCAAAGAAGTTCTTTAAGGATAGCTTTTCATTCTGTGCAAGACTGATTTAAAGGTCAACTGGAATTCAGTTAAGGGTTGGATTATTATATTTTTTTCCTTGTGTGTGTGCATGACTGAAGATACATCAGTGGGTACAAAAATGCACACAGAACCCCAGCAATCACCATGCCACCTCCTCCACCCCTGCTTTTTAATTTTCAGGAGTTTACATGCTCAAGTTTCATTGAATCTTCTGTCTTACTGGTAATGAAGTGTGGTTGTTGGATTGATCTTCCTAACATTTACAGGTTGTGTTTGGCCATCACTTCTAAGTGGAATGTAACACTTAATTGCTTCTTAATTGTATCTAAGCCTGCTTAATTTGTTGAAGAACATACTGAAATTTACACCATGAGGTAGTTCTGAATCTCAGTTGATCACAGCAGATGAATATGTGATGAAAATTAAACATTTTACTTCTACAAAGTTGTAATACTTGGTGTGTCTAATGACAATCAGGTTGAAGGATAGTCAGTGTTTTAATTATATCTCATTTACAAAATTGAGCTCGTCTGAGCAGCTCAGCCACTGTGTGGACTTCTCTAATATTGATTACTTTTTTTTTATGGTCAAAAACGGGAGAAAAAGTCCCCAAATTCCTTGTTGCCACAGTATTAGCAGACACATGATACAAATATGGTATCCTTCAAGAAAGATGTGAACTAAGCTAAACCCAAATCTGAATTTCACACTCAGTTGAGGACTAAGCAGCTGATCAGAAGAGAAAGTTTAAATTGCCTCAGTTGAAGGCTGAAAGTGTCATAAAAAAGAGATACCATATGATACCATCCGACCTCTTGGAAAGCTGTCTGTAGCTGCTCTTTTTGCAGAAAGTTCTTTTGATTTGTGAAAAACTAAAGCATCTGAAAGTAACATTTTAGCTCTGCTGGCTTCTCTCATGAGGTCTCTCCCCTCTCTCTTCTCTACTCTCCTCTTTCCCTTTCCCTTCCTCCTCCCCCCTCTGCCTTTCTCTCCCCCTTCTCTCTTTACCCGTTCCCCTTTTTCTTTTCCCTAAAAGCCCATCCAAAAACATTAACTGAGTTATGGGTCAGCAGTATACATTTATATTTAAAAAAACTCCCAACCTTTCAAGAGAATCCAGTTGACTTTTAAATCTTTTTCTTTAAACTTTCATACAGTTAATGTCCATGTCTTCCACAACCATAGAATTCTGGTAATACTGTTTACTTGAAAAACACAACTTTAAGATGTCTTATCCCTTTGCAAGCCACTCGCTGCAACTTGGAGTTTTCAACATTTTAAGTGTTGGTACCTCTCCTTGGGAAGATGACATTTAAACATTGACTTTAAAGGACATACTTAAGATTGACTTTAGTCTTTGCAATCTGTATGGTAATATTTGTGAGTCTGAGCACGACTGTATGTTGTGATAATTTTTTTGTACCTGATTGAGCAACTTATTGCAAGTGGAGCAATCAGTTTACAAATCACAGTAGAAAATTTCATGTGATGATTTCTAATATTTCACAAAATACTTATTGTTGTAAACTGAACTGGAAGAGTGTAGAAGAGAATGTATGTAGGACCTAAGTCTCTCTGAGCTGTACTTCTATATATGTCTAAAAATCCAGGGGGTTTGTTGCTCTGGGGTTTTTTTGTGTGTGCTCTTTGTTTGTTTGGGGTTTTTTTATACATAATCAGAATTCAGTTTTAGCAAACTGGACAGAAGACAGATAGGAAGGACAGTGTCCAAAGCAATTAATTACTTCATCGGTGTTTTCTTCTTAAAATACGAGTGTAGAAATCCTTTAAGCAGAAAGCAAACTAGAGTGTAAATATTTTAACACTCACTAGGCAAAAAGAGAATGTATTTCCTTATTTTTGAGTATTGAAGTGGCAAAACACACCAATAAGCTTAGCAAATAAATGTCCAGCATTTGAAACAGGAAAAAATCCCAACCTAGACTCTCAGAGTGCTGCCAATGAAAAGGGATGAGACATCTGAAGGTGTGCAGGACTTCCTTGACAATTGCTTTCCATAAACAATGTCACCAGTCTTTGCAGAGCATGGCTCATGATGACAGGCTCATTTTGGTCCACCACTGGCAGAATGAAAGGCCTCCATTGGGATGGATATGAATTTCAGATTGTATTTTAAAACTTGACCACTGCACCATGTTTTTTTCCTTGTTATCTTGCTTTGTCACTGTTTGTTCTCTGCGGTAGCACACTACTTGTAGGCAGTCCTGATACGTGCCACATTGTATGATTATTTTCTTAGTTTCAGCAAATGTATGTATTCTAGATCACTTTTTGTAGCTGTTGTCTGCATGGCACTGCATGTGAAGTCATCTCTTTATCTAGGACATTGTAGAAGTCTGTGTAGAAGATTCTCTGTGTTCCTGTGTGCAGTGCTAGCTTGGAGCATACACTGGAAATAGTTTGTGTTTCACTGCTGTTGCTGTGCCTTGCATGCATGTGTTGCTGTGTATGCCCAGTTATAGGTACTGCAGGATGTACAGTAATTAATTCACTTCAAGTAAGTACTAAAAAAAATTGTGAAATCAGAAAAAAAATCTCTGCTCCCTTAGCCAAAGAGTTGTATACCTGTGTCATGTATCACCCATCCTGTTCTGTAAATGCAGCCTGCTCAGAACTTACAGAAAGGCATGAGACCAAACTGGATGGGAGACTGTCAGTGCATGCACACTTATCCATGCTTTGATTGTGACTTCTTAGCTGACAGTCATACATAACTACCACAGGTCAAATTTCAAAGATACTTAAAGGAACTAATTCCTTATAGGAGTGTTGGTTTGGTGTTTTGTTTGAAGAGACTTGAAAGGGTCTCCATAGGAATCGAAGTTTTGTATTGTTAGATGAAGGAGCAACAGGAGAGCAGTCCAAGGCAAGTGTATTTTGGGTAGCATCACAGGACACTTCAGAAAGAAGTAGAGCATTAGCATTTTTGATGGGAAAATAGTGATTGAATGCAGAGAAGAACAAATTTCCCTTTCTGAAGAAGAACCAATTTCAACACTGAGAATTCAACTTTAAGTCATACCTCCACTTACAAATTTGTTAGTGCCCTGGTTTCAGCTGGAATAGAGTTAATTATGTACTGGAGTATATACTGGAAGGATAACAATAATAAGAGAATAGTAATGCAAAAGAGAGAGACATTAAAGTCGAAGAGAAACAAGTGATGCACAATACAATTTTTCACCCAGTGCCCACCCTGTCCCATCTAACTGCCCCTAGTTTATGTCCTGGACATGACATTCTATGGTATGGAATATCCCTTGGCCAGTTTGGGTCAGCTGTCCTGGCAGTTCTCCCTCCCGGCTTTTCATGCCCTGCTCTCTGGTGAAGCATGGAAAACTGAAAAGTCCTGGAATTAGGGTAAGCACTACTTAACAGCCAAAACATCAGTGTGTAATACAACATTATTCTCATACTGAATCCAAACCACAACACTGTACCAGCTACTAAGGAAAAAATTATCTCTAACCCAGAAGAAATCGGGACAGTTAGTTATACCAATATGCAGTGCTCTCAAAGAGATCTTAAAACAATGCACCAGCACTACAAAATAGGGTTTTTTTTTGTTTCTTTGTAAGAGTAAGCTGAGAGGATACAAGTTAAGCCTAAAGACTGGCTTAGTCTGCTTTTGAAATACATAAAGGTTTGTTTCTGGTTCTTGGATTCTGGATCATGGGTGAGATGGGTAGCACTCCTGGTTTTATAACCTCAGGAATATTACCTTGGGAATAACCTCTGGGTCTGTGTGAGCCATCTCCCTAACAGACGCAAAAGGCTTCTTAGGTTAGTGGCTTTTCTTGAGCCTCTGATTTTATTTTGGAGAGAGGGTGAAATTTGTGTGTAGCTGTTTGGTAGGAGTGCAGCTTCTCTGAAGCTCCTCCTTTATAAATTCATAAAAATAGGTGTATGCTATTTAACAGATCCATGTGGGGTTCCATGGTTCCTCAGTTCAGGGTAGAGGAACCTCTAGATACCTACCTCAGACCCCCCTTTGGTGTGCAGGGCTTATTTAGCAGTCCTCCTTTAATGAGGCCTTTCAGGAGGGGGCAAGTCAGCCTCTGCATTTTTTGACTAAATTATTTGGCTGAGATGTCACACTGTTCCCTCGTTTTTCTGGGCTTTTTTATGATGTCTCTTGGGATGAGTAAAGTAAGTTTGAACTCAATCAAAGCAAACTTCAGGGAGCTCAAGGTTGGCTATATTTTTCTGTTGCTCTGGGAGTATGCATCTTTCACTTCAATATGTTAGGAAGCTGTTGCTCTCTATACAGGTAACCAGTTAAGTCTAAAACCCCTTGGCTTCCACAAGACTTTGTGTTTATTGTTTCAAAAGGTTACAGCTTGAGTGCATCCAAAACTAGATAAAGAAGATAGAATTGGATGAGCTAAATATATATTAACATAAAATTAAGTTTTAGGGTAGTAGTTTGCAATGTCCCTTGGACTCAGACATTACAGTACCTTGTCAGGGCAATTGTATTCTCTTTGGCTTGGCGGACTGCGTATGAATTGGTGTTGTACTGGTTTGGACGATGTGCTACAGTCTGGAATTGGTCCGTAAACCCCTGTGCTTCTTTTAAAATCTAAACCAATTTGGTTTATGCTCATCCTAAATTGGGTTTTGGTGTCTACACAGGCAGAAAACGCAATTCATTGACTCCCAGATCCACCCTGTTTCCTTGCCCGGGTTGTCAGCGGGATATTGATCTTGGAGAGCGTGGCATCAATGGCTTATTTCGCAACTTGACTTTGGAAACCATTGTGGAAAGATACAGACAGGCAGCCAGGGCAGCCATTGCTATTATGTGTGATTTCTGCAAACCTCCACCTCAGGAGTCTACGAAGAGCTGCATGGACTGCAGTGCAAGCTATTGCAATGAATGTTTCAAAATACACCATCCCTGGGGAACTGTGAAAGCCCAGCATGAATATGTAGGACCAACCACTAACTTTAGACCGAAGGTAAGTATACTGTACCTTACAGAATTCAGGTTGCAGCATTCTCACGTACCTGCAGATATATCCATGCAATGGTGGTGGCTTTCTAGGCCCATGATTGCTTTATTGACTATTTCTCTTATTTATTCAGTGAACCACAAGCTTTTTCTCCTTGCTGATGGTCAAGTGGTTGTCATTGAAGGGGGCATTGAGAACATATTTGAAGGGTACCATAAAAATAAGGTTTTTTTACTTTGTGGAATGGATTGTATTCCTTGTAATTTGAGTCTTTCTTTCCTTTTTTTTTTTTAAGACTTAATTATCACAGAATATTGTAAGTTGGAAGGGACCCACAAGAATCATCAAGTCCAGCTCTTAAATAAATGATTCATACAGGGATTGAATCCACACCATTGGTGTTACTGGCACCATGGTGTTGAACCTCTAGGATGGGACTGTCTAGGGAGGATGCCTGCGTGTGGTAAACTTAAAAACCCCAACACACTTGGCCTCTTCCATGCCCCCTTTAGGCACATCCCTTTTGGATGCTTTGTGGCTGAACTTGATCCATCACAAAGCATCTTCTTGTTCTCCTTCCTTACATCTAACAAGAGCAAAAGGTGGAGTTAAGGTCTCCATTGTTATCACACCGTTATTTTTTATCTATAGCAGAAGAGATAAAAATGTAATGACAAAGTTTGTACTTTGCACACTGATGCTGCTGTTGTTGCATTCAGACAAAACAGTGCAGACAAAATGCCACTACCTTTGTGTCTCCTGCTAAGTGTGTCGCAGTCCCTGGCAGTGATGTATTGAATTTGTTACATCACAGATGTTACATGTCACAGATGCCATCTTGCTAACCAGGGACCACGATGTCCCAGCACATGTGTGCCTGTGCCTCCTTGCAGGAGGTCCCACAGATACTGGAAATGCTGATGGTCAAGGAGTCCTGATTAATTATGATTAAATTAAGAAAATTTGATTAATGTGCAATGTGTAAGAAGCTCTTGACTGCTGGTGTATCTTCCTTTTGAGATTGGACAAATTTGAGCCGCTAAAGTTAGCAAGCTGGCAGATAGTGAACATCCAGAAGTCCACTTGGTGGTGCTTTTCTTGAATCTAACACATTAATTCCAGTTGAAAGTGAGCACATGCTTCATATACTTTCAAATATGCTTGCCCACACATTGTATGAAATGTCCCTCTATTGGATAAATGAGAAAGGTGAAAGTTTGCATGCTATCTTCTAGCTCTTGCTTTAAAAGGCTATACAGCTCTTTAAAAACTTCTCATCTCTGGCATCTAAGCCCTCACAGCTGTAACACTGCTGCTAAATACCAGAGGCATCTTGTGATCCCTGTGCACTCGAAAAAGTGCCCTATGGTGTTATGCTACATGCAGACTGAATTCAGAATTAAAAGTCAATAGTTGTATTCTCTTGAAGCAGAGCAAAGTGGGGTGAAGTGGTTTAGATTATTCTGACACTGATGTGTTGACTATGTTTGTGCATGTGGGATTTAGCATTTCTAATCACATGCGAAGACAGAGTGAAAAAAGGAGAAAAGCATAGTGTAGTTAATATTAGATACATCTACTTTTTTGAAAAACGTCCCAAAAGCAGTAAGCTGACCTTTACTGTGCTCTTACAGAAACTTTTCTGAGGACTATTTGAGCTTAATATAAACAAAGAAAAGTGCAATTTTCATTGCACTGCATTTTTAAGACCTGAGCTGAAAGAGTGAAGTATTTGTTGGTTTCCTAAACAATGTTCTCAGTCATCACTTTAATTTACAGCCAGGCTGAAGAGCACTTTATAGCGTGTGTGGTGGGGATGGGAGAAGCACATACTGGGCTGATTGTTCTTGAGTTTTGAGAAGAGACAAGGCAGTCTGCTGACCTCTGCTGTCTCTCACTTGCAGGCTGTAATTCTTGCTTATATGAGGAGATGAATTAAAATACGGGTTTTCTGTGAGATGTGGCTATACACTGGTGTGAAAAAATTACTTCCACAGACTAACTGAATGGCTGTAGTTTTTGGAGACATTTGCCTGCACAGCTGATTTTCTTGGCAGCTTCTTTTCCCCCATTTTTATTTCCTTCCAAATCCAGTAATCAATTCAGATGGGATTGCTAGTTGCATATTTTGCTTAATGATAGTCTTAAGGTGCTGGTGAGACTGGTATCTTTGGGCTTTTCACCATAGCCTAAGATAACATTTGGGACTTGAAAGCTGATTTCAGGTTTTAGCTTATTGTCTCCATATTTGTGATGCTCACAATTTTCCATTTTTATGCCCTTTTCTGACCTTTCTTGTGTGGGGGCATATTGAAACTGAAAAACTTCCTCAAAAGCTCCTCTTTGGTAACTTCTATGGAATAGATGACCCAAGTGTTGTCTTCCAGTGCTCTAGAATGAGGCAAAACATTGCTTGTTTTTTAAACCAACACATACACGTGCACATGTTTTATATGGTTTAATCTGTTGCCTGAGCTTAGACTTGAGCAGCGCTTTTTTTAACTCTTTGAGCACTTATTTCAGCAAGTTCAGTTTTTGGAAGACGATTTTTAGCAAACATCAGCATTCTTGCAATGCTGTTTGAGCTAATCCTGAAAGTAGCACTCTGTGAACAGCCTGTAACTGTAGTCAGACAGAAAGATTGAAACACTGGAGTCTTTTGTCTTTAAAATGACTGTAGCTGGTGGTGGTGGCTGCACTTTGTTCCTCCAAGGGCAGTGGCTATGTGGCTTATCAAAATCTGGCTTAGTCTTAAATTGCTACAATGTTATGTCAGCTCTTGCTTTCAGAAACAGTTCACAGCTGTCACAAGAGATGCTGGCATGAGCATAGTTAAGTTTGACAGGCTGGGTGTGTTATATATTGCATTTACAGCTCTGAGCAGGAGTGTAGGGTGCTGGAGGCATTGCAAACAACATGGGCAGGGTTTAGCGAAAGGTTGATAGCTTTTATGGAGGCTACACGGACTGCTAGAGGTTTACTTACTGTGAACCCTGTGAAACTGTGTGTATTCATCTGCTGTCTTTCAATGTCATTGACAAATATAAAAAGTAGAAGATAAACTGGCTATAAAAATTCACTGATGAAATCACATGCTGCTTTGAGTTGATTGGATGTTTTGATTTTTTGTTGCAAACCTCCATTTTCAGAAGTACACCTGTACTGTCTCTGCTCTTTTCTTTTTTTTTTTCTCACAGATTTTGTTGTGTCCAGAACATGAAATGGAGAGAGTAAACATGTACTGTGAAATCTGCAGAAGGCCTGTTTGTCATCTTTGTAAACTGGGTGGAAGTCATGCAAACCATAGAGTAACAACCATGAGCACTGCCTACAAAACCCTTAAGGTAAAAGAAAGTAACATCAGACCTGACCTTAAGAAGGGGAAGAGTACTTCTGATGTGAGGGCAAACTCTCTCTGGCTAGAAGCCAGGATGTGCATTTAGAAGACTCTGAACTAGTCTTGAGGCCTGTTGTTGTGCAACACTGGTTAATGTATATATTAATGTGATGTAGGGCATGTTTTAGAAGCTAAACTGTATTTGCTATGATGCTTGAAACATAACCCCTGAAAAGTGCTTTCACCTTATTTCAGTTAATTGTACAGCAGTACAGGCAAGGCAGAAGGTTTAAGCAGTTAATTGACTTTGTAATCAACTTTTTTTAATATAAGTGTTCAGGTCACTTGTGGTACTTGAGAAGCACTTCTGAAAAATTTGCATCTGAAGTATCTGTTGATATCTTTGTGTATATCTTTGTATGTTTCTGAAGCTGCATAGCTGTTAATTTCCCAAGCCAAGCACAACAGAGAAGACTTACAAACATCAGCTTGTTATTAAAGACGGGCACCTACTTCCTCTTCTTCCTTTTCTTCCTCTCTTGCTCTCAGGAGGAAGAAAAAAAAGGAAAAAAAAAGACCAGATTAGCCTGGCTTGTGCTCTTTGGCCTCCTCACCAGTTTGCAAGGCTTTTCCTGTACAGTTGCTAGCTCTTGCAGTTAAGGAAACACAGGGACACTCATAAATCCATTATTTGAGCTACTCCTTTTTCTAGCAACTCTTACTATAAATGAGTGAATAACTATCAGCTCCTTTCTGTAAGTTTAATGTCCTGAAGCCTCTTTTTCCCAGTCCAAGAGAGGGTGATTCCTGAGTGATTGGTAGCCAGCTGACACTGTTACCTCTGGTCCTTAGAGCCTGTGCCACCAGTCTCATTCACAGTCACTCTGCAGTCACTGCAGGTCACCAAACAATTCTCCACAGGACTGCTGTTCATAACTGGTGTCACGCTGTTGTCCTTGTGGCTAGATAAACTGAGGACTAGCTGGATGACCTGCCTGTGTTGGTTGTCACTTTGTGTAAGATGCCCTATTCTTGCTGTTTTACTTCAACAGGAGAAGCTTTCAAAAGATATCGAGTACCTCATCAGTAAGGAGAGCCAGGTGAAAGCTCACATCACACAGCTGGATCTGCTGCTGAAAGAAACAGATGTAAGAGTGGCTTGCAGGTTGTCTGGGGTTGGCCTTTATAGAGACACAGGAAGGACTCAAAACTGTTTTCAGTAAAGTGTTTCAAACTTTGGGCTTTTCAGCTAAGTAGTAAAACAATTTTTGTGCAGTTTATGCTAGTACTGAATCACACATGGTAAGACCTAGGCCTGCCAGTATGGGAAGCAGACAGAGGGAAGTTCACTTTTGGGTGCTTCTGTAGATTCAAATGAAATAAAACTTACTTGATACCTTAAACAAAGTGGGTTAAACATAGGGCATTTGTGTATTTATGATGGTGCACTATTTACACTGCCTGTTTGCCTTGGGAAAGTCAGAATTAAGGACAAAATCTCCCTGCAGAAGAGTCACAGCTGGAAACTCACATACAAGCCAAAAAACATGAAGGCAGAAATTGCAGAAGCTCCTAGTACTGGTGTTATCTTGATTACAGACTGCCTCTGTGCTTTGCAGTTCCTTTTATCCAGGGCAGTAGTCAGAGGTGACACTACAGTTCAGAGGGTGTACACGAGAAGCTGGGCTGCACCCTCAGTTCAGGGTGATTGGGGAAGGTGGAAGAGCATCTCACTCTTGGGCATGAAGACTTCAGAGACTGATATATTTTTACAGTGCTTTTTCATGAGTTATCTAGACAAATGTAATGCATAACTCGAGACATAATCAGAGGAATACTTTCCTGCTCTTTGTTCTCTATTAAAGACAGCAAATGCTGACTTGGGTGCTGTGCTGATCTCATTTTCAGTGCTGAATAGCATAACAAAGCTCATTAGTCTTGTCTGTCAAATGGATGTCTAGATTACTGTGACATCTTGAACAACCTTAAGTATGTTTCTCTATAGAGCCACAGTGATACAGAATCTGTCTAAAATGTCTTTTGTTTGTTCCTAGTGCAACAGTGAAAGAGCTAAACAAGAAGCATCTCAGAGTTTTGAGAAATTATATCATGTCCTGGAAGAGAAGAAATCTGCAGCTCTTAGGGCAATTGAAACTTCTAAGAATATAAGGCTGGAAAAATTGCAAACACAAGTGGAAGAATACCAAGGGCTCCTAGAAAATAATGGCCTTGTAGGATATGCTCAAGAAGTACTTAAAGAGACTGATCCCTCCTGTTTTGTTCAAACAGCAAAACAACTTCATGTGAGGTATCTTAAATATCTTCTGTTTCAGGTGCAGGTACTGTTCCAGGATGTCTGTGCAGTTGTGTTCTTGGGAGATGGTCCTGGTCATGTTCAGTTGGAATTCCTGCATTAGAGTGTGCATTAGGAAGCAGCACTCAGGAGAGGAGGGCTTTTGTCCTGACACAATGCCTAGCCTTGTTCAGTGGGACTGCAGTGGAAGGGTAGTTTGCTTAGCTCCCTGACTAATTCCTTCTCTCAGAGATTTTATCAGGTGTTTGTAAGTTAATCTAGCCCATCTCTCCTGGCTTTAAACTCTTTGATCTTTGTGTTCTCTACCTACAGCCTCGCATCAGTTTTGTTCCTTGAATATAATGCTCCAAATTGTATAAATGCTTTGCCAAGTGAATGACTACCTGTTCATTATCTTTACACTGATGTACAAAAGGCCTTTAAATTTTGCATTTGAGAATCTTTTTAGAGAGACAGAAATCTCCATGAGACATCAGTAGGTACATGAAAGCAGAAGAACTTTTTTTAAAGCAAAACCTAGCATTTTTACTTTAAGGAATATGCAATTTGAATAGCCTTTTTTCTCTTGCGCTATCCTGTTTCTTTTGTGTTTTCAGAATCCAAAAAGCTACTGAGTCTCTGAAGAGCTTTAGGCCAGCAGCTGAAACTACTTTTGAAGACTTTGTAGTGGACACTGCCAAGCAAGAAGACATCCTTGGTGACTTGTCCTTCCATTCCAATGGTAAATTCTGAGAGCATCAGGTCTTTATCAAGTTTTATCTTTCAGGACTTCTCTGGAGAAAGGCAAAACTTGCACAGGGCAGCAGTTGCAGAGCTCAGTCTTGTGACTTGCGTTGTCCCTTCCGTCTCTCATGATTCAGAAAGCATTACCTGGCAGCAGTGTTAGTTTCAGCTTTCATAAAGAAGCTAAAATGACATGGCCTTCAATACCAGTTTGCACTGGCTTCCAGAGTATTGTAACTACATCACACTCAATCTTTCTAAAAGCTTTTTATTGCATGACAGAAAGTAATAGTTTTTAAAATTGCCAGAAAAAAAGGCTCAAGCCTTTCAAAGTAAAAACAGAAAACAGGATTTATTTGAGTGTATGAACAGAGAACCATTCTCATCTACTCCTTTACTGAGAGAGTTGGATTCACTCCTTTAACAGTGCTGTAGCTCTACAAAGGGGTTGTGTCTTGGTTTAAGACAATATTAAGAGATGGATGCTTTAAAATGAGTTTCCTCCCAATATAGTTTTAACCAATCCCTTTCCACCAATAAGGAAAAACAAATACAAGTAGATAGAGTGAAAAAATTTTGTTTATTTTGTTTATTTAAAAAACAAAATAGCAGTGGGCCAAAAATAACAAAAATAACTAGTTACAAAGTGGCTGAAATCTCACAGGGCCACAGATAGATGTGGAATACAATAACTTTTTGGGTTACCCAGGGCTATGATTATATGGTTAACTCCAAAACAACGTGTATCTAAATTTCAGAGGTTTTTCTCTCATGTGTTCCAGGTCTAGAAATACCAGAAATCAATGAAGAGCAGAGCAGAATGTACAACAAAGCTCTGATCAGCTGGGAATGCCCTGGGAAGACAGATTCAGCTGATATCTATGTTCTTGAGTATCATAAGCTTAATATAGAAGAGGAGAGCATGACATGGCAGAAGACTGAAGTTTGTGGCAAGAGCAAAGTATTATCTGATCTTGATGCTGACAGCAGCTATGCCTTTAGAGTCCGAGGGTACAAAGGGTCTATCTGTAGCCCTTGGAGCCGAGAAGTTATTATGCGTACTCCTCCAGCTCCGGGTACGGAATTTTCTTACGTTCATCAGTTTCAAGAGCTGAAAGTAGTTTCCAGTAGCTCCCAGTCTCCTACACTGTTACCAGTTTCATAAATGTTTAGAAGCACTCTTATAGGTTAAGTAGGTGACATACAGAGACCGTTATCCTGCATGACGTTCCTGGTCACCTTTAAAAGTGAGAAGTTCTATTGCCAGTATGACTTAAAATGTAGTTTATAAGCGCAGAATGTCAAATACATAACTAAGCAGGATTTTCTTGGGATACTGTTTTTCAGTTTTCAGTTTTCTTTTCGATGACAAATGTGGGTACAACAATGAGCATCTCCAGCTGAATCCAAGAAGAACCTCTGTGGAAAGCAGGGCTGGATTTCCTCTGCTTCTAGGATCTGAGCGCTTGCAGGTTGGATGCTACACAACTCTGGATTACATCATTGGTGACACTGGGATTGCCAAAGGGAAGCACTTCTGGGCTTTTCATGTGGAAGCTTATTCATACCTGGTGAAAGTGGGAGTTGTTCCTAGCAACAAGATACAGAAATTGTTCCACAATACCCATGATGTGACCAGTCCAAGGTAAATTGCAGACTCTTGCTTAATGCATGTTTTGCATAAGGAG
Organism: Eopsaltria australis; assembly: GCA_034509425.1. NCBI lineage: Eukaryota > Metazoa > Chordata > Aves > Passeriformes > Petroicidae > Eopsaltria > Eopsaltria australis. The sequence goes on along the minus strand of JAVTVJ010001350.1, from coordinate 85,737 downwards.
ATGGCTTTTTTAGAAAGTAAATTAAGAGCAAGTTTGGGTTCAACACACAAGGTGAATGTAACCAGTGAAAAGTTTGAAGGATATGGTGTAAGCAGGTTGTCCTGTTCATCCCTTACTATTAGCAGAAGGATGTCCTGATTATCCAGAGTCCTATTTTCTTTCTCTTTGGGAATGAAGTCAGGTTACTGTAGATGCCAAGGAATGTCAGTTAAGGCAAGCAGGTTAAAAATAAGTGTAAGTTGTAAGATTGAAGCAATGCTTAATTATCAATAGTAAGACTCTGTCGTAATTCCCTTGGCATACAAGATTTGGCAGCCTTTCAGACGTACGCTGTTCCTTGTGCATATTTGTATGTTTTTGCAGTAGCTGTGTCCCAGTGGATTTCAAGTCACTGGCACAGCCCAGGCTACATGCTTACACACTGTATTGGGGTGCTACTGAACACAAGCCAAAGTAGAGTGGACAAACCTGTAAAAAAGTTTCCATCTCTCAATTACAGTTGTAGCAAACCTGGATGTGTGTGGGAACTACAGGCAGGGAGGCTATCTCCTGGGAACTCCTTTTCAGAAATTTAACAAATGTTTGGCTTCCTCCTGTATAACACGTGGAAAATGTGTCAGCACAATCTTGAGCTGCTTAAAACCAGATGGAGCCATTTGCAAAGTGAGAAATTAGATCTAAATTTCCGGATTTCTTTTTCCTTCTCCACATAGATATCTGCAAAATTTTAGCTGACACAGATACAACTGCCCCCGCAAGCACCCCAAAACTGAAATCCTAGGTAGGGAATGTCTGTACTGAAGAATGTTTGCTTCTCCATGTGTCTTTATCTGGGGACGGAGGTGGAGGGAAAAGCATGTAGACTGACCAAATATATCTGCAGACTCTTCAGTAACCATCTGGGAAACTGTTCAGGGAAGTCTTCAGGCAGAGCACTTTAAAAAAAGCCTCCAAACTTAAACCACTAAAACACTACCTTTTTTTTGTGAATTTTAAAGATACTGTAACATAATAGTGTCATGGAAAACTCACAGGATTGTAAGGATTAGTCATATTTGCTAAGTTACTTCTCAAGTTCACTAATTTACTGTACCTGTAGGTTCATTTATGATTGCCTAGCATAAGTACATTTAGATACAGCCACTCTTTAGTAAAGTCTTTGGTGGTCTTGTCCTTATTGGAGTTCAGATGTTATTAATTGTTTGCAGGAACCCAAGTGAGTCTTCTCCACCTACTAAATGCATCTACCTTCCTGGCTTCGGTGTTTGTCAGTGGTGTAAGTAAAGTCTGGTGGGATGAGTCCTGTGGCTGGAGTGCCCTGTTGGTTACAGGCTCTTCAGAGGGACAGGCAGGACAGAGGAGGAAGGAGTGGCATTGTATGTAACATGATGTCTGGAATGTTTGAAGCCTGCAGCTGGCAATGCCACAGTTGAGAATCTCTGGGTAAGGATTAAGGGACAAACAAAGTAGATGTCATTGTGGGAATCTACTGCAGGCCACACAGCCAGGATGTGGCTAATGCCCTATGGGGATGGCTGCAGCAGTGGAAGAAAACCAACTGGCAGCGCAGGGGAAAACCCATCTGGGCTGCTGCATTATGGCAGGACATTGCTGCACGGATAGAGAACATGACTGTGAAAGTATGCCATGTAGAGGCCCATGTGCCCAGAAGTCGTGCCACTGAGGAGCATCAAAACAATGAACGGGTAGATAAGGCCACCAAAATTGGAATAGCTCGGGTGGACCTAGATTGGGAGAGAAAGGGTGAGCTATTTATAGCCCGATAGGCCCACGAAACATCAGGGCATCTTGGAAGGGATGCAACATACAGATGGGCTCGTGATTGAGGGGTGGATCTGACCATGGAGGCCATCACACAGGTTATTCATCAGTGTGAAACATGCACTGCCATCAAGCGAGCCACACGAGTGAAGCCTCTTTGGAGTGGAGGGCGGTGGCTGGGGTTCCAGTATGGTACACTGATGAATGATTCTTTAAGGAACTAAGGAATATCTGTGCATCAACCACCCTTGTCCTTGTGGGGCACTTCAGCTTGCCAGATATTAACTGACAACACCACACTGATGATATAAACAGGTCCAGAAGAGTCCTAATACACCTGGATGTTAACTTCTTGATATGGGTACTAAGGGAGTCAGCTGAGAAAGATACCCTCCTTGATTTTTCCCTTGTCAACAGAGAGGATCTTGTAAGCAAAGCAGAGAGGTGAGCGGCTGTCCAGGCTACAGCAACCATGAAGCAATCGAGTTTAAAATCTCTGTTTTCAGAAGGACACAGTGCCAGCAAAACTTCAACTCTGGGCATGAGGAGAACAAACTTCAGGCTACTCAGGGCACTAGTCAGCAAAGTCCCCTGGGAGACCACTATTGAAGGTGCTGAGGTCCATCAGTGCTGGTCACTTTTTTAGGGCATAGGAGCAGGCAATTCCAAAATGTCGTAAGTCAAGCAGGCAAGACAGAAGGCTGGCTTGGCTGAGCAGAGATATTCTAGAGCTAAGGTAAAAAAAAAGGCCAATAGAAAGAAGGTTGGGCAATGTGAGAGAAATAAAGAGATTCTGCTTGATATTTGAGGGAGAAAATTAATGTGACCAAAGCCCAGCTGGAGTTTGAAGCTGGCCAGAACTGTGGGGAACCACAAAAAGAGTTTTTCTAAAATACATTAATAGCAAAAAGCGGTCAGAAATACCATTGGCCTGTTACAGGATGAGAATGATCACCTCACTAACAGGGACAGAGGCAAGACAGGGATGTTTAATGCTTTATTGACCTTGGTTTTCAACACCAGTGGTGGGCTTTAGGTGTCCCAGAACTCAAGGACTACAACTGTGAGAATAAACTCCCAGCCAACCCTGAACTTGTGCAGGATTTGCTGTTCCATCTCAATCCCCATAATTCTGTGTGGCTTCATGGGATTCATCCTAGGGTACTGAGCTGGCTGATGTCATTGTGAGACCTCTCTGGTGTTTCAATGGTCTTTGGAGGTGCCAATCAACTGGAAGCTGGCAAATGTTGTCCCAGTTTGCAAGACAGCAGGAAAGATGACCCTGGTAACTACAGGCCTCTCAGTCTCATGTCAGTGACTGGTAAATTTATGGAGAAGATTATTCTGGGAATTACTGAACAACACCTGAAGGACAATGCAGTCACCAGGGGCAAGTCCTGCTTGAAAAACTAACTTTCCTTTCATGGCAAAGGTAACCCACTGAGCTGACCAGGGATGTCAGTTGGTGTAATCTTTTTTGATTTCAGTAAGGCTTTTGATGCTGTCTCTCCCAGGATCCTTCTGGACAAGCTGTTCAGCACACGGCTGGATAAATACATCATGGGATGGGTGAGCAATGGGATGGCTCATGTTTTGGGCACAGAGGCTTACAGTGAATAGGGTGACACCAGACTGGTGACCTGTCACTAGGAGGGATCCACAGGGATCCATCCTCATCCCTGTGCTCTTCAACATCTTTGTAAAGGACTTGGACAGAGGACTGGAAGGGATATTAAGCAAATTCATGGATGATACAAAACTAGGTGAAGCTGTTGACTCTTTTGAGGGAGGCCCTGCAGAGAGACCTTGACAAATGAGAGGACTGGGCAGGCACCAACCCTATGAAGTTCAACAAGGGAAAGTGCTGGAATCTGCATCTGGGATGGGACTACTCTGGATGTACAGACAGACTGGAAAAGGAGAGGCTGGAGAGCAGTGTTCTGAAAGGGGCTCTGGGGGTCTTGGTTGATGGCAAGGTGAACATGAGTCTGCAGTTCCCTGGCAGCCAGGAGGGCCACCTGTATCCTGGGGGGCATCAGGTACCAGGTACAGCATTGCCAGCCAGGTGATGGTCCTGGAGGGGACCATCCCACTGCAAGGGATGGAGGAGAGGGGATTGGATTGGATTGGATTGGATTGGATTGGATTGGATTGGATTGGATTGGATTGGATTGGATTGTCCTGCTCTGCTCTACTCTGCACTGGAGTGGCCTCACCTCGAGTGCTGGGGACAGGTCTGGGTACCACAATACAAAAAAGATATTGAGCTGTTAGAGAGCATCCAGAGGAGGGCCATGAGGATTTTGAGGGGTCTGGAGGGAAAACCCTATAAGGAGTGACTGAAGTCACTTGGCTTGTGCAGTCTGGGAAAGGGGAGATTGAGGGGAGCAGAGAGGCAGACACTGATCTCTTTGGTGACCACTGAAAGGAACCAAAGGAATGACATAAATCTGTGTCATGGGAGGCTGAGACTGGATATTAGGACAAGGTTTTTCACCTAGTGGGTGGTTGGGCACTGGAAGAGGCTCCCCAGTGAAGTGGTCACAGCACCAGCCTGATAGAGCTTAAGAGGCATTTGGACAATGCTCTCGGGCACATGGTGTGACTTGGGGTTGTCCTGTGCAAGGCCAGAACTTGGACTTTGGTGGTTTTTGTGGTTTCCTCCTAATGCAGGACATTCTATGATTCTGTGTTTTCTTTTTTACTATACAGGTTTTTTCTAGGTGATCATGTGGTGTTGCCTATCTTACAAAAATATTTTCTCCAGTTCACATAATTGATCTCACTTCAGCCTTTAACAAAAGCATGTGGGGTTTTTTTCTGTTCCAGGTATGAGCAAGACAGCGGTCATGACAGTGGGAGTGAAGATGCTTTCTTTGACTCGTCGCAGCCTTGCACACTGGTCACTTTAGGCATGAAGAAGTTCTTTGTCCCTGCTACCCCTGCTGCTCCCAAGGATCCAGCAAGCAGAATCCTTCCCCTGCCATCATGCTTGGGCATTTGCCTGGACTGTGACAGAGGCAGGGTCAGGTTTTATGACGCAGGCTGCATGAAGTGCCTGTACGAATGTGAGGTGGATTGCTCTGGCATCATGTACCCAGCGTTTGCTTTAATGGGCGGTGCTGCCGTGCATCTTGAGGAACCTGTCACAGCCAAGTACAGGGAGTACCACAACGACATCTAGTGCAGTAATCGCTTCCCCTTGCTGTTCTGAGACAGAAAATGAAAGCGGAAGAATTCTACCTTAGTTTTCAGTCCTGATAAATTATATTCTACCTACGTGTTGCTCACAAGCCTCTGGCCTGTGATGTTTTAAAATAAGTGGTCCAGGCGCTTCCTGCACCAGAGGAATTCTCCTGCCTTTCCTGTGATCTGTGCAATGCTGTTCTCCACAGACTTCTTTTCCTGGGGGATGCAGGGAAGAAGTCTGACTAGCAACCAAAATTTACTCTTCAGGACTAGCAACCAAAACTTACTCTTCGGGGTTGAAATCTGCCTTTTATTTAACTTAAATCCTTACATAGTCAGTTTTGTATTTAATGAAGTCAAAGCTGACAGTGTGTGATTGCCGTTCTCCTTTTAAGAAATCTGCCTGAATGCCTCTGTGGGGTCAAATGCTTTCCAGTTAACCCCTGAGCACCAGTTAGACCTTTCAGCATGAAAAGGCATTTAAAAAATTACAATATAGAAGAGGAAGAAATTAGAAATGGTGTTGAATGTTTAAGTTATACTTGGAATGATGAGGGTAAACTTGAATCTGATTGCATGTTGTATACCCTTAATGTGACTGTAAGTTAAAACTCAAGTTCTGACACTTGCTGTCATGTGGTTGGTGGCATAATAATAAGTTTCTTTATTCTTCAGGCTTTTACTATAAGCTGTCTATAAGAAAGTGCAATTGTACCTGAAATGTACAATGTCAGAATTTGGAGTAAAAAATCAGAAATGTTTGCATGTGTGAATAATAGTACCCGGTATTTAGGCAAAAGCAAATGAGTCACTGACATGAGTAATCATATGTGAATTTTTAAAAAAATCAGGTATTTCTTTTAATACTTGCTTTTATAGGTTAATTTTTTTATCTAGTAGCTGCTTGGATTTTTCTTAGTAATAATGTTAAAAATGCACTGGTTAAGTTTTGAGACCTAATTTCTGCCTTAAAGGATGTCTTCCTGCAAAATTCCGTTCCTCTAATGTTAAAAACTGTATCACACAGTAGTTTTTCACTGAATCATAGAACCATGGGAACAGTTTGAGTTGAGGAAGGGACCTTTAAAAACCATCTCGTTCCAACCCCCCTTGTCATGGGCAGGGACATCTTCCACTAGACCAGGTTGCTCAAAGCTGCATTCAACCTGACCTTGAACATTTCCTGAGATGGGGCATCCACAGCTTCTCTGGGAAATCTTCTCTCACCATTGTTATTGTTATTGTTAGAAATTTTTTCTTTATATCCAATCTAAGTCTATCATCTTTTCATTTAAAACCATTGCCCTTTGTCCTGTCTCTCCCAGCCTTGGTAAAAAGTCTCTCCTTCTCTCTTTCTTCTAAATCCGTTTTATATATTAAAAGGCCATAATAAGGTGTCTCTGGAGCCTTCTCTTTTCCATGCTGAACAACTCCATCTCTCACAACATGTCTTCATAGGAGAGGTGTTCCAGCCCATTGACAATTTCTGTGCCTCTCCTCTGGAACCAGTCTCTAGTGGGGGCCCCAGAGCTGAATGCAGTGTTCCAGGTAGTGTCTTGGTAGAGCAGAGTGGGAGAATCATCTCGCTGGCCCTGATGGCCACTGTGCAGCTCAGAATGCTTTCTGTGCTGCAGGCACACACTGCTGGTTCATGGCCAATTTTTCATCCACCAGGATGCCCAAGTCCTTCTCTGCAGAGCTGCTGTCCATCCCACAGTCTGTATTGATAGTGGGGATTACCTGGTACCAGGTGCAGGACCTTGTGCTCAGTCTTGGGGTACCTCATGAGATCCACATCAACACTGGTGCCGGTACAGACCCTTGAGGGACACCACTCATAACTGGTTTCTGCTTGGACATTGAGGTGTTGACTGTGATTCTTTGGGTGTAGCTATCCTGCCAACTCCTTATTCACTGAACAGTCCGTCCACTTAAACCCTTCTCTTTCAAGTTTAGAGGTAAGAATGTTGTGGGGGATCCTGTCAAAGGCCTTACAGAAGTCCAGGTACATGGTATCTCTTAGCTCTTCCCTTATCAACTGGTGCAGTCACTTGGTCACAGAAGATCACTAGGTAAGTCAGGCAGTGTTTGCCCTTGGTGAACTCATTTGGCTGTCCCTGATCACTTTCTTGTCTTCCATAAGTTTTGACCTATCTTCCAGGAGGATCTGTTACATGATCTTTCTGGGAGTGAAGGTGGACTGGGTGTCTTTATAGAAACCTATGTATAAAAAAAGTAGGGTGCGTGCACTGTTGGCTTGTGGAAAAATAAGGATCTGAAGTGAAGGATGTTTCTAATAAATACTTGGTGCTTTCTAATTTGGGGATATGCTTTCTAATTTGGGGATATGCTTTCTAATTTGGGGATAGTGTTGCATCTTGATGAATGTGTGTGAAGTATGCTTACTAAGTACATGTATACAGCTGTAGAGCTGTGAAATGGGACCTGAAAATCACAGTACAGTTAAGTGAATGTAGGTCATAATGCAAAACTTTTGTGGGCTTTGCTGTCTGAACTGTTGTTCTGATCTGACCTGGAGTCCACCTCTCCCAGTGTCTTCTGTCCTAAGCCTCTGATTGTGGCCACTATCAGAAAAAACTGTCAGAAGTGGTTGTCTATGCCAGTATGAGTATGACAGCCTTTTTGAGGCTAGAAAGGCCCAGCAAGGGTAACTTCTTGTCTGCATCTGTTTCTGTCTTGATAAGGCTGTGTGGAAGTGCACTTCACAGATTCAGTGTGAGTTGTGTGAGAAACGCTTTGATGTCCCAGCAGCAGATGTGAAGTATGGGGTATCTTTTGGAATTTTCTCCTGCAGGAGAAAGGGCAAATTGTCCTGTACTAGTCATCCTTTTGGTAATTTCTTCTGTTTTAGATGGTTATCATTAGAGCCTTTTGTTTCTCTCATTTCCTCCCTTTCATCTTCCCTCTTGCTGGATTGAAGCCATTGCTCTCTTCTTGCCTGCTGAGGCTGACTGAACAGTCTGTCTATAAGACACTCTGTTGCTGTGAAGGATGACAAAGTTCTGTGTTTTCCTTCTTTCTGTAGTTCTAAGACTATGTTTGCCTTTTTTTGGTTGATACCTAATACTAGGCTGATGATGAAGCTTCTTCAGCAGTGTTTTTCATGCAATCCTGATGGTTAGCTGTGCATGTAGGGTTTTCCCCCACCTAGTGTGCTGTTTTGCATTTGGGCATGTTTACCTAATCACTAAGTTTTGAGGGCCTTCTGTATCTCTTCAGTCACTTCTGGACTTGGATGTTTCTGAGTAGCCTCATTGGTAACAAAAACATGCCCATGTTTTTGTTTGTTTGCTATTCCAGGCCTTGGAGCAAACTAAGTTGTAGTGAGACTCAGCAGATCTCTCTGGTCTTAGGATTTTTTGTTCCTTCCACTTTTTCCCCCCTGCAATATTTATTAAACTGCAAGTCAAGCACTGAAAACTCTTACATTAGTATACTTTCTTGAGGAGGTAGGTCGTGATATTGTGTATGTGAGCTCAGCAGCCAGACAAAGCCAGGAGAAAGGATACTCACTTCAGTAGCCGTGACTTCTCTTGTATAACTGGCAATGGTCAGTTCATCTATCAAACCGACTATCGGCTTAAAGCTGTAGGTTGTAGGGCTAAACCTTCTGGTTTGTCTCTTCCAGATAAAATCTTCTTCCATAGACAAATCTTTCATTTTTGATTCCTCTGTTTCAGAAACTGGTCTAAATTAGAGGGTTTGTGTCATGGTTAGCACTCCACATTTCCACATTTAGATTTTTTTATAAGCAACTGGGTTGATATCACCAGACCTTTTGTTACTTTATGGAAATATTAATAAATGGAACACTCTATTGCAGATAGGAAGACAGTGTGTCAGACCCATTGATGTAAAAAAAGATTAGTGGTTTAAGGCAATAGAAGTAAGAAATGAAAAATTTAGGGGCTGTTTTCTACTAGTTTCAAATTCATTTAAGATGTGTTCTGCTATGCAATTACTTACTCTACTGGACAGAAACTGATGCTACTTTAAACATTTGTCTACCTTTTGATATATCTATTTGTATTTATCTCATTCTGAGTTTAAAAATTGATTTGGCTTTTGGTGTTACTTGAATACTTAGTATGCATTTCAGACCGTACACTTTGGTGCTTACTCCAGCCTATTAAATAAAAAACACACTGTTAAGAGGCACTGACAAGATGCTGTGACATTGTTTCCACTACCATGGAAGTGTCAGCTTTCAGAAATACAGTTCAGCAGTACTTGCCTATCCAGGTAATTATTTTTTCAAGTTTCTCCCTATGAAACAGCACTTTACAATGTAGACTAAGCTAAAAATGGTGTGGTATTGTGTGGATCTTTGTGCAATATAGCTGTTGGTGACTATGGTGTGACTTGCAAAGCTTCATGCAGGTGTGAATCATGTAGACACTTTTTAGATACCTAAAGCTTTAACAGAAAGGCCTTGTTTGAAAATATTCTGAAATGTAAAAGTGATGTCTTGGGTTTTTTTTAATAAAAGCTGAAATATAGTACCTTAGTCATTCACATTATTACATCCCAGCTCCAAAGTACTCTGGTTGAAATAATTTTTCCTACAAAACATGACAATAGATGACTTGTGGGGAGAAGGCGTTGCTTTGGTTCTCAAGTGTGCCCATATACCAGTACCCATTCCCTAACAGAGGAAGCAGATGGTGCTTAGCTCTCCAACCTGAACAGCTCTGCCAAAAGACCTCAGGTTGGGTGGACCTGCCTAACTCTGCCAATTCTGAAAATTGGTGCCACTGCTTAAATCTGCATTCCTTTGTTTCATTCAGTGTTTACATTTGTTGATGCTGTTGTTTGCAGGGTGTTTCAAAGTTCCAGGTTCTGGTGGTTGCTGCCTTTGGGCCAGCTATGTGTGCACATGCAAGCAACAGAGGCTGTATTTACAGGGACTTGTCCGGGAGCTGTTGCCAATGCAGTTAAAGTATGCTTCACAAGAGGCAGGCTGACACTCCTGTGAAAACAGGAGTATTGAAAGCAAGAGCAGTATTCTGCTGAATTTTCACATAATAGTTAAGGTGTGAAGGGATCTCTGGAGGTCATCTAGTCCCACACCCCTGCCAAGTCAGGGTCATGGTTTAGGAATGGTATTCCTCAATTAAGAGTTCTCATCAGCCCATACATGTGCTGCTTTCTCCCTTCCTTCCCCACTATGGCAGGATGGAGAGGAGAACTGGAGGCACAAAGAGGCAATGATCACAGGTTGAGATAAGAAGAATTTTCTAGAAACAGCAATGAAATAAGAAAATTAACAGCAACAACAGCAATACTAATAACAGAGTATACAAGACAGGCGAATAATTGACATAGCATTGCTCAGCATGTGGAACCCAATGCCACCTGAGGGCACATGTTGGTGAAAAACCCCACACCCCTCTGTCCCCACTGCACAGGGCATGAGCTGGTATAGAATAAGCTGGCTGTGCCCCTTGTGGCTGCTGCAAAAGTTAACTCTGCCCTGAGTGGAGCCAGGACATTCACCTAGAGCCAGGGAGAACGGGAGCGCTTCCAGGTGGGTTTTGAATGTCTCCAGTGATGGATACTCCCTGGGCAACCTGTTCCAGTGCTTCCCAATAAGTTCTGCCTCATGCTACCACTGGGAATGTATCGAACTCTATCCAGGGGCAGATGAATAAGTTAAGAGTTCGTGGGTAAGAATTAAGGGACAGGCTAACAGACTGTTGTGGTTTTGAGGTTTGGGGATCAAAATTAGGTATAAACATTAATTTTGTAGTTAAAATTATTTGATTTTGTTGTGAGATAAGGATTAATAGTAGGCAAAAGCAGGTTTCTACTTAAAGGAATACAAAAAAAAAAATTATTAACAGACTTAGAATAGGAATACTAATCAAGCATTAATACCAAACTTTTTAGAACACTCTTTTTCCCTCCCCAGCTTTTCCATTTTCTTTCTTATTGACCATACAAAAGGTAACACTTCAACTTATAGTTAATCCACCACCTCTAGAACAAAACAGTTTTCTTAATTTATGTAGAGAGAGAAGCTTTCTTTCGTTTTATCATGTTGACTCCCATAGGAAGCACAGTTTCCATGGTTATTAGCTTTCTAGTAAGCAATCTTCTCTTTGAAGAGAGGCATTTGCTTTTCTAGACCCCTTCCCATTTCAGTAGCTTTCCCAGGGCTACTACGAATGGACATATGATGGTCATTGAGGTGTTCTTTTTGAGAGTAAACGTTTCTATTACAGTGACAACGACATCTCTTTACTTTATTATCAGCAACACAAGTCTTCTACTGTTTCCTGGGGTGAGGAAAAAAGAAAATCTTATACATAAAAGTCTCAGTCTACTGCTTACAACTTAGAACATTACATTCCCTTTTTCTCACCTCTTTTAGACCATTATTTATATATTACAGGGTATATTACAGCTAACTTTATCAACATGTTTTTACAAAAGAACTTTCAGCATTGAAGCACTCCTCATCTCTTCAATCTTTGAAAATAAGCTTAGTTATATTCATTAACTTAAAGTCTCTATGTTGTACCTTTCATAAATGCCGTTATTCTTGTGCTCTTTTTGTGTGGGAGGGTGAAATGAATGCCCCCAAAGTCTCATTTTGATATTAGAAAAGGAACAGTTAATTTGTCTTTTGGCTGGGTGATGGTCACGTGGCTTTCGCCCGCGTGGTTTAAATGTTATAAGTTCATGCCTGAGCTAGAAAAAAAAAATCTTGTCAGTGCTGCCTCCCCATCCAAGCTGTGCTTTAGTTGTGGGGGCCCGGCGGGACTGCGCCCGTGCTGCAAAGAGTTCGTCCAGGCTTCTTTTCTGCGCCGGGCCGCCCGGGGCCGCTCAGCGGGATTCACGTCTCTCACTGCATAAGAGGAGCCCAGTCTAAGCTCCCTCTCTCCGCTGGGCCGCACGGCTGGAACTCGGTCCGAGCTCCTCCCTCTCTCGTGCTGAGTTCATTGGGGAGCTAACTGGGAGGGGTGTGCCCCAAGTCCACAGGGTCTGACCCCAAAACCTCTTCCCGCTGGGCCGTGCCACGGAGAGGGGACCGGCTTGGCCCAGGCTAGGCAAACAGAGCTGGTGAAGTTCCTTAGCCAGGGACAGCAAGATGAAGCAGCTTCAGTTCTCTCTCTCTCTCCTCCCCCTCCCCCCCACACCATGCAGGCCAGCAGCCCCCAGACCATGTGGTCTGGGAGAGACCTCACCCAGTTGGTGCAGAGGGGAGGAGAGCGGCGTCTTTCCTCTGCGAACCGGAAACATGAAAGAGAGCTTCTTCAGGTGTTCTCCTGGTTTTATGAGTTTTTTTTAGGTAGGTGGAGTTTAATGCTGGCTACCTCATTTCCGACTCCACCTCCTCTTTTTACACCAGAAATTTTTAACAGCAATTACTCCATGACAGGGTGACACTGTTGTGGGTGTTTGCTGCAGGCCACCTGATCAGGAGAAGGAAGTTGATGAGGCTTTCTGTGGACCCTGGTTGTCCTGGGGGACTTCAAACACCCTGATACTGTTGGAGGACAACACGGCTCAGCACACCCAGCTCAGGAAGTTAACCATTGATGGCAACTTTTGGATGGAAGTGGAGGAGGACCCAAGAAGGAAAGGTGTGTGGCTGAACCTTGTACTAACAAATCAGGAGTGACTGGTCAAAGATGCCACCACCTCGAGTCGCTGAGCTGTATTTTCTATAAAGTACACAGCCATGACAATATTCCAGTCATGTGAGCAATGAGATCAAAGCCCTGTTTAAGTTTCTAGTTCCTTTTTATTCCCCATGCTGCATGCATTTGTGTAAAGGCATTCCAGAGAGGTAATCCAGCATCCAGGTTCCCTAAAAGGGACATAAGAGGATTTACCATAGCCATACACACCCCTGCTCTACTTAGCCCTATGATTCTCACCTTGAGAGGCAGCCAAGGGCCATCTGTCACTGCACTGACTCCCACGAGGAAGCAGTGGCAGGAGCATTGCCACTTGAGACACAATGCATCCCCTGCCCTCAGTCCTTCCATTTAAAGACTGTCCCACCAAACTGGCCAGCCTGCTGCCAAAGATTCTCTTGCCCCTTTTTGACAGGTATTTCCTGTTTCTCCCTCATAAGTTACCATCATTAAAGTACAGCCCATTGTCATAAAAGCCAAAAACTCCTCGATGGCACCGGTGATGAAGCAGATCTTTATCTGCACTATGCGTCTGCTTCTGGCTGTCTGTTTCTCCAACTGGTAGCACAGATGAGAAGAGGACTTAGGCACTGGTATTTTCCACCTACCTCACCAGGACTTGACAGTCTTCTTGATCCTGCCAATTTTCTGGCTTGCAGCATCATTTGCACCCACATGAAATAGCAGTAGTGGGTACTGGTCTGTGCTCTTGGCAAGTTGGGGTGCTCTCTTGGTAACATCATGGATCTTTGCCCCCAGCAGGCAGCACAGATCTTCTGCCTCTCTATGAGGCTGGCAGACGGGGCCTGCAGTGCCCCTTAATAGGGAGTTGCTCACTATGAGTAAGCTTTTGATTTGGCTGCCATTCTCTAGTATGTTGTTCAAAGGTATAAATGACAGGTTTATGTTTTGACTGAAATATAGCAGAACAGACAGAAGGAGGTCTGAGGAAGCACTTGAAAAGGGCTGTGAAGAATATTTTGAGTACACCACCAGCACATGAATGCAGAGCTGTCTGGTGCTTCCCAGGATGTTTGCCATCAGGGGAAACCTGAGATGATTTGTGGTCTTTGGCTCAGCTCCTGCTTGGAACCAAGTGTCTGAAAGCCTATTTTGAAGTTCAGAAAAACAAATGGTGCATTTGTGTGAGAGAGAATTTCAGTTTGCACTGGCATCTCAAATTAGAAAGTAGTGGCTTTGAGTTGGCCTGAAGGATATTTCTAGCTCCTTGGCAAAATAGTAAGGTTTTTTGTGTATTTATTGCCCAACTATAAACATTGCACTGAGAAAATCCTTCTTAGCCTGAAAGGATCCATTTGTTTTAGCAAGCCTGCCTGGTTTGACAGGCTTGGTACTTCATTCCAAAGGGTTATTTACAACCCTTTTATTCCTCCTGTCTCCCATAAAACATTTGCATGGGAGAAGTGGGGGGCTCAAGCACTATAAAAAATACTTCTCTCAAAAATTAATTTTTTCCTGTCTGTTTATTAGATTCTTCCTCTCTTTTGCTCTATGATACCTATATCAGCTCAACTTATGTGCTTAGTGGGTTTCTTGCTCTTTTCTCAGGTCTGAAAACAACTACAGCAGCAGTATCCTCTGCGCTTCTGTTCACTCTGACTGATGAAGAACATAAAGAAAAAAAAATATATAGAGCTACATTTAGACTATCAGATTAAGGTGGAGAGAAAGTGTCCTAGGTAGAACAGAAAACTTCCAATTTGGTAGGAAGAAAAAGGTAAAAAAGGACAAGTAATTTCAGAAGACAGGAAAAATAACTATTTTCTTCCTTGGACTCCACGAGTGACCATTCTGCATGGGTGGATGAGCAGGGAAGGGAACCAGGCAGGCAGAGGACGCCCCCACCGGTGCTACTAAACATGGACAACCCACAGAACAATTTGACATATTGTCCAGAACTGTTTCTGGGGTTGGTAACCCACTGCAATCTGGTGGGCTAAAATAGGGGAACATTCAGTCTCTTTCTATGTGGCATAATGTGCAAATGACTTTGTTTCTGTCTGAACTTGAATAAAAAGATTATATTTAGGCTGTCTGCGTTAGTTGATTTAAAAGATGTCCATCTCCAACAAAAACTTTGTCTCACCATTTCTTAAAGAGAACTGTGGTATAACTGTTAAGGGTAGAATTTATAGCAATCTAATTTAAATGAGTCATCATGCTTTGCTATATAGCATGCCACAAAAACACCATAACAAAACCGGCAGAAGAAAAAACTTGAGAAATAATCTCATAAATACTCCTTCAAAACCAAGGCAAGCAATAAATGAAGACTAAAAAATGATAATTCATCTGAAAAGTCATTTCATAACAGAAGTGTAGGGATTTTAACTAACTACTTGGCTAGGAAAAAAGTTTAATTCCGTTTCTCACAGAACCTACCTATATATATAGACATCTTGGATAAATGTATTTATATTTGTGCTTAAGTGAATGTATCTTTTTTTCTGGAAAGTTATTTTACTACTCATGACATTTTTAGGAAGGTTAGAAGACACTGGGACTTCTTAAAATAATCCTGATAACTATTCTTAGGACCATCTTACTCAGGATTGTGCATATTGCTGGGTTAAGTGTGCTCACTGCAGCCAGATATTTAGATTATCAAGGTGACAGAGGATAGTCCTTTCCTCTCCTATGCACCTGGAACTGAACAGGGAGAAGGACAGTTTATTTGAGACAGAAGGACCTGGGTCAGTGCTGGTGGTGCATCCCTTCTACCTGTGAACATTAAGCCAGAAGATGTGAAGATGTGCCGTTGTACCCCAGTGAAGCTGACAGGATTGCTTTTCCTCAGTTTTTTTCCTCACCAAACCTGTTGACAGCACAGACACTTTCAGCTCTACAATAAGACTCTAGAGTTGGGAATGATGTTAGGGAAGACCTTTCAAGCCCAATTCCTGTATCTCTAACCTGGCAGAAATTCTCTGTGGCCATGTCCACAGGATGCCCATTCAGGGTCTGGAACAAGCTTTCTTTGCGGACTGCCCAGGAGCTAACTAGCAAAGGAAACAGATTTTTCCATAGGCATTCCAGACTTGAGCTGAATTTGTCACTTCTTTCCCTATTCAGAACACACTATAAATCAGGTGCCTTCTGATGCTCCAGGGTATTTATGCAGGTGTGAATTCATTCATGCTGGTTTTATTATGACTTTTTCCTGCCTCACAGGGAAACAGGCAAACCTTTACACAACGTAAATGTAACCCAAAGGGCAGTAACACACAGCATACAGATTTGTGACGTAAATGCATTCAAGAGTAACTGAATATGAGTTTATCCTCCAGCACTCCTTTTGTGACTTGCTGTGGGAGCAGTGAGTTCAACAGGACACATTGTCTTGTTGAGCCTTTCCATGGGGCCCTGCCATGTTTTTTTGATTGGGTCTCAGATGCTGGTTTTGGAGCAGAGTGAGCAGATGTCCTGGCCTCTTATACTGGTTGCTTGTACTCTGCTGTTGTCCATGTGGGGGGATGGCCACTGTCTCTCAGAGTTTCAGCTCTCCCAGCTCAGGGTTTGGGAACTCCTCTGTCTGCACTAACATTGAGGTTTTGTCAGTTTATGAAAACCCCCTCATGTGCCCTGGTGTGATCCTCTGCTCCAGGACACGCCTGCCTAGGCTAGCCCCAGGTTTATCCTAATAAAGCCAATCATATATATTGGTGAGCCTGGAACACAATAGGGCAGTAAGGAAGAAATGCTGAAATATTTTTAAGAAAGCATAGTCAAAACATACTGATGGTAAGTAGAAACAAAAATAGTTAGGAGAGATGGGCAATCTGTTTCACAGGAGTCATGGGCAGTATTTCCTGGGGAACAGGCCAAGCCTTTTTTGTTCTGCTTCATATACAGTCAGTGTGTGCTTTGCTTTGTACAGTATGCAATCTCACAAGTACCCATTTACCTCTCAAGGGAGAAGTGAAAGATTTAGAGTTGTGTGAAGTGATCTTTGACTTGGAATAAAACAAGGCTTTCCTGTATTTTCCAATGCTGCTGGCAGCACTGGGTTGCCCTCAACAGACCACACAAGAAATGCAAAGACATAGATTTCATTCACACATTTACTTCGTGTGTGACTAAAATGTCCAGCCCTAAACTGTTTGAAGCTATGAAATGGGCTTTGTTCCATGGCTTGCTAAAGCAACTAATAGATCAGAAGAAAACAGCTTTAAGCCAAGATACTGAAAAATTAATAAAGGATATGATTATTAATTTTGTAGAAAGATTAGGTATTGTTATAACTGTGTCATACAAGAACCTGCCAATTTTACTTCTCTTTTCTGTAACTAAGTTACCAGAACATTTTTATCTCTATGCCCTTCCCCTTCTTATAAAAGGTTTAGTCTAAATGCCTGCAAAATATTGTGCATGTTGACATAAATAGTGGTAGGAATACTTAACAGATAATTAAGTTAGTTTGCTTCATTTAACAGCTAGGGCTTTCTATGTTAGCAAAGTGCTAAGACTACAATATTGCAAGTCACCAAACTGTTGAAGAAGAAGGACAACCCTGTTTCACACCTTCATTAACAAGCTCTGCTCTGATCCTTGGGTAGTTAATTTGACACAGTTAACATCAACAAGCTTCAGATTATTTAAGTTTTGTGTTAAATTTTTCACATTTAGTTACTTAAAAATATTGCTGGATTCAACAGAAGAAAGAAAAAAAACGTGTTGAGCTTCGACAGGGAACTTCCAAATAATTTTTCTCATTTTCAAAAACAGCTGTACTGTACTTAAGAAAGTACTCTATTGACAAAACACTGACTGGTCATTTCCCTTTGCAAAACATGTTCCACACAGCAAGGTTATCAAAAACAAAGCCAAGCAAATGGAACAAAACCAGCTTTGAGATGGTAATTTAAACCTGTCCTGACTGTATTAGTTTCAAGACCTTACTACTGAACTTCCATACCTCCATAAATTCCTGAATAGACCCCAAAAGAAGCCAAGAACAACACATTTCATTAAACTCCAAACTAGTTTTCCGCTGGAGAGATGCAAGTATTTGCCCACCTGGATGTCACAGAATGATGAAGAGCTTAACAATAGACATGAAAGCACATATATATCATATTAAAAAGAAAGCCTAGATTCCTGTAAAGAAATAGTCTTGGACTTCTTTGTATTTAAAAAATCATCTCTGCTGTTTCCATTCTCCCTCATCTGTCTATTTTACTTTTCATTGTATGACAATTTTTGCCCACAATGATGACAGGTGGCTGGCCTTTTAACCTCCGAAACAATGGCAGTTAGCATGATCATCTCTGCTTCTACCTAAAATCAGGCTCAGTTTTAAATAGGTATATCTTCAGTCCAAAAGCCTGGCACTGTGCTGTCTGCACTCTTCCAGGTCTGACAAATTAAGTGGTGAGCTTAGTTACATTAAGCTGTGGTCATTCAACCATGTGCATGGGGATCACAGCGCCTCTTGTGAACTGTTGTGGGTACAGCCCAAAGACCCTTCTCAAACAGTGTTTTTAGTGAAGTCTTTAGTCCCTTAGTCTTCAAACCTGTTGTATTTTCTTTAAATACTGTAAAGAAATAGGTAGAATCTGTAAGTTGGTGCCTTCCCCTATTTTTGTAAGACAGTGCCTTGCGCGTTTCCTGAGGGCAGCAAGCAGCGAAATCTGCTACAGGAGGACCAGAGTCCATATTCTGGCCTACTGGCAGTGTTGTTGCCCACTGCATGCCACGTGCAAAAGCTGCAGACCTTTGCTTCATTGGTTTGTCACTACCATTTTCACTACCAGTCTGAAGTTAGGGGGCAGAGCTGTCCATACTGGACAAGCAGATTATACTGAGTACCCTTCCAGGGTGTCTGTGGGGCAGATGCCTGGGATGAATTATGAGGAAAAGATTAGGCAAGAGTACATGGGAATCTCTTTTGCAACAGTACCCCTGGGGCCCTACCTGTGCCCTGGCCACGGCATGGCCGACCAGCAGCTGAAGGGCACTGCTGGACCAGGGCCAGTGACCTCTTCTCAAGGGTCACCTGGAGATCCAGAGGAAGGCTGTGGATTTGTGCAGACAAGCAGCTGAGGTTTAGATGTGTCTCCTTTCTGCTTGACCTGATGACAGACTTTAATGCCACAAAAAAATCAGATTACATCATGTGAAGGCCAAGGAACATGTATTTCTACTCGGAGTGCCATAAAAGGCAAGGAGGCTGTGATAAGAAAGGGGAAACTGGAAATAGGCTACCTGCTTAAATGTAAAACCTACAGCTGAAATTAATATACTGCACAGCTCCAGTAAGTTACGAGATTGCTGAAGGTGTTAGAGATATAGCTGTATTAATTTCTGCTGTACAGACAAAGGAAGCTCTATGTTAGGGTGTATTTCAATGCAGACAAATATAAATTCGCTGCTATAAAGGCAAAGCATCTCTAAATGTCAGTGAGGAAAAAAAGAAAAAAGTACTTAGAAGGTCAAAAACTGACTGTCTGAATAGTCTGTGCCAAGGAATGTCTGGTCTCAAGCACCCACAGTACCAATCAGCTAAAAACTCTGTTGCTTTAGAGCAGAAGATATTTGCTTCAACTCCAGTATGTCTGGCCATCCATTTGGATGAGATATGCAGGGTTTTAGGAATGCAGCCCTCCCAGTGACCTTGGAAGGAGTCATGCGAGCAAAGCTTGTGGCCCCAAACACCTCTTGCTGAGGAGTACCCGAAATGAAATTCTACCTTAACCAGAGCCAGCTGTTCCAAACTGTAATCCACGGGACCCAGCAAACCCCAGGAACTCCCAGTGGCAGAGCTGTAAGCGTAGCGGGAATTCCCCAGCATAGGGGTGGCAGCCCTATCCACTGACTCAATCCCCGTGCCCAAAAGAACTCCCACCATCCAAACCACAACATGAAACGAAGCAAACCAAACCAAACCAAGCCGACGAAACCCCCAAACAGCAAAAACACCGTCCAAAACACAAACAAGCAAACCAAACGAAACAAATAAACCTACCACAAAGCGGACGCGCCCCGCGGCTCTCCCCGCTGTGGCGCGGCGTTGCCGGCAGAGGGCAGTACTGCAGCGCGGAGCCGCCGCTCCCGGCCGGGGACGCAGAGCGCTCCCACGCGCTGCTCCGTCTCGGGAAAATAGGAGCCTCCACGTCCCAGGAATACAGCCGGGCACCCGGGCACAGCAGCTGCAGGGCCAACGGGCCGCAGCAGAGGCGCAGGCTTGCCAAGGTGTCACCTGTGCGCTCACTGGTTGCCTTGGCCGGATGCCCGGGGAGATTCCCAGCCCCGTAGGAAGTACCTGGGAGTCCTGCGGCCCCTCCAAGAGTTGGGAAATAGAGGAGAAATGCTTTGCCAAGCAGGTTCCCACACAGAGCGGAAGACAGCAAAAGGCCAAGTCGCTGTTGGATTGCCAAAGAGCTGCCGAGTCTTTGCTTACCCAGGTTCCCCATGCAGAAATGGGACAGTTGAATCTGTGATTATGTCACTGGCAGAGCTGGGCACTATCGTGATGCGGTCATCTATGGCCATCTTGGTGTGACAGGAGATACAGGATTACCACCCCTGCACTGTGTCTGCTTTTGTTGCTGGTGCTGAGACAACTTCTGCAAAGTGCAAGAACAAACTGCGGGATGTATATACTAGGTATGCATTAGGTACAAGGCAGCATATACACATTAGGAGTACATATTACAGGGGTAAAAATCTGCTGTGCACTACTAGGTGATACATGTAAGAGAGATTTCAAAGTCTAGCCAACAGGAAAAAACGTAAGACAGATGTAGTGAAATATAATTGAGAAAAAAGCATACGTGTTCACTTGGCAGTGCTGAGGATCAGGCCTATGTACAGAAAAAGACACCTCTGTCTGCACTTGGCCAATGCATCTATCAAACATGCTTCAGATTTACAGTTCTGGCCTCTTTAGAAATTCCAGAAACACTCAGCTTTGTACCACCATTACAGGAACAACTAAAATAGAGTGCTGCACTGGGCGCTAGGTCTGTTTTCTTCACTGCTGGATCAGCAGGTGGTCAGGGGTTGCTTGTGTGAATACACAAGCCAACCAAGAAGATTACACACCTTTTCTCTTCCTGAAAGAGTGCTGAATTCCAGGCATGCTTTTGAAACACCGTTGTTTTTTTTTCTTCACTCAAGATAAAATTTGAACAGACACCAGATACCTTCCCTTCTGCATCCTTCCCATGCTGTAGTTGAGGGTCAGTGTCCTGTTCACAGTGCCCATGCAACGCCTATGCACTGCCTTTGCTCCCTGGCCCTGTGCAGGGGACAATATGGTCTGTGGGCAGCAAGTCGCTCCAGGTGAGGTGAAGCAGAGCCTTGCTCTGGCTGGACTCTGGTTGTCTCAGCTGGAGGCTGTTCTTGGCATAAGTTCCCTACATTCCCAGAAGGACATACAACTTGTTCTGAGCACTCGATCTGCAGGCACTGTGCGTCCAGAACTATAAATAATTGTAAAACCAAATGACTTGGAGAAGATCACACTATCATTTCTTAGTCTGGTAATGAAACCATAGGTGGAAAGAGGACACAACACCCATTTACCCAAAAGAGGGCATTTTTAATCTTTGTTGTCTAGATGGGGCAGTAGCCATTTAAAGGAGTTTCATGGGTATCTGAGTATCTGAATCTTCTACTAAGTAATGCAACTATTCAGCTTTGGAAAGGCTCTCTACTGGCAAGTATATCAGCAAGAGTATCTTTGATTTTTTAACTTTCTTTTATGCAACACATAGGAGAATTTTTTTCATGATCAGCTCAGTAAATAATTCCTTCATAATAAAGAGCTAAATACCACAATAATTGATGCAGAAGGGTCTCAGCCCTGGTGTGAGTTGACCACTGATAACTGTCCTGACAAAAACTAACATGTCCTTAACCATATCCCATATGGGAGTTTCCACAGTTTTCTGAAACAGTACCAGTAGTGTCCCCCTCTCCTGCAGCAGCATGGCTTGTCTGACTGAATTTTATGTATGATGGAGTTCAACAAATTGCCCTCTTTCCCACACAGAAGTTTCCTAACTTTTTAAAGATCCTTATTACATGCCTTCCTCTTTTGTCCTTTCTTTTTAAGTATAATCCTCTCTGACAAATTCTTTAATCTGTCTCTAAAAGTCATGCTTTCCAGCTTGCTGATTGCATCCCCCACCCTCACCATGCTTCTAGTCTCTCTCAAGCGGCTCCTATTTTTATGGAAACACAGGCCCAAAACTGAACACAGAGCCAGGGAGAGCAGGCAAGTGCTTCACGTCTCATTTGCAAGCATTTTGTGTAGAGTCTGAATTACATGTATCTGTATTCTCACACTCTTAATAGCATCTTGTCTGTAAGTTTCAGCAGATATTTTTTTTCTCAAGAAGGAAAAATAATTAATTAAAGAAGGACACAGCTTCTTTGGGGGCAGTCCAGAAACCTTCTAGATAATTAGAAACATGAAAGTAGTAAAATTACTGTTTTTGAAGGTGATGACCAGAAGACTGTTTGTACACCTGACATTACTAAGCCAGTTTCACAACTTCTGGGGCATGATATCTGCTGATTTTATAAACTGTGTTCTTGAAGATGACCCTGGGACTTCCTGGAATCCTGGAATGGATTGTTTTGGCAAGTTCAGCTACTGCAATGTCCCTGAGTATTTCATGGCTCACATTTCCAAGGGATCCAGAATGCTGACTCTCTGTTTGTTCATGTGTTTTATCTCCTTTTTGTGTCTTTGTGCTTTTTTTTCATGGCTTATTACCTCAGCCCCGCTTAGTAGCATCACGAGTTTATCCTGCGATTAGCCCAAAATTGTAATAATTTTGTCCTCTCTGACACACGCACACTGGTTTCTCTGAATCATCTGTGCCCTGTTTAAGGACAATGCTGTGAGAGCTGTGTCATGATTAAGTGAAGAAGGGATCTGCTTCAGGCCAAGGCTGCTAAGTTACATTTTCTATAAAGGGCAGTGATGTAATTCTCCATTACAGTTTTAAGCAGCAAAGCTGATTTAAGATGCTTCTGACCACACTGCCACCTGCTGACTGACTGGTTTTTTCACACCCCCAGCTGACTTTTTTTAAAAGGAGAGTGACTGATACTGCATGGGTGAGAATGAGCAACGTTCAGTGGGAAAGGGTGAACATCTTTGGCAATTAAACCACATTATGATAATGTGACATGAAATAATGAGCTAGATTTTCTGTAACCAAGTACCAGAAGAGGCATATAGTGATTTATTTTTTCTGGTTTTTTTTTCTTTTTTCTTGTATGGTTTATTTTTATTCCGATCTCTTCTGTTTGTCTTTGACTGTAAACAATGCTGTCAGGTTTGTGGAATTCTCTCCATTACTATGCTGTAATTTAACTAGATAAGCAGTTTTCTGATAGTCACATTAGGAAGCCTACTGGGAGCCTGAGCACTAGTGATCAGCACTGACTTCCAGAGTAGAATCCCCTCTAAAGTTTGGAATCCTTCTTTTATTAAAAAGAGGTATTTATATATTGCTCAACAGACTGGGAATTATTTTATTCCCAAAACTGATTCGATAGATGCTTTGAAAATTTCCTGTGGCAGTGATTTTTAGCAATGTGTTGCTTACTCTTTTGATTTGCTGATGCCAGCCCACCAAACAGTGGAGGGCTTGGTTGCAGTTTTATGCCTGCTTCTGAATCAGGGTGCAGCAGAGGATTTCCTCCACAGATGGCTGAGAAGTTATTTTATGTTGGGGAGCGTAACTAAAATAATCCTGATAGGGTGGCAAGAGAGCAAATAAGTCTCTGCAGGCTCCTCCGTAAGAAATCCTGCCTATCCATGCAAATACTGGTAAACTGAGGCAGTTATTTCCTGGGAGCAGCAGTAGTGGAGTGACTGCGTGAGTCCTGGCTGGCCAAGGGTGGCTGCAGGAGGCCACCCTGTCAGGGAGCACTACCTGAGCACAAGGCAGTGACAGTCATGTAAAAGGGCTCTAGGGAACCTGGTAGTGACAGCCAATGTCACACAGCAGAGATTTTTCACTTTCCTTAGAAGGGAAGGTTCATTTAGTGTGTGTCTATGTGATGGAGGGGTAAACAACAGAAAAATACAGTAAGCTTGACCTCTAACTTCCCAGCCTGTGACTTTACATAGAAATTGTGGGGTTTGTTTCTCAGGGCAGTTCTGAGATCCACATGTTTTCACATGCATGAATCACACAAACCCTTGAAGTCAGAGAACAGCAGGAAACAACAAAATACTGGTCAGGTTCCAAATTTGCTTACCCGTTTGCAGAGATTGTACATAAATGCAGATGTTTAATATCTGCTTTTATGTGAGGAAAAGAGCGGATCACTTAATACATCTCCTTCTGTGAGATGTATTTTTCTTTGATGTTTATAAAGATACCTTCATAATGATCCTTTTTTAATAAATCACTTCCTTTAGCAATTAGGGCTGTTTGCTGCCATTCACCTAACTGGAAAATTCTATTTCCACTCAAATAAGCAAAGGAAACTTTAAAAACATTACATTACTTATTTGCTTTGGGAGTTGATACTATCACATTTACTGCTCTGTGAAGACAGGTGGTAAGAGGAATAAAAAACCACGTTTTTTTAAAAGTTCTTGCATTGTGGAACTTTGGTCTTTGTTTTAATTACAATGAAATGTCTCAAAATCAGTCAGTGTTGTTTCCACAAAAAATTATTTCATGAATTGTTGCTTTTTTTGAAGGACAAATACTCAACTGATTCCAATCAGTTTCCTGATGAGTTTATTCACAATTCAAATACAAGAGGCTGTGTTTCAAGTTACACAAATACTAGATTTTAATCCCATGATCAAGTACCTGTGAGCCAGGCACCTGTATAATTGTGCTTAGAAATAGGTTGCATCAGTGCTTTTTAATCACTGTATCTTAGCCACTTAGTGCTTTGCTGATGAACTTAGCAAGGTATCTGTTGGTGCCTTTTTAGTAAGGACTTCTATGGATAGAGCAAGATGCATGGGATGGGGACCCTTGTTTTGCTAAGCTGTCTTTTAAGTATTTAGAATCTAGGGATGATTTTTCATAGTAAAAAACTGTTCTGGAGACTGAAGTGCTTCTTCATCTTGCTATACTTCCAGCTTGGATAATAGCTATATAAGGTTCTCTGTCAGTCATGTCCCTAACTAATGCCTTCTCTAAAGATGGAAAAAATTGTTGTACTTTCATGTTCAGGCTTGTTCCCTTATTTCCCCACCTTGGAGGGTCCTGTGATATCATTTCACAGTAGGTTTCCCCTGGCAGTGAAAGTGGTATAAATCATCTCTTCCTTGTTGCTAGTAGCTATCCATGCTATAATGCAGTGCTTACTTGGATCATTGTGCAGCTCCTCTCAGGATGTGCTGACTTAAGGCTGATCTACAAAACTTTCTGTAATGTTCAGAATATGCCCAAAATGCAGTACCTGCAGTCAAAATGGCCAAATTCAGCTGCTGGTGGAATCGCCAACTCACCTGAATTTTTTTAATGATAACTGTGGGGAAATTCTCCCACAGAAGTAGAGAGTACTGTAGTGAGGAAGGCGAGTGTTGCCTGTTGCTCTTGATGCAGTCCATGTGTTCCAGGGAGCTCAGGGCATTCCTGGTCCAGCAGTAGACCTGTCAACCAGAGTGAGTTAGTCAATGGGTGAGACCAAAAGACTTGGCTCAACACTCCCATTAAGGGAGACAGAGTCCTCCAGTGCACAGACCTGAGTCACCCTCTCCTTTTGAGTGAAGACACATGATTTGTTCACTTTGATTACTCTCTGAAAAATTACTTGAACACACAAAGGATGCTCGGGTAATGGCAGTTTTGTAAGCAGGGTATTTGTGATGTGACACTGAGAAGAAGTAGTTTACTTTGATGGTTAAAAGAAAAATAATTCATTAAGATACGAAGAACTATGTCCACTTACAACAGCAGTGATCTTGTCCCTGTTTTGTTGTCTCTGTAGCTCTGCATGGCAGATCTTCAGTTTGGATGCAGATTTCTCTTTAGATTTGTCAGTATTCTGGGGCTCTTTTTAAAGTGCAGAAAAATTTGAGGCTCTTCTCGTACTCCCCGTTCTGCCTAATGTGAAATTCCATGCTGATGTCTCCTATTTCCTAATTCAGGGACTGCGTCAATCCATTATCAGCAAATGTCATTTCCCTCAAACAATCTTGTCAAAATTCAACTGGCCAAGACGAACATAACTGTCTGAACAGCCAACCTGACCAACTTCAATACTTTTGCTCCTTACCTTGCTTCCTGGCACAGCCCGGCTATGTGAAATTCATTATCCTGGCAGACCTTGATGATTGAAAACACAGGAATGATTATTGATTAAGGAAGGAGAAGGCCTTCTGCAGCTAGGATCACAGCCATTAAGGTAGCAGACAGAACCAGTCACTATTGCTTTACCTTTAGGTCTCCCTATATTGTTAAGATTACCCTTAAAGATGGATGGAAGGTGGAAATAGATCTTTTTCAAGACCCAGTCCTGCTGTACACTTGGCCACTGTCCTAATGAACAACATATTAGGCTATTAGATAAACTAAAAAGAAGTTAAAAAGCAATATTCAGCCATTCAGATCACCTGAAGAGAGAACCTCCCTAGTCTGAAAGGCTGCCTACCATATTTCAATAGATGTTTAGTGCATTATAGTCAATACTGTCCATGTCTTTAAATAGAGATTGAAAACTAAATAATAACAAAACCATTGAGCCAGCTACTACCTGCAAAGGGTGCCATTGACAAAGATGCTGGAGCATGAAGGAGAAAGCGCTGAGCAGGCACCAAGCAATTATTTACCGTGAAAAACACATTTTATTTGCAGTTACCAGATACTGGCACAATAAACATGAAGTTTGGACCTTAAAGGCCTCAGCAGAGAGTTTCACCTCTGACTTTACTGTGACTGAGATGCTCCTCACTGTTCTCTCTCCAGCCTTACTGGGTAAAATGAGACATACCACACCATGGCCTTGGGACCTTGGTGTCAGGCTTAATTAGTATCTTGCATGTCTTTCCTGGTAATGTTGCATGACTGTAGTTTTACTTTCATGTTATGTAACAAAGTGAGTCTGACCTGTGAAATGCCCTCTGAACATGTCAGTAACATACTCAGTTTTCTGGATAGTCCTGAAACTTAGAGATAAGTCTAACATGAGTAATCACTGCATAGGGAAACATAGCAGCTAGGCCTTCCTGAGTATACATAGGTCTCTTACTTTCAGTCACTTTCATTTAATGGTTGAGGTTTTGAAGCCTTCTGATATGCATTTTATTATAAGTGCAAATTATCTTTTAGGGACTAAAAATTTTTAGTCCCTAAAAAGTTTAGTTTAGTTTTCCCTTCCCAATACTCTTTCTGATACACCAGATTTTTTTACTATTAATGCTGTCATCCTTCTTAAATCTGGAGAAAGGATAGTTTTGGTGGCTGTGGTTGTTGAAGTATTCATAATGAGAAAGGCTCTTTTGAAAGCAATGAGAAGGTGTTCAAAATCAAGAGAAGACAAAGCCCAGGGTCCTGAAAGGAAAATTAACTTAGAAGAAGTCAGAAATTTTGGACTGCTTCAGCCAGAAAGAAGATGTGTGGAGAGGGGTGAATTCAAGAACAAACAGCCTGATAACATTATAAATGTTAAGATCCAAGTGTTGGTTCAGAAGAGTAATATGATGTAAAGAGTATATAATCCAGAGTCATGACCAATTATATTTGAGAGGGACTTGCTCATTTTACTCAGTGGTATTACATGTTCCCCAGTCCACAGCACACCCTAAAGGACAAATTCTCTTCCCCCATCTGGGTATATTGACTCACACTGCTTTCCTGACGTTCACGCTCTTCTTCACAGGGACAAATGACACACCTAAGGAATTCTGCAGAAGTGCAGGTTGCAAATTCCTTAGCACAGGATTGGCTGGCCCCTAATATGCATTAAGATTTTGAGGAGAGAATGGCCAAGTGGGGTGTATGAGAAAAGTAGAGATTAATGAGGTACCACATCCAACTGCATCAGACAACACAGTTTGGAGGTCCAAGTTCCACCAGTCTCTACCATGCTTTTGATTCCAACAAGGGTACCAAGACGGCAAGAAAATGCTTGTATTTGTAGTAGACATATCTGAGCTGTGTCTACAATTTCTTGTAAAGTTATAACTGCGTATGTTCCAAGAGACTAGGGAGAGTATGAAAATCAAGATAATATTTTTAGAAAGGCAAGTGAAATGACCTGAGTAATTTTAGGTCAATCTTACATTGATTTGTGGCCAAAAGATGGAATGTTTAAAAGATTGAAGTGGAATTAATGGCAGTCAATAGGGCTTAAAATAAAATAGGGTTTTATCAAATGTACTTAATTTAATTGCTTGAGGTCATGAGTTCTATTGATTAAAAGTATACTGGTTTTCTTGGACTTCACTTTTCTGAACACATGACAGTCTGCTATGTTGCTTCCACAGCCTTGACTGTTGTCTGCTTTAAGATTTTGTGGAGATTGCAGGTATTGTCTATAGTTTGGTAGCCTTTATTTGCAGCTGCCTGAGCCTTGGCATGCAGCTGAGAGGGCAGCCTTCCTATAAGTCACAGACACCTTCCCTGAGAAGCCTTTGGAGTACAGCAAATCACAGCAAGTTTTCTTTAGCAACTATTATTCGTGAAATTGTGGTATATTCTTCTGCTATCCAAAGTGGATGCAGTTACTCATATTGGTTGTTCTGGTGATGCAGATTACACTGAATTTAGGTGCTCTCGCAACAAAATGGACAGTGAAAATCTGTGAGGTTAAGAAAGCATCATGAGAACATTTTGGAATCTGATCAATGGCCTCAATAGAGATTTATCAGCTTGGTGTATAGCTTACTTTCATGATATAGAAGTCCTTTCTGGGGTATTGTTATCTAATTGTTTGTGTTCTTATAATCTACTCATGAAAATTGTAATGAGAGAGTGTAAAAGTCAGAGTGAGAAAATGCGTACCTTGAACAATCATATCAAGGGTTAAGGTAAATAAAAGGTCAGTATTTTATGAGGAGTATGCCAGTTGGCTGGTGTCTTTCTCCAGAATGTACGTAGATTGGCCTTAATTTTCAGGTTTCTGGCAGAAGATACTTGGCATCCTTTCATTGCTTCTGCTATTTTTGACTTGAATACACTTATGAACTGATCAAACCTAGAGCAGTAAGCACCAACCATAATTACAGAAGTAATCATCTTCCCAGGTCTGATTCTGGACTGAAATGCCTAAGCTCATATTAAGGTTTGCATTATGTTAGATCCTTATGTTAGCTGTTAAGGTTTTATTTAGCACCATTAGCTTCTCTGGGCCTACAGTCATTAACACCAGTTTGATTTGCTTGTGAGATGCTGATTCATGTCATTTCAAGGCAAACACTTGAAATTCACTCATCTCTAGTATCTATATTGAGCATCAAATGGAAAATATTTTAAAAGCAGACATGCCATCTCTGGGGAACAAAAAGAATCCTTGACTTCCTTTTAACTTCAGTAAACTATTCACTTACTGTTTCATAACATGGCCAACTAGATTTATTTGTCATGTGTCCCTGTAATTCAGTGTTCAAATACAAATATGACAAAAGGGAAATAAATAATGGTCCCTTTGTTATGCCCCAAACCTCCAAAGCGTTTTTTTAAACCAATACTTTGACTATACCTAATGTTTTAGTACAGAATAGAATAAAGATGCATGAGGACAGTCAGCTGTTATGTCAGCTCTACAAGGACAATATTTGACACAGATACAGGAGTACAAACACACAGAAAATGCAACTATTTGAAAGAATAATCCTTTTGGAAGTGCAACTTGCAACATCTATCTGGAGCATGAAAAGTGCTGTATTCCAGTGATATACCTTATAGATACTGAGCTGATACACTGACTACAGTTTTTAAGGCAGGAAGAAATATGCAAATGCCTAGAAGTTTTGCTGACTACAAATTTATTTGAAAACCTGAATAGAAATAGCCAACTAAATCAAGGGTCTGTAAGATTTTTGCTGGCATTTCATGCATAGCCAAATATTATGTGAAAAATCCCACAACCTATCATAACCCTGTCCTCTCTTCAGCATCTCTAAATCCTTTCTTATTTTCACTCACTGTGATCTCACACTAAAGTAGCAAAGAACAGATAGCTGAACCTGTTTAGTAAATGATAGCCTGAATTTTTAACCTATATTGAGTAGATATGCAAAAAGCAAATCCATTTCTCTAAACAAAAAGAAAATCAGAGATAGAAAATTCTGCTTAATCATGTTGTCATAAAATTGTTAATAGTTTACTTTAAAGAAGATAAAATGATACACTTTTAAGATTGTCACGTATATTATCACTAGTCAATCTTGCAAGGTGCATCTTCATTTATTGGACTCAGGAGTACTGATTTCATTATGATAATTTTCTAACTCAGAACATATTTTGTATCTGAGCACTTTTTGTGAATAGTTATAATATCAACTTATTCAAATCAGCGGTTGCATTTACAAAGAGAAGAGGACACCACAAACAGCAGAGATTTATCATTCAGTACCCCACAGAGTGATTGCACATGGCTTCTGTGCTCTTCTCTCTCGAAAATACACTTGCCTGCTTGTCATGGCTGGAAGTCCTGGTCTTTCAGCCAGTGAGTTCAATGTTAGTTCAGAGGCATGTTTTATTTCTTAAAAGCTGTTAAAAAAATTGCAGTAGATGGTAATCTACATCTGTATCACTGTCAGGCTCCTGATGGACAGCCCAGAGGAAAAAAGACCACTGGGAAGAGCTCTGCTGAACTCAGAAGTCTTTGGATTAAATCTTCAGTGAGGAGAATGACAAGAAAAGAGAAGCGGTATCCTAGTTCTAATTTTGAGTGAAGAAAGCAGGTTACTAGGTTATGCTAGTCAGCTATGTGATGGCAATTGCTCTTTCATGCTTTCTGGAGTTTCATACAGCTCTTTATCTAGGGTGTAGGCACAATTCATGAGCAGCTGAAAAAAAATAATGACAAAATTTAACAAATAAAATAAAAAAGACATCCAAATATAAAAGACTGTAACACAGCAATAAGTGAAAAATAATAGATTAATGCAACAATAGCAGAGGCAGTCATTCAATGCTGTTATTCATGGCTGTAGTTATGAATATTAATAAACTCAGATAGCTGCATCTTCAAGTCAGACTGTCTTTTAGAAAGGAATTTCTGTCATCAAAGACTAAATCAGTGTTCAGAGACTGTAGGGTGGAATCAATGAGACAATAACCCTCTTCAGGGTTCCTGAATTTTTACCTGGTGGTGGTGAACCATATATTGATTTTTCAAGTCTTGGCTTATAAAAGTAGTATTAGAAGAGGAAGGAGAAAAATAACAGGCTGTGAAAATCTGAGCTTTCAAAAAACATTCCATCACAGCAGATGGAGGGAGGAAGGAGAGGATGGCACATGACTGTGTGTTTTGAGATACCCCCATGTACAGCTCAGAGTCCTCTGGGAGATTTGGCAGCCAAAACAATTCCTCCACTCTCCTCACGAGAGGCCATGTCATTGTGTGTCTGTGTGGAGCAGCTCAGGCAAGCAGCAGTTTGCCTCAGGTAGTGCCTAATACATATGTGACAAACGATAGCAGAGTTGTGGGAAATCAAACAGCAATGCTCCACACACAGCCCAGTTTTGCATGTATATCAGGCTTTGAATTTTGACACATCCAAAACCAGCCCAACCACATCCCATTGCCTGCTATAGATTCATATTTGTGGTTAGAGGCCCATTCAATTTATAATGTGATGGGCATCAAATTGGTTCTTTGGAACAGAACTCTCTTTCATTTCAGAGTGAGCCTTTATAACTGGTGAAAAAAAAGTCTAATGGAAAAACATGAGCTGAAAGAAAACTCCCTGGCTCTTCTGAGAACTGGAACTACTGTAGTGAAAGATGTTAGGTGCTACATCCATCTCAATAGACCAGAACTGCAACCCAAAAATGAGCATTTAAATCTATGCAGCTATAAGCCAATCATTTAAATGAGAAACTCATTCATCTCCAGGCAAAATTTCTCAGATCCTAGAACGTCTCCTTCTTCCCCCAAACAACTGCTCCATTAGAGGAAGTTAGACAACTTCCATTATACTGAAAGAGATATCTGCAGGGAGTTGCCTGTCAAAAATGTGGGTACGGAGCAAAGCAGGAGTAATTAAACAGGAATGCAGTGCTGTGAGCCGATCAACCCAGGTAATGAGAACCGCCTGAAGTCCCTGCCAGCCCAGGACAGGTGGCAGGTGCCTTTTCCTGCTGTAATTATCTGAATTTACTCCATGGACTTTGTACACAGTTTTTGATTTTTATCTTACTGTCTTGATTCTGGCCAGGACAGGGTTAATTTTTGCAGTAGCCAGGAGAGGGCACGGCCAGGATCTGGAGGTTATTCTATACCACCTCACATCATTGTCAGAGGCAGGGGAAAGGGAGTGTGTTTTGAGGAGAAGGGGTTCCTGCCAGCAGAATGATGCAGGCAGGCTCCGATGGGAGCATTTTGCGTGTGAATCACTCTCTCATTTGTTA
This sequence comes from Eopsaltria australis, assembly GCA_034509425.1. Classification (NCBI taxonomy): domain Eukaryota; kingdom Metazoa; phylum Chordata; class Aves; order Passeriformes; family Petroicidae; genus Eopsaltria; species Eopsaltria australis. The sequence continues at coordinate 53,567 of JAVTVJ010001350.1, read as the reverse complement.
TTAATTTGTTGTTAACTTTTGTTATTAATGTTATTGCTGTTACCATTTGTGTTGTTATCTCATTGCTGCTTCCAGTAAATTGTTCTTATCTCAACCTGTGATCTTCACCTTTTGTGCCTCCAATTCTCCTCCCCAGACATCCACAGAGGGAGCAGAATGGGGACGGGGAGAAAATGGGCAGCAGAATGGTTATAGTGGGAGCATGAAATTGAAGAATACAATTCCTAAACCACAACACTTCTCAACAAGCTAAATGTGTCAGGAATATGCCTAGTAAAAGACACATGTAAGTTTGAGAGTTTACTTTGCAAACTATTACATTCAAATGCTGATTGATTTTTCCAAAGTGAATTTTTTTTAAGTACTTTCCTCCTTCACAACCAGTTAATTTGTTTTTATCATCCACATTGTTTCCCACAAGCAAAGGATACTAAAACAGTGTATCAACATTAACATTTGCATATAACAAGCATATCCTACTGTGAAACATAGTCAACCACAGAAACATTCCAGGTCTGACCTCTCAGTCTTGATAAAAAGGTCCTACCCCTTCTCAACACTAGTAATTCCATTCACCTGACAAAAAGCATGCCAGTTTAGTCATAAATATTTGCTGCCTAAAGAATTTTTTGGCATAAAATCTTACTTTTATTGTCATTTTAAAGGATGCTACTTTAGGAAATTGACTTAAGTAAAAATGTCAATTTCAGACTGTTTTACGAATGTTTATTTTTGTAACTCTGTTCTGCTGCTGCTTTCTTAATTTATGCTGTAACTTTGTGAATGCAGCAGTGCTGAGGCAGTACAGTACAGGACAAAGGACCAACAAAGACTAGAAGTATTTCAGCATAGTTTTCATGCTGTGAAATGAGAAGGTGCTTGCATGGAAGACTAGGTAAAAAAAAATCTGAATATCTCTGTGGTCTTCCATGTTTTAAGAGCCATATCATATTAAATATTTTCTTAAGAATATTTTCACTTTTTTTTTTTTTTATTTGCTGTTGAAATATTATATATTTTCTTAAGCCTGTCAAAGCTTTAGGCAGAGAAACACAAGAGGGCACTTGAATCCATTTATTTGTTCAGGATGGTATCAAGGAGAATCCTCTTCACTACTCTGATCCCCTGAAGAGATAAACCAATAAAAAGGTATTTTTAGCACTCACCTTTCTTGCCCAACAGAACAAACCTGAGGACCACTTGTAAAACCACTAGAGGTGGTGAATTAGACAAGAGAGAGAATTGAAGAAAATGTGTGCTGTGCCTTGGGAATGGAATTTGCCTCTTGTTAAACAACTGGTGATCACCTCTTTTTTAAATGAAATACTGGGATTAAGCACAGGTAGCTATAGCCAATTTGTAAAAAACACCTTAAAGAAGGTTTTAGAAAATAATGCTGCTGATTGGGTGACTTGCTTCCCTTTAGGTCTAAATCAGGCTAGGAATTCTAAAGTTCTGGAAATGTAAGCACATGAAATAAGAAATATTTTTTTTTTCTTAGATCTTTTTAATGAATCTTTCCTTAGGCACAGAGTTGAAACTGAAGGCCCAGTAACAGTCATTCTGCAGTGGAAGCTCTTCTTAAGTTCAGAGTTGGGCAGTGATTATAAAAATGGATTTATTTCAGCCAGTGAGACTATATTCAACTGCAGGATGTCCGCTACAGTCATCAGTTGATGCATTTAAAAAAAAAAAAGCCTTGGAAGAGTGTGCAAGGGTAATGGCATTAACTTATTTTCTCAAGGACCAAAAGTTTCATTATTCTGCTTGTCATGAGGTACTTCCAGCAGCACCACACAAACAGAAGAAACCTTTAATGCTCCAGAAAGCTTTATGAGCTCTGCTGATTTTTCAGTGCAGTGGATTTCACACGTATTTTAAGCTTTTTCTCTTTCTCATGCCTATGTTCAGTCTATTATTTTGGAGCAAGGGGGACATTTCAGGCTCCCTGAGGTTCAATTGTCCTTCATTATGATTCTACATGGCCAGGGACATTTTGCTGATAGCAATATTCCAAGCCGCCATCCTTTCTGTGTCTTCTGTGTCCCACTACAAAAACATGCTTTTCAGGTTAGTGGCTGGGCAGATTCATCTTAAAAATTGCTGTGGTTTTAAGTCCTGCTGGAGGTGAAACACCGTGCAGCCACTCCTCAAGTTTCCCCATCTCTTTTGCACCTCCCGAGTGGAATGGGAAGGAGAATCAACATAAAATTTTGTACGTTGAGGAAAGAAAAATTTAATAATTAAAAATTAAATAAAATAATAAGGGATAATAAAATCATCATCAGCAACACCACCACCACCACCACCACCAATAATAATAATAATAATAATAATAATAATAATAATAATAATAATAAATAAAAACGAAATGATGAAAAATGCCGTTGTTCACTGCCCACTGACAGATGTCAGACCTCCTCCTGAACCCAGACTGGCCAAGCTCCTGGGTGACTCCCCCCGGTTTATGTACTGGGCTTTGCATTCTGTGGTGTGGAAAATCCCTTTGGCCAGTTCAGGCCACCTGTCCTGCCTAAACTCCCTCCCAGTTTTTTGGGGTTTTTGCATACATCCTTACTGGCAGACCATGAGACAAGGGAAAAAACAGATAAACATTGTCGTCAGATAAATATGGCCTAACAAAACACAAAAAAAAATCAGTGAGTTATCAATACCATTCTCATTCTGAGCCCAAAACACAACACTGTAACAGCCACTGAGAAAAATTCCTTAGCTGAAACCAGGACAAGTATTTAGTTGCACAGCTACTTGCCACAATGTATTTCATACCTTTCTAGGCCATGCTGCTGAGGGATTTTCACCTATCACCAAAATCCCTGGGCTCAGGCGTCCCACAGTTTGAGTGGATTTCTGTCTGGATAACAGCACTCACTCCTTGTAGACATATTACTGTTTCTCAGTTTGATTAATTTATTGACAAGAAAGCACTGAGTGTTTGTAGAGTAATTTCACCCTCTTCTGTCTGCTTGTCAGGACCTACCACACTGCCAAAGGTTATTTTGAGGACCAGAAGGGAAAACAATTTGAGAGGAGCTAAAAGGAGCTGGAGGTCCAGTTGCAGTGGATTATATCTCATCATTTCTCATTGGTAGTGCTAGTTGCTTGGCCAGTGGGTGAACAAATACAAAAGCGACAAGCTCTTACTAGTTCCCTTAACATTGTATTTAACCTAATTTGCTGGACGTGTGCTTGATGTAGCTCAAATGAGTCTACTCCTTGAGAAGCTTGTTTCCTTAGTTCAAGATGTAGGGACACATGAAAGGAGTGTTTGAATGATAAAGGTTGCTACTTCAATTCTAGTGTCAACTATGTTGAAGCTGCATCATATACCACAACAACACAACATGTAGTATATACAACTGAAGAATTCCTTGAATATTAAGCAGTGCATGATAAAGTCAAAGAAAACTATAAACTAAACAAAAAGACTTTTTTTCATCATGACACAGGAAATATAAGTAACAGGCATGCATGCAAGATACCAAGTATTATATTTTTCACAGATGAAAATCTCAGAGATGAGTTGTTATTATTATTTTTTTAATAATTAGGTCTCCTATGTAATATACTGTCTCTTTGTATATATTTATAACCTGTAGAAAAGATGCTAAATTTCCTAAGGCACAACATTATCCTGAAAAATTCTTTTTAGCCCATGAGATTCAATCTAGTTTTATTTTTATTGTTCATGAAGTGAGTGGCCAAGACAAAGTTTTTAATGGAACCTCACAAAGATGATAAATGTACACCTGGAAGGGAATAATTTTAAAATTTGTATTATTGAAATTAATTAGAGTGCCCATGGTATATGGGGTGTTTTTTTAAACATTCTGAGCTTGACTGAGGATCTCCTGTTGAGCTAATTAGGGCTGAGTTGCCAAAGGCCAGATGAGTGAGACAGAGGCATGAGCCTGAGTTTCAAAATTACAGGCAGGGTAGTATATGTTACTATGGAATATTTCTCAGTGTACAGTTAGGTTGAAGACCAGCAAATATACAAAAATACTGCATATGTAATACAAGATTATACACTGTATATCACAGACACACAGAAAATACTGTAGTGCATATATATACTACATATGATATAATATTTTAGCTGTAATGCCAATGTGATATTTTAGTTTCAGACAAAAATCAGACAAAAACCAAAATAATTTTGTAAATTATGCTCTGGATATTAACAGCTTTTGCAATGCAACACATTTATTTGGCTCACAGATCTCCACAGTCAACTCTGCACAGCTACAGGGAACTAAGAAAAGATGTGAATCTAGGAAAATACTGCTGTAGTAGGGTGTATACACAGGTTGTATTAACAATATATGTCTGAATGTGTTCACATTTTCATGCTGGTTAAGAATGGCTGGTATGTATTAGTCATTAAAATGTGCTTCATTTGTCATGCAAAATAAACCATAAAAGATCTAGAAAAGGGTAATCTTGGTCCATTATAAAAATGTATATATGAAGAGTTTATGAGTAGATGTGTAACTTGAATCACTGTTAAAATAGAGTTGCTTTCAGTTCTCCTTTGACAAGAGAATGGGATTGCTTTTCTCCATCCTTTAAAAGAAGACAGACTCTCATTCATACAAACTGCTCATGCTTTGAGATCTAACAGAGCCGTGGGATATTTGCAAGTGATGAGGGCAGTGCTTGCTGGTGCCTGTTTTTACAGTCCATGCAGACTTGTGTTTTGCTGTTCCTCTGCTGCATTATCTGCTGAACTCTTGCTGCCTTTCCCTGTAGGCTTTTCCCCACCTCTAGGAGCTGTTACAGCTACTCTGCAGGAGAACTTGAGGCCCTTATATTTTTGCATTGCTGTGTTAACACATTTATATCAGTGGGCAGGAGACATGCTAAGAGCACCCCTCTGTTTTGCCTTTTGCTTATCTCTGGCTTGCTCTTGCTTGCCCTTTCCAGTAATTGCAAACCTTCAAGTTCATTGAAGAGAGACTGTGAAATCTGAGAGATAGAGAACAGCTAAAAGGCCAGGGACCAGCATGGCCAGCAGTTGCAAAAAGCTAATTTATTTCTGTGACTCTGTCACCAGTTAGCTGTGTAACCTTGAGGAAGTTGTTTTTATCATGTAGCCTCCGAGAGAAAGAGGAGGGAGCTGCAGAACTGCTGGCTCAAACGATGTGATAGCACAAACCCTGAAGCAGAGCAATGTGATTGCTATCACCACATCTCAGCAGCACAGACAACCCCCTGATTGCTGCAGCCGGGGGTGGGAAGCTTGGAGCTCAGAGCAGGGATCGTGTTGGTGAACTGTAGCTTGCAGCAGTGCAGCCCTGTGCCAGGGTAGCCTGGCAGGGTGACCTGTGGTGAGCAGCTTCCCTTGCTGAGGAGGTGTAGTGCAATTAATTATGTCCAGGCTCTCTGCCACAAAGTAATAGGCTTAAAAAGCAAACCACTGATCTGTACTAAAGTTCCAACAGCTTTGTTGCACATCTGAGAGTTATGTTTAGTTGACACATGTGCCAGGGGTAACAAACAGACAGTTGTTGCAAATATTTTCTTCCTTTGCCTTACCGTAACCTATGATTCTCTAAAAGCTACAGTAGTAATGTGTTCTGCTGCTTCTTTGCACTTTCGCCGGGGTATCACTGAGCAGAGATGATTATTAAGATAGTCATTACTTTTTCTGAGTTGCCTCCCTGTGAAACCTGGGGAACAGGGGGGCTTTGCCTGGGCATGCAGCCATGCCCCACTTGGTGCACCCTCTGGTGCTGACATGGCAGTCAAGAGAGGTTTGCTTGCTCTGAACAAAAGCAATAACCTTAGCAGCATGGCACACTCCTTTAGGATTCCCTGGAAGACTGAATTTGGATAGACAAGATGACACTGCCATTAGCTTTCGCTAACAAAATCAAAGTGCTCATAAATTATCTTCTTGGTAGCAAGGCCATAGGAATGAATTCATGTGTCAGAGTATCTGAGCTATAGATTTTTTAAAACCCAGAGGAGGAATCAAAACCACTCAGAGATCTTCCTCTGGGTGCCAGGAAGTCCAGCCAGGCTGAGGAGGGCATACCTGGCCTTGGCCCTCCCCATGGGATACAGGGACCAGCAGAGTCAAGGGGTGGGGTGTGCCATGTTCTGAAGGACTTTATTGGGGTTGTGGTCCTGTCTCCCAGGCTGCATTGGTGCATTTGGGTGAGGTCAGCAATTAAAGCTGTAGGCACAAGTGAAACTGAGGGGCAGGGGCTGGGACAGCACACTCCCTCACACCTCCGGAGGGGAAGAGGGGGGGAAATGACAGTGCTTCCTCTGTATAGAGAGATATCATCCACTGCCACCATACAGTCAGGATCAGTTGCCTGAAAAACAGAGACCAATTTTTCTGGTTAATGAGTAATTAACAAAGTCTTTCAAATGCTGACTTTTCCTCAAAAGAAAATAATAAAGCAAAACAATGCAAAGAGGTGGATAATACCTGCTCTGAGAAGGAAGTCCTGCCATCTTAAGGGAGATCACAAAAGGGGAACAGAGCCTTGACTGTCTTGCAATCAGGTTGGCAACTTGGGAAACACTATGAAAGCTGAAGGCACCAAGCAGCCAAATGGTCAGAGCACTGGAATTGTACACTAAACAAGAACACTGTGTCATGTTTGTACAGAGAATCAGCTTTCCACAGGCATATGTGTGATGACAGCCTGTGCTTCCCAGAGGTGTAGGAAAAGCTGGTGTCTTAACTCTTCACAGCATTGTTCAGAAAATCAGAATAAGAAGATATTTTCATTCTTTGTTTTCAGTTTCTTTCTCCTGTTTTAGGTTTCTCCCACATAACCTTCATGATCTCTCTCCTTTTTTCTCTGCCACTGGTGGTAGGCCAGCTGCATACAAAAGAGCATTTTACAATACTTAAATAACGATTTCTTCAGAACATTGGTGAGTCAAAGCAGGCACAGTAGTGTTCACTGAAAATGCTGGGGATGTTTGCTGGTTATTAAATGCATATGCGTGCCACTCTAGAGCCAGTGGGCTGCTGCAGTGGCTGCCCAGACAATACTGTCCTACCAGGTCAGCTGGGAGCCTGGAGAGCTTTGTGGGGGCTTTGTTAGTGCCGAGCAGTGCAGTGTGTGGTGAACCCCCGCATATTATTGTTGTGCTAATGTTTACTTGTTTAAAAGAACGTTTAAAAGAACTCTTAAATGGGGGTTTAATTTTGTCAGGACTGCTATTACCTTCTGCATTAATTGAGTACTAACCAATTCTGATTAATACGCTCATTGACATTTATCTGCTGAGTGGGAGAGCTAGAAATGCACAGGGTTTTAGCAGGATAATAGCTGGGTTCCTGTGAGTTAAACCAAAGGCTTTCCACCTGCTAGTAGGTGTCTAGTTTCAGATGGCTATTCCCACTGACTTAGCACTGAGAAATGTGGATGGAAATACCTAAGCACTAAAATAAACCTTAATTTGAATCATCAGGATCCTGTTCAGCTGGTACCACATGGGCAGTGAAGGTATAGCAACGCAGCTCACAAAACCTGAATGGCCAGCATTCAAAGTGGGAACTGACCACAGAGACAGATGTACCTTCTCATGCAGAAGTCCGGCTGCACAGCTCATCTGGGGCAAATAGGCTTCAAATATACTACCCACAGCAAAATGTAAGGTGTAAGGTGGAATGGTGCCATACTGCTGCATCACAGACTTCTGTGCATGTAGATTTCATCTCAGAAATTGGAGTTTTCTGGCTAGATCGCAAGTAATCATCTTGAGTGGTTGTCACAACATTGCTTTTCTCTAAATAAATGTCCTCCATATGTAAGTTAGATAAACACTCCAGGTCTTACGACTGTGGGGTTCCTGAGCGTGATATTTTCTCAGTCTCACTGAGGTTTATTTTATGAGGACTATCATTCACTTGTTGTGATTCCTCTACATCTCTGATGTTTTCAGGACTGTTGATGTTGTTCTGGGTGAACACCATAGGTATTGCAGTGAGCTGTTCAGTGACAACAGTGATGGGGATTTAAACTTTCTATTCTGTAATGAGAGGGGTACAATAAAAAGCATCCCTATAACCCTTTGTATGAACACTGCTTGATGACATTCTGAGGGACTTTTCTGCCTCAATTTGCCTCTAAGTCCTATGAGTCATCTTGTCTGACCCAAGTTCCTGGTGGGATGTGAGGGGTTTTTTTAATACTACCTGCAGAGAAATTATTTCTTTTAAAAGGCTCAACAAAATTATAAAGAGAAGAGTTGATCAGATAAAATCACCTGCTCAAATGAATTATGACAGCAAAGTTCAAAGAAGAGCTCTGGTGTGGACATTATGGCGTTCATGATGAGACGTACTAGGAACACTCTATGATTTATATCTGGATAAATGCTTCTATTTTTCTCCCCACTGAAAGGGATGAGGAATTTGTATTTACAAACAAACTGTGGGTCTTGCCAGTAGATAGATAACACTGAGAGATAAAAGAAACAATGGAGAGGATTCCACTGATTGATGAATGGAGAGAGATTTGCATTTACAAACAAACCAAAGGTCTACTGATAAATAAAACTGAATTTTGGAAGATGAAAAGAGCCATAAAATTCCATAAGGAATTCCACTGAGTGACACAGGGAATTATACATTAGAGGGGGTCGTAGGCATTCTGGGAAGTCTGCACCTCTCAAATACCTCAGCCAATGGGGAAAGAGAGAAGGGCCTGCAGGTTGCGAAATTAGGATAAAAGGGAGGCTGCTCCTCCAAAATTCGAGAGGCCCCAGGGGAAATGCCACACGGCCTCTCCCTTTATTTGAATAAAGTTACAGGACTCCTCTGTCTCCTTTTTGGACATAAACCTCTGGTTTACGTGGATTAATTTCCTCACATCATTGGAGGGGATTTAAATACAAGGAATTTACTTTTAATGCAACCCTATACTTCTGATCATACCCTGAAGTTATCTTACTCTTATGGAAAATAATAGGCAGATGTACCCATCACAGCTGATATCAGATGATGCATTAGTAAAAGATGAAAACCAATCAAAAAAACCCAACCAACCAAGAAAAACAAACCACAAAACCAAAAGACACCATTTGACTTCGGATTAATGCAAATATTCAAAAATTATTTGGTATAAAGATGTAAAAAAGGTCTTAACAAATACCAAGCATAATTCCTTTCGTCAGATGTTCAAACATAAACGTAAACAACTTGCCTATCGTACACCTCTCTGAAATCACTGTTGTTAGGTTATTGTATGTGGAGCAGCCTAATGGGCTACAAGTGCAAGATAATAGAAGCAGAACAAGACAACTGCCCAAAAAGTCAGACCTACATTGCAGGAAACGGAATCAATGCATACTTTTAAATTTGGAAATGTAACTTAAAATTCACAAGACAAAAGTATTCTTCAAACTGAACTAGTTTCCTTCTTGCTTCTAACTCTGTGCACAGTACAGGAAAGAGGGATGTTTCACTTTCTCTGTCTTTCTAAGGAAAATCAAACTGAAAGGGGTAATTCTGACCCTCTACAATCAGCAAGTACTCACAGTTGGAGAAAACTGGGGAGCTTACATGATTCACAGTCTGCATGTCACTTGGTCATTAGAAACTCCAGAAGATATTGGGGTATTTATTAATGTCTTCTATTATAATCACACTTATTTTATCTTTCTTTCTGTATTTTAAGAACTGCTGTGTGGTAAAAGCTGAATATCTGTTAGCTGGAAATATAATTAGATGTCTCATAATGTTATGTGAAATCCATAAGTTATTTACCAGAGTAGGAGAAAGAAATAAAGATTTTAAATGTGGAAATGAGAGAACACAAAGTTTAAGAAGTTGAAACAAGGGTTTCAACAAAGCAGTTACTTCAGGGTGATGGTTGGTAATAGGTTTGGGTGTGTTTTCTCTGTTTCATTGGCTTTGAGTGCAAAAAGGACAGTGCTCCGTATTTTTTAAGATCTGTACTCTAGGTATTATTGGTGAAATATCTTGGCATTGTTTCAGAAACTTAAGACAGAAAACTGTAGAATAAATGCATATGCGAGGGCCATTTACTGTAATGAACAGCACTATAATAAAAGTTCATTCTCAAATTAAAATCTGAAAAGATGAAAACCAGTGGGTCTTGAAAGTACTAAGGAATAGAAAATTGAATAAGTTGCAAATAATGATAATTCTGTGGCTATTTTTAGAAAGTGATTTGAAACTGTAAGGATAGTGATGAGAAGTGATGAGACTGTTTGAAAGTCAGTAATATATTGTGTTGAATAACCTTAGAATAAAAGATTGCTTTACTAAGAACCTGATGTAATTAGGTGTCCTGGGGTGATGGTGTGAGGCTCCTTTATTCCGTAACCCTCTGCTTACTGCCCAAAGTATCTGTACCTTTAGGTGGGCCCGGGGTGCGGGGCTGGAGCCGCGAGGCCCCAGGTGCGGGTCGGTTCAAGGGCTCAGCCCAAGGGCCCTGGGGCAGCGGCTCCCGGCCGGGCTGGGGGAGGAGCGCACCGGCGACGCTCTCTCTCTCTGTCTCTCTCTCTGTCTCTCTCTCTGTCTCTCTTTCTCTCTCTCTCTCGGGTTTTATTTGTTCTTGAGGTTTAGAAAAAGGTTTTGTTTGTTTTCCCCTTTTTCTCCCCCTGACCTCCCTGCTCTCCTTCCTTTATCTCCGGCCCAGGGCCTGTGGAGTGGCCCCGATGGGCCTGCGGGATGGCTCCGCCGGTCCGAACCCCAACGAAGACCAGGCCAGTGGGCGACGGAACACAAAGATCCACCAGCATCGCCTGCTGTGAGGAGGAGGACCGGCGCTGAAGAAGAGTCAAAAGGTTTCATTCCATCTGCCCTTCTCCAGCAGCCTTTTGTGTGGACTCCCCTTCCCGGAGGCTGGGGGGGACCACTTAGCTGTTCCTTACGGGCATTCTTTACTTTTTTTCCCTTTTGTTTTCCCAGTTTTGTTTTGTGTTAATTAGTAGTTAAGAAATTTTTTTCCACTTTCATTACTTTTGTTAATTTTTCTCTTTGGTGGAGGAAAGGGGGAGGCTCTTTTCCCTTGGGAGGAGGTGCTCATTCCAGAGTGTTTCCTCCTAAAAATTTTTCTCTAAAATCGGGACATTAGGTTTCATATAGAAGACTGCATATTTTGTGTGTCCACCAGTAGTATTCGCAACATAATCACAGACTGCAGCTGTCAAGGAATGATTTGGGACACTTTTCTGTAAACCAAGGAAGAACAGAATAGAAGGTATGACACTTCAGGATCTGCCAGGCCAGCCTTTTCAGTCTGCTTTGCCTTTGCCAAAACTTCTCTGTATCCCAGTGTTCATGTCAAGAGTAGAGGTCACACCTGAAGACTTGTCTCACCTAACTCTAGGTCAGGGCACATAGATTTTAAAACACAAATAAGAGCTGTGAGTTGAAGCATAGCATTTGAAGTAATGTTCTGCCAGTGCAGCTGTGCTCCCAAAGAAATTGCATTTGTTGTGATTTCTCTTTGAGAATAAAATTTCAGCTGAGTTACTCTGATTTAGATAAATGACCTTTGTGCTGCTTCCACAACAGGTGCTGAGCAGTGGGGAAGAATTATTTGGCAGATTCAAGAGAAGCGCAGCCTGTGACTTCAGACCTCTGAGATCTTGACCTTTCTCATCAGTTGGCTGAACATTTGCATGATTCCAGGGTTAGAAAGTTGCCTTCTTATCTATGAGAGATTTCTCACTGCAGAGCTATCATTTCCTTGAGTGATCTCCTTCGTCTGAGATGAGCTCTTCGTACCATGCTAGGCTCAGAGACTTGCTGTTTCCTTGGAAAGGAAAAACCTCCACAAACAGAACATAATTCAACAGCCCATAACTTCTCAACTATCCACTTTAGTACCTACTTTTTCCAGTCCTGTGCTTGACTACAGCAAGTACAGGGTATCCTGTACTGCCTGTCTGCCTCCTGACCCTACAGACCCTGGGCAATCATGTCCCATAGTATCACTGATATGAATATGTAGACTTCTGGGAAGGTCTGATGATCTGTTCTCCTGTTACAATCTGCCTGAGATCTATTCTTTCAGGAATACTTGGGGGTTGGGAAGACTGGCTGACTCATCTATAGTTTCAATTTTCTATTTATACAGGGCTAATACAGAGAAGGTACTGGAAAATTCCAGTTGTCTTTCTCCTGAGCAAAGTCAAAGCCTGACTGTATGCCACAGACAGCAACCATAATGCAAACCTAACATACATAGTCCACTGTGAGTAAACTGTGTGCACATCATTGCTTCCCATCAAAATGATTACAGTCAATAAGTCTAATGATGATAGACTCAAGGCAGCTCACATAGTATCTGGAAGCTGCCATCAGGTGCTTTCTTGTCACAAGTTCAGCTGATAGCATCCATTTTAGAAAACTTTATCACCAAAATCTGTATATCTCATTAAAACCTCACATTATTATATAAAAGGCCAGCTCTACTCTGTCTTTTGGCAATGATGAGCAAGTCTCACTCTCCAGCTGAATAGTCTTTTGGCGAATTGAGATCGCCTTCTAATTCATCTAAATATTCAGACCTGAGAATAGCACAAAGACAGCACTTCTGAGGATAACTAATGATATTTCATAAAATTCAAATTCTGGCCATCTACCAGCATTCATTTTGCTAAATCAAAGCGCAGTGTTCCTTTGTGAGCTGATCTGATACTAAAACTGAATGCAATTAGAGGCATGCTGAATAGTTTACCAGAAATCAAGGTCTCCCCTGACTCTGTAAATATTTCAGACTCATTCTAAGAGAAGAAAAATAAAACCTTAACTTCTGTTGCCATGTCCAAACTGTCAACATCACAAATTATAGTGGGATAAATAATGTGTGAACTTATGTCCTGTCAACCCCTGCAATACAGATTCTTCCTTACTTAATGATAAAATCAAGGAAATTTTTCTATTTGTCACTATGGAGTAACCTATTGGAAACTATCTAGTGCCTGTCACTGTATAGGACTACGCATACAGATATGTCAAAGACCTGCTAAACAGCAATTTATTTGGTGCCTGTACACTGTATTTCTTTCTTTTGGAAATGGAAAAGAATGTGTCTTGCAGACACATAACCTGATAGTGATGCCTTTTTACTGGTCTTAGGAAATAAAAGCTCAGACACAGTTAGAGGGTTGGGGGTTGTTCACCTCCGTATTTTAATAGGATCCCATTTGATGGTTTCTGCCGTCCAGGTAGAAGGCGTCGCAAAAGCCCTGTCCCTCCCAGTTGGGTATACAGTTAAAGGCTCTACACATTAGCATATCTAACAAGAAGGCCCAATAAGGGGTTTGGGTGGGCTAACTTCTAGTTTACAGAATCTGTCCTACTAGGAGACATTGAGTGCTTACGACAATAGAGTGTTTGGTCTTCTAACTCTGTGTAGTTTCTGGGGTATTTAGTCTCCCGGCCTACTAAACACCATGAAACTGGGCTAAGTTATCACCTAAAGCATCACAAGTATGCATGCTAATACTTGTGAACAGAGGGAACTGTGTAAGAAGTATTTAGGAGAAAAGCGAAAACTCCTTCAGGCATCATTTCCCCCCTTTTAGAGACTAACAAGACTCTACTTTGTCTAGTCTGTACTCTACCTTACTCGATTCTACGTTACCCACAGTATCAGTTTACACAACCGGCCGACACACAGGCTACTACACAGATGGTAACTACAATTACAGCTACTATAAATGTTTCTTTTATCCAGGCCCAGTTTGGTAACCATGAGGTAAGGGTGTCAAAGATCTGGTAAAATTTTAAGGTGTCATTTTTGGAAGCTATTTCATGCAAAATTTGAGTTCCCCTCCAAATTTCATTCACATCTTTTTTAACCCTTCCACTTTGGTCCACATAAGAACAACAGGTGGTATTAACAATAGCATACACACCTCCTCGTGTGGCCAGTATGAAATTGAGAGCTATCCTGTGCTGCATAACTGCACGGGACATACTGTCAACTTCCTCCTGTAAGGCTGAAATTGCATCTGCAGCATGCCTTTTGATACGTTCAACAACACCTGAGATGTTTACAATTGTGTTCTCCAATTCTATCACTCCGTAAGAGGGAACAAGAGCTCTGACTATACTATGGAAAAGTGTGGGACGCTCTATGAGGGGATTAAGAGATCTTCTCATTCTCTTGTTTGGGTTTTCAAGATGGTAAATGTCGCGCTCGCCGGTGGTCTGGGTCAGTCAGCTGCCCACCAAGCTTTAGGCAGCAGCCCCTCGGCGATTACGACTGAGTGTCCCTGACTCTCAAGAGCTCAGGTCCACTGGCGTGGGGAGTGCTGTTTCCCTAGCTCTTGGGCTGTGTCTCCCTGTATGGTAGGCTGGGTTACTATTTAGCTGGAGTAGCAGAGGAGGGATCTCTCACCAGGGAGTGAAAGAGATACAAAGACAGAGGGTCGTTTGTACTCTGGGCGTCCGAGGTCGAGAGACCACGAGCTCTCGGTGCACCAGACTTTTATTCTGAGGGAATAGCCAATCAGCATCAGACTCAGGGGAGGAACCAGGGAGGGACAAAGGCAGTAAGGGCCAACTGGGATTAGAGAGGGAAGGAGAGGGGATAACAGACATAACAGTAAACAAACCATCAACCGTATATAAGAGAATCTTCTAGAACTGAGGGATGATGGACACTTGATGGGCAGGTGGTCAGTCCAATAGACATGGGGACGTTCAGCCCCTTGGAAGCCCAGCCCCTCTCTGGGGCAAACCACCGTGAAACCACACCCCAGGGGTGTCCTCAGTCCCGGGAGCTTTTTCCCCATGACTTCTTGTTTGGGAAGGGGCTCCCTGAAACCCTGACCACTGCCACAGATAAAATATTGTTATATTTGGGACCACAGCCCCAGGGGCACAAGCCTGATCTTTATTTACAGGCAGGATTTTCCAGGCTTCATCACCACATATCCAATACAACCCCGTCTCCACCCTGTCAATTTCATTTTTGCCGCAATCCTTGGGTCTATTATCTCCTTGAATTTGGTGTGACTACAATATGGAGGAAGAATGGCCTCTCCTGTGGTATTTACCACTGCACAAGGAACAGTATAGTTCCCAAGTTCTATCAAGCCACTCAGGGGTATAGGGGGCAAAAGGGTACTATCAGTTGGTTCCCACCTTTCAGTATGGTTTTTTTCCATTAGAATGCCAATTAGTGGCCAGTGACCACTCTCATCTAGAGGTGGTATCTGGTTAGAGATCCAGCAATTGCTCTTATTAAGGACACATTTTGGACCACAGCCTTATGTAAATCATGGGACAAACCCTGAATCATAGTTACCATTTGGGCAGATAACAGACATCTAAAGAACAGTTTAAACCGCATCCTTCTGATCTGTATCAGTCTCTGTTTTCTTGATGGTTTCGGGAGCAGAAGCCTTCTTCGCTCTGGAATAGTGGATCCATGGTCCCTTGCCAGCAACTTTGACTGTAGTGAGGGTGGTCAGCAAAACTTGGAACGGTCCTTTCCACTTGGTTTGCAAGGGGTCACCGTCCCACCATTTGATGTAGACTCAATCTCCAGGCTGGAACCGATGAGCAGGTATGTCCAGTCCTATTGGCCTGGACAACACGACAAATCTCTGGAGCTTCTGCGAAGTGGAACTCAAAGCCATTAAGTACTTCTGTAAATCAGCTTTACCTTTCACATGAATTTTCCATGGGAGATGTGGAGCTTGATAAAGCCTGCCATATAGTATTTCATAGGGACTTATATTGTCCCTTCACCTTGGCTGTATGCGGGTTATCAGCAAGGCTATTGACAGGGCTTGAACCCAGGTCATGGATGTCTCTTGACAAATTTTACAAATCTGGGTTTTGAGGGTTCCATTCATACACTCAACTTTGCCACTTCCCTGAGGTCTGTAGGGTGTGTGCAGGTCCCAGGCAATTCCCAGAGCCCTGCTGACTTACCCAACTACCGTCACAACAAAGTGTGGTCCCCTGATGACATTCCCAGAGGAACCCCAAATCTTGGAATTATATGATTCAGCAAGGCTTTCACTACTTCTCTTGCTGTTTTGGTGTGACAGGGGTAAGTTTCAGGCTGTCCACTGAAGGCGTCAACCAGCACCAGTATATACTTGCATCCCTCTTTGCGTGGCATCTCAGCAAAATCTATCTGCCAATAATCTCCTGGGAGATCTCCTGTTTTTGTCACCCCTAACACAACTTGTTTGCTCGTGTCAGGGTTGTTTTTACTATGGGTATCACACTTGCTGGTTATAGATTGTACAATAACCGTCATCCCTTTCCCTATCACTACCTTTCTAAGATGTTTTAAAAGATTTTCTGTTCTCCAGTGAGTACTTTCATGCTCTTGCTGGGCTATTTCTTGAAGGAGGAAGGGTGGAACTACCACCTGTCCCATTGAAGTAACAGCCCACCCCCCTTCTTTGACCTCAGCCTTAAGATAGTTGATAAATTTGTGATCCCCCTGATCGTATTTTGGGGTAAACCCTGACAAATCTATTTCTTTCTGTGGTATCACTGCAAATGCCTTTTTCTGCAACCCCTCTTGCTGCTTCATCAGCGAAGTGATTTCCTAGTTCAGGGGCTTTCTTCCCTTTTTGATGACCTCTGCAATGCATGATAGCTACTTCTGTTGGCTTCCAAATACTCTGCAGAAGTGCAAGAATCTGTTCAGCATGCTTAACCTCATTACCTTGAGCAGTCAGCAGGCCATGTTCCTTCCAGATAGCTCCGTGGGCATGAACAACACTGAAGGCATATTTGGAATCAGTCCAGATTTTCCCCTTCTTTCCCTCACTCAGTTCTAGAGCCCTTGTTAGTGCAATGAGTTCAGCTTTCTGTGAAGATACATCTGGAGGCAAAGCTTTTGCCTCTATGACTTTATCTGCAGTGGTTACAGCGTAGCCTGTCATTCTCTTACCATTTCTCGTGAAGCTGCTTCCATCAGAATACAGCTCCCAGTCTGGGCTCTTCAGGGGAAAGTCCTTCAGGTCTGGTCTGCTGGAATAAGTCTCCTCTATAGTATGTAGACAATCATGTTCAGGGATGCTGTCAAGTAATGTGGATGACAAAAACATTGCAGGGTTTACCACAGATGTTGTTTTCAGAGTAACATCATCCTGCTCCAGCAACACAGACTGATATTTCAGCATTCTGCTAGGAGATAACCAGTGATCCCCCTTTTGTTCCAGCACAGTTATTACTGCATGGGGTACATACATGACAATGTGCTGCTCCTGTATTAGGAGGACAGTTGCCTCCACAGCTTTCAGGCATCCTGGCCACCCTTGACTGTCTAGCTGTTTTGAAAAGTAGGCTACAGCTCTTCGCTGGTCCCCAAGGTGCTGTGCTAGTACTCCCAGAGCAACATTCAGTCGCTCGTATGTAAAGAGTTCAAAAGGCTTAGTCAAATCCGGCAGCCTCAAGGCTGGGATTGATATTTAGAGAACGTTTCAACTGTTTGAAGGCAGCCCTTGCACTTTCTGTCCATATGTTTGTTCCCTTTTTGGCTGCCTTAAGGACCTCATACAGAGGTTTTACCAGCAGTCCATAATTTGATATCCATAGGCGACACCAACCTACCATTCCCAGGAAGGCTTGCATTTCTCTCACAGTGTGGGGCTCTGGAAGGCAACAGATGGCTTCCTTCCGTTCTTTGCTGAGTTGTCGGTGTCCATGGAAAATCTCCAGCCCCAGGTAAACTACTGTTTCCCTGGCAATCTGGGCCTTCTCTCTCGAGACTCGATAACCACTCTCACCCAAAAAGTTCGATAGACTTACGGTTAGCTGGATACACTCATCTTGCATTCTGGTTGCTACTAGGATGTCATCAACATACTGAAGAAGAACTCCTGGCTCCTGTTTCCTCCCGTCCTCCAGTTCCTTTGCCAGCTGGTTTCCAAATAGGGTTTGGCAATTTTTGTAGCCTTGTGGCAAGACTGTCCAGTTGAGCTGGGTCTTTCTCCCTGTTTCAGGATTTTCCCACTCAAAGGCAAAAATTTGTTGGCTATCCTTGTGCACAGGAATGCAGGAAAAGGCATCTTTGAGATCTGAAACAGTGAACCACCCTAATTCATCTGTTAGTGTAGTCAAAAGTGTGTAAGGATTGGCTACAACTGGATATATGTCCTCTGTTATTTTGTTAATCTCCCTTAGATCCTGCACTAATCGAAAACTCTTACCATCTGCTTTCTTCACTGGTATAATTGGGGTGTTATACTTGGATTCACATTGTACTAGCAACCCGAATTTGAGAAGCTTCTCAATTATAGGTGCTAGTCCCTTACGGCCTGCTAATTTCAAAGGGTATTGGTTTTGCCTTACCGGTGTCGCTCCTACTTTGAGTGTAATACTTACAGGTTCAGCTCTTTTGGATCTGCCAGGGGTATCATTGGCCCATACTATAGAACTGACAGCATCTTCGATTTCTTTGGGAATTCCTCCATGGCATTCCTGTATAAGAACAGCTGCTGCTTCTACAAATTTAGATTCAGGAATTATAACTTTCACCCCCCCGTCTTTGGAAAATTTAATTTCTGCCTCTAATTTCTCCAATAAATCTCTGCCCAATAATGGCATTGGTGAATTTGGCATATACAGGAACTGGTGTGTCACCCAGTGTTCTCCCAATTTGAATTTTAAAGGTTGGAAAAAAGGCCTTGTTTCACTTATGCCAGTAGCTCCTACCACATCTACAGTCTCTTGGCTCAGTTTACCTTTTAAAGTATTTAATACAGAATAGGTCGCCCCTGTGTCAACCAAAAATTCAACATCCTCATTTCCCAGATCAACTATAACTGAAGGATCCGCTGGCGGAGATGCCTTTGGTCGCTATCATCATCCACAGCTAGTTCCGGAGCTGGCGCTGTCCTTTTTTTTTGTGCTGGACACTCATTTTTCTAGTGTCCCTTCTGCTTGCAAATGGCACATTGGTCCTCAGCTAGAGGAAAACAGGAACCCTTCTGTGGTGAGTTGGATGACTTTCCCTTATCGAGATTTTTCTTATGGTGGAGCTTATTCTGTTTGTCCTTATCTACTGAATCCCTGTTCTGATATACCTGCCAGGTTATTTCCAACATTTTACTTATATCCTGTAACCCCTTCATCTTTTGCAGTTTTTTCCTTATGTCATCTGCAGACTGGCCCATAAAAATGTAGGCCAGCTGGAACTTCTGATCAGGTGCATCAAGGTTCAGAGTTGTGTATTTCCGTGCAGCCTCTTTAAGTCTATTGAGAAACTCTGTAGGAGTCTCGTTTGAATTTTGTTTGATCTCGTATAATTTAGAAGAATTCACTGCTTTAGGAATGCCATATCTCAACCAATAGACCACCCATTTCTGAAACTGCTTTAATTTTGCCATTTGCTCAGGAACACTGGGATCCCAGCCAGGGTCAGAGAGTGGATATATGTCACGAGGCATCCCTTGGAGAGTTCCAGCTGCAATTTGGGCCTGTATAGCATCTATGGCAGCTTTATTAACCGTCTCCCTTTCTGTGCTATCTAGTAATTCATTCAGCATCACATTCAAGTCTCCCCAAACAGGGTTTTGAGCCCTTATAGCCCTCTCTACCCGTATGGCTACTTTCTCTGGGTTGTCACTATACTTTCCAACTGAGTCTTTCCACAGCTGTAGCTCTGTGAGAGAGAATGGTGTCTTTATATAAATCACTCCCTGGTTTCCCACAGCCTGTCTCAGAGGCACTTCTAGAGCAGGCCCTTCCCTTCCCCCATCATCTCTTTTTGATCTCGTGCGCCCTGCAACTCGACTAGCAGCACCTATAGCTTATTTTTCCCCTCCTCCTGCCACCCTCCTCTTGGGGACCATCTGTATCCAAATCATCCCATTCAGTTTTAATCCCACCACTGGCAGAACGGTGGAGGGGGAATCCGGGATGGTTGTCTCTGTCCCCCCTTTTGGAAAAGTAATTTGGATCAGGGACGTCCCATCCGCTTCTGGTCAGGGTGGCTTTGCCCCTCTCCCCGATGCTGGAAGAGCGGCGAAGCTGAGATCGTGGATACCTCCACTCATACCAGGTTCTGGCCAGGTTGGGGGGCAGGAGCCAGCTGGGCTCTGCTCCCAGTCTGCGCTCATGCCAGGGGCAGTCAGGAGCCGGCAACCAGCCAGCCCCACCTCCGGCCCTTTGCCCACACCCTGTGTGGTTGGGGGGCGGAGGCCAATCGGCTTCCACTCCCAGTCTGTGCCAGCCCCCTGGGCAGTCAGGGGGCGAGGGCCAGCCGGCCTCTGCTCCCACCCTGTGCCCACCCCCTATGCGGTCGGGGGGCGAGGGCAAGCCCACCCGCTCCCCCACCCTGCGCCCGCCCCCTATTTGGTCGGGAGGTGAGGGCCAGCCATCCCCCTCCCCACCCCTTTCCCCATACCCAGTGGGGTTGAGGGGCCGGGGCCTGTCCGCCTCCCCCTGCCTCCGTCCCACGCCTGGCCCCCACATGGCTGGGGGGCCGGTCAGCCTCTGTCCTTGCCTCGCGTTCAGAGCAGGCAGGGAAGGGGGCGGTGGGGGTGGCAGCGTCGGCAGCGGCTGCGGCTGCAGTGGCGGTGGGGGCGGCGGTGGCAGTGGTTGCGCGCCCCCATCGCCCGCCCCCATCTGCACTGGCTGTAGTGACAATGGTGGCACAGGGGGCGACCCCCCCATGCCCATACGCAAGGCGGGTGCCACCATGTCCATGATGTCTGTTTCTTCTGTTCCGTTAGTCACTAGCTGCCTTCTCCTTCTCACCTTTCCTTTCCTTTGTACAGCCATCTCCAAACAGCCTTTCTGCACCTCATGCACCTCTTCTCTATTCAGTAGTATGGTAAAGAGTTCTGCATATTTTAACTCATCAAACCTGCGCAGAGCTTGCAGTTCTACCATTAGCTCTGTGACTATTTTGTTTTCCAGACTCCCGAAGCGTGGCCACACACTCTGTTCTGCTAATTTTAACATCGGCCAGACCCGTGTACAGAGTCTTATCAGCTCCTGTGTGTCCAGGGAGGTCCTCTTTCCAGTTAAATATTGCCAATTTTTCAATACCAGATCTAACAGAGAGTCTTCGGGGACTTGTTGTCACAATCCCCTAACACAAGCGGGGGTCATGATGGTTCATTACTTGAATCTCCGAGTGCAAAAGAAAACAGGGACAAATATTTTTGCTTTAATCAAAATCAAAATCAAAAGCAACTTTATTGAGTGCCAACAACACAATTATGTGAGAGAGGAGAGAGAGAGAGATACAGGGTCGGGGTGGGGGGGGGGGAAAGAAAGGATTAATAGCTACCACAGCATGATGAAGTCCTCGTTGTCCAGATCTGATGGATTCCGTCTCTTTCGTGGGGAGATCTCGTAGGGGTACTTTTTGAGTCTCTTTATAGTCTTTTTGAAAGTGAGCCGCAGGTAACCAAGAGATGAGGCAATCCTTCCAGAGGTGAGGGGCAAATGGCCAGGAGGTGTGGGAATAAGGACCATTGTTTCAGGGTGCAGGTGCAGCTGCACAAAACATAGAGTCCTTGTGCAGTCCTTTCCGCCCCGGTAGCCGAGCGGCATGGTCTCACAGGCATGTGTCAGCACACCTCTGCAGCACACCTCTGTGCCTGGCAGGCATTCCACCAGGATCTGGCCGGACTTCATTGTGCAAAAGTCCTTTTTCACCTTTTAGGGTTTCTGGGTTCTCAGCCCCTGCTTCTGTAGATGGTCGTGAGGCAGATGAGGGATTTCCGTCCAGACTCTTACACTTGTACATCCTCTGAAAACATACACACCATTTTACTTGTAAACAGAAAAACTGGCCAGAAAAAAACTGTCTCACCCTGGCAACTTACCTAGCCTGCAAACTACAACCACTAACTATTGGTAACAGCTTAAAAACGAGCTATAAACAGCAAAACTGGATGCACAAGAAAACTTCCTGCAGTTTTCTCAGCTGAGACTCAAACCCACGACTCCCAGGCTTTGCAGTTTTCTGATCAGCTCCTTAAACCACTAAACCACCTCGCAGTTGTGGTCCCAGGTGCCAACCTCCCATGGTTTAACTGGAGAGCACCCTCCCCTTACCATGATTTTGCAGGAATGGGGGTTAATTTCCCCCCACTTTAGAGGTCTCTCTGACCTCCTCCCTGCCCAACCCCCCAACCTCCCTCCTGGTGCAAGCACAATACCAAAACACGTCTCCCCCGGTTCCACTCACCTCTTTTCTGTGCTTTCGTGCGCTGGGTCCTAGAGCCTGGTCACAGTCTTGGACTGGCGCCTGAGCCCCATAGGGTGCCAGTGAAGGAGCTAGGCAAGATATTCACAGCCCAAAACTGCAAGTTTTTGGGGTCTCTATAGTCCCATCTGGGGTGCCAATGACTGATGCCTTTTTACTGGTCTTAGGAAATAAAAGCTCAGACACAGTTAGAGGGTTGGGGGTTGTTCACCTCCGTATTTTAATAGGATCCCATTTGATGGTTTCTGCCGTCCAGGTAGAAGGCGTCGCAAAAGCCCTGTCCCTCCCAGTTGGGTATACAGTTAAAGGCTCTACACATTAGCATATCTAACAAGAAGGCCCAATAAGGGGTTTGGGTGGGCTAACTTCTAGTTTACAGAATCTGTCCTACTAGGAGACATTGAGTGCTTACTGTGAGGAAAATAATCCATGAACACCAGAGGTTTATGTCCAAAAAGGAGACAGAGGAGTCCTGTAACTTTATTTTAATAAAGGGAGAGGCTATGGGGCATTTCCCCTGGGGTCTCTCAAAATTTTGGGGGATGCAGCCTCCCTTTTATCCTAATTCCTGGACTGCAGGCCCTGCTCTCATTCCCCATTGGCTGAGGTATCCGAGAGGTACAGACTTCCCGGAATCACCTAATACAGACACCCCTCCCACCTCTTTCCCCATGTATAATCCCCCCCCCCCCCCCCCCCATCTTTCCCAGAATGGTCCTTCTTGGTTCCTTTCATATTCCAACAGAGTCAGCTTTATTTATCAGTAGACCTGTGGTTTGTTTGTAAAATGTAAATTTCAATGGAATTCTCCCCATTGTTTCTTTTATCTCTAGGTGCCAGCCATATCTCTCAGACACTGTGAAGACAAGTTTCTTCATTCCTTTCATTATGAAAATAGAGTGTTTGGTCTTCTAACTCTACGTAGTTTCTGGGGTGTTTAGTCTCCCGGCCTACTGGACATCACAAAACTGGGCTAAATTATCATCTAAAGCATCACAAGTATGCATGCTAATACTTGTGAACATAGAGAACTGTGTAAGAAGTATTTAGGAGAAAAGTGAAAAATCCTTCAGGCTTCAATAGCATTAGCATGCTGTAAACTAGGGGTTCCCAGCTTTTTTTTTTCCTTAGGTAACACATTCAGTGGTAACTGTGGTCGTACATGGAGCCTGCCATTCACTGAACTTCCAGCCTGGGTGTGTGCCAAGCCTCTACCACTCTGAAGTGATATATACACTGCAGTCTGAAAACTCATTGCATATGCTGCATGTCCTGGTAAGCTTCCTTCATCACAAAACAAACAAAAAGATTACAAAAATAAGTCATATGGGAGAATTATGCAAATGTGGAGCATGGTGGTTATTATTAATCAGCTCAATGTTGATTTACAAATGTACTCCATATCATCAGGGAACTTTTGAAAGCAATTTTGGGTGAATTGGAAAGATTTAGCCAATAGCTATATGTGGTTTCTCCTTCCCAAACCTGATTTCTTCATAATTACAGTGGCAATGACAGCCTCTCTGCTTTATTGTTCTTCCCCTAAAAATACCCCTTTGAAAACAGATTTCTTTGTTGTGTCACCTTTTTTTCCATAAAAACAAGAAGCTTTCCTTTGCTATTTTTTGGTAGGAACGTTGTAATGTCCCATTAACTTCCTTGTAACAAGACTGACATTTGATAACCAGTGGCTCCCCATAAACAGCATGGTCTGAGAATCTTAGAATCACTTTGTCCTTTGGAATCTGTTTATTTTTGATAGAATAAATATGCAAAACCCAGAGTCTTCCAGGGTATTCCTAACAGAAGAAAAATTTGGCATTTTGGTTAGGCTGTTCTGTGTATTTCTGCTCTTCACAAGTGTGCACACAGTCCTGTCTGCTTGAGGGTGGGAAGAATCAGACACCCCGAGCTCCAGCTCTGCCTCCAAGATTCTGGCAGCTGTCAACCTGAGTCAGAAGTGTGTTTAGTGTTCTTGCAGTAGCAGAGGTTTGAGGGTCTTTTCCTTATTTGTTTCTAAACTCTCTTTCTCAGCATTGTATATGTATCATATACAAGAAAATATATAAGAAAAGGGAATCCAGAAAGTAATTTTCCTGTGAAATGTAAATTCAGACATGGGCATTCATGTTTTGACCAGACACATGCACTCTGTGTTTCAGCTGCTAAAGACTGGGTAATGGCCATGGCAAAACCTGTTCCTTAGAACTGCAGAAATTAAGCAAGGCTATCCTTATCCTTGGGAGTCAGGTAATGCAGTATCCAGCTCCATTGTTGTTTCTTTTTAGCTTCCTCTCTACATGACTGAGAATGGCTGCAAGACCTAAAAAGGAAGAATCCAGTGCATGGAAATCCTCAGTGTTTGAAAGAAAGGTGTTAAGGAACTGTAAGCTCTGATTGCTGCTCTAGTTGCCAGTCCTTAACACTTCATTGCCTGTCAGAGGTGACAACAGAGAATCTCACATGGATCTGACTCTCCACCACACGATTCTGTATTTGAGAAAACTTTCAGCGGAACTTCTGAGCAGGTATAAAAGGAACAACTATTTTTTTAATTTTCCAGAAGACCTTTAGGATCCTTTCCAGCCCATTCACCCAGGTTCAGTTTTCTAGTGCACCTGAATGGATGTCCCAACAGGCTACCAACAATGTGAATGCTGAAACTCAGAATAGGTAAAACCGCATGTTAATACCTAGGCTGAGAAACAAAGCAGGTTTCTTCACTTCTCATGTCCAGTGAGAAGTGTTTACACATGGAGTTGTTTCCTATGTTCAGAGGATTAAAAGGATCTGTATCTTCTACCAAACAGCCTGCTTTTGTTCAATGCAGAAATTGAGAAGTTGCCCTCCATTCTTGTATACAATTCCTTACTACTCATTCAAGACTAGTTGTGCTATTTCAGCTGCTGGCGAGGACAGCATGGGGCAATAAACAAGCTCAGGAAACTGGTACACATTTAAACAATCCCAGCAAGAGGGTCTGTCTGGGAGCTAAACCAGCAACATGAGCCACTTCATTGGTCCAGTTAAGGGGCTGCACAGAAGAAAGGAGTTATGAGTCATCAAAAGAAATGTTTGCCATCCAATCCATATTTGGACAAACTGGACTGAAATCAACCACTCAACTCAGAAGCTGGCAGGGACATGCATGAAAGCACACATGCACAGAGGAAATGAGTGAAAAAGAAGCACCTCAAAGAAGGGCAGACCCAGGAAAACCTTTTCAACCTAACTGCTTATTAGATGCAGTAGGCATCTAGCCAAATCATTAATGAAAGGGGGAATTAGTGCAGTGGAAGGCCTGTGTCAAGCCCATGTGTTTCTGCAGTTTACACTGGTTCCTTACTTGGATTTTTCTAGACCCATCCTACCAGGGTAGTTTCATCCAAACACTGAGAGGAAATAAGTGTCCTACAAAGCTAAATTACAGACTTTTCTGAGCATATGTCTGTCTGCAAATACCAACCCAATACTTGCAGATTTGGACTCAAAATTATTATAATCAGATTAATGAAATGAAATGAAAGGGTAAACACTCATTAAATTAAAAAACAATGCCTAAAAGGAAAAGGAAACATACAATACTTCACTCATCCCATAGTGTCTAATTTGCTGGTTTTATTGAATTGTCACCAACAAGGACATTAGTACTCTTATTTGTCTATGTTGCTGCTGTTTTAACATTTTGGATGACTCATCCTGAGGAAACAGAGTGAAAAGCATCTATTTAGCTTTATATTCTGCCATTGTTGGAAGCCATTTAAGTTTTCTAATTTAAAATGCAACAAATGAAACACATTTGCAACTGCCCTTGGTAGGGGTGGGGTGGGGATGGATGGGTGATTGATCTGACTAAAGAGAGCAACTCCGCTGTGTAGATAATTGAAAAAGCTTGGGGTTTTGAATGGGAGAAGTTCAACCAGGGGAGAATGTACTCAATTTTACTCGACTTCAAGTAAGTGAAGAACACACAGAAGCTTGTCTCCTAAATGGGGAAAAGATAGAGAATTTGTCTCAGATCTTTCAGTATCTGATAGTGCAGTCCTCTAGAAATGCTGAATAATATTATTGGTGTCTATTGACACCTTGTCATTGATGTTTTAGGTTGCAGTTAAAATAGCAAAGTAATTTCTAATTTGCTGTTAGTTTCCTTATCACTGGGTTGTTAGTGTAGAGAAAATAGGTTCTTCTAGACTGCCTTATGCACAGTCTATTTATAGATATACTTGCTTAGAAATGGTAAGGGGTTTTTTATTGTTTCACTTCATTCTGATGGTATCTGATGTCCTTGGCAGTGGGTTTTTTAAAGTGTATTTCACAATTGCTTTTGTCTTTTTCTCTTACCTTTTGGAGAGCTATGAACATCTTGTAGGCAATGGATGGTTTGGGTGGAACAGTGAACTGAGGGTTGTGCCATTTCCCCATCACCTGCCGGCTGCATTTCAAACCTTGAGTTCACTATTGTTAATCTCAATCTCTTCCACTTTTTGCTTTTTCGGCCATAGCCTTTGTGATCAAGATATGGACAAGTGAGAAACAGTCCAGCTGAGTAAGAAGGAGAAGCATCTTCCACAGCTCAGGAGAGCCCTAGGGCAGAAGAAGCAGCTTGGACTGCTCCTCAGAAACCAGAGAAGTGTACTCAGGGAAAGCAGAAATCTTCTTAGATATTACATACTAGAAGAGTATGTTTTGACTATAGTATTAGCAGATAAAACTATCTGTTTTATCAATCTGTTTTATCTGTATTATCAATGGACATGCTCAATGGCTGCCTTTTTGTATCAGTGAGGACTGGAGTGGGACATCTTTATTTTGGAGACAGACAATAATAAATGTTTTGGAAAGAAACTAACAGTAGTTGGTAAAAGCTGCTTTTGCAGAAGTGATATATAAAAAGTAGGAAATACTACTGTCAAAGCTGAAAAATAATTTAAAAAAATTCCTTGGATCCTTTGTCCTAATATTGAAATACATATCTTAGCTCTGGATGAAAGAAAATAACTGCATGAGAAGTGACACAATTGCCACAAATTGCCTACTATATCTTAATCGGATTATCTTCCTGCTTTCAGGAGTTTAATGTGAGCTGTTGTAACATTGACAGTAAGAAGATTTGTCATATATTTTCCTCTTATATTTCTCAATCTTGTTCTAAGGATTAGTTAACCTATGATGTAATGATGAAATACAGAAGAAGCAAGAAAGATTTGTGTCTGTGCCACCATTTTTTATTTTTTCTTTTTTTTCCTCATAAAGTCACTTTTTTACCAAATTTTGTGACTGTAACAATTCTGTGTCTGTGAGTACGGACCTAGAGAAGGCTGTTTCAAGGAGTGTTTGATGGCAGGAAACAGCTTGTGTAGTAAAGTAGGTCTGCATATTGCACTGTCTTGGCTCTATCTGTTTAGGAACAGATACGTAACTGTTGTCAGAAATAAGTTGCCACCCTAGGGATGTAAAACTGAAAACTAAAAATGTTACAAAACAAACTATATCACCATACCATGTCCCTACCCAATCCAGCTGACAAGAAGAGAGAAGTGTTGGCTGCTGGGTTGTCTTCAGATCTCGATAGGAAAAATAAGAAAAATCCCAAATTAAAATAAGTCTGGATGAAAAACAAACACAAAATCTTCAAAATTCAGAGCAAATATTGCCAAAATATGGGTATGTGGCATCTGACCTGAAGATGTTAGTGTTCTAAAATTTTTCTTCTTCTTTCGAAAGTATCCAATATTTCTTCCAGTATAACAAGCACAATCTGGCTTACTCAAAAGTAATCTTGATAAAACAGTCATGTTTCTTTTGGTCCTTAATTATGAATGGTAAGTTATTATTCGTTGCAAGAAGAAAACAAAACAAACTTGTCATAGGTAAAAAATAAAGATTAATATTAAAGCCTATTTGAACATTATAAAAATTGATGAGACTTCTGCAGAAGTAATAAAAATCAGGAAAAGGATAGTATTGTGAAGAAGGTGCAAGGATTTTACCAGCCACAAAAGGCTTCAAAAATATCACAAAACAAAGAGTTTGCAAAGCCTAAGGCAAATGCGTGCTACAAAAGAAAGCAGCAAATTTCGTGGAAACATACTGCTCATACAGATAGAAAACAATGCTTAGAAATCAGCATCTCTTATCACCTCTTCTGGAGGGGCACATCCCTCTTATTTTAGGGAAGCTATAGCTTCTTCACTGTTGTAATGTGACAACCGCGTATTCCTCCAAATTCTCTGACTGAGGGCAAAGGTGACCGGCTCAATTCCCAGGCTTGTCCACTGTTTCTTCATCTGAACAGCTGTTCTGCACATCAGTTTTCATCTGTAACACCTTCCAGCTTGTTCAAACACTCAATCCTGGTAAAAGTGTGTGGAGTCGAAAAGTAGATATCTGCCCCAGTTACACAGAGATGTATGATGTGGTTTGTTTTAATGAGAATTGGTCTCCTGGGTCATACACTGAAGTGTAAACAAAAGGTTTTTGTGTCCCAGTTCAAATACAGCAGCATGAAGAAGAAAAGACAACTCTAACCCACCAAACTCAAGAGGAAACTGGAAACTCGTTATAAAATTGAGCTTCTTTGGGACATTGTTTCGAAGTGCTTGAATTATGTTATAATCTAGCAGTGAATTTCAACTGATTCCATCAGGAACCCATGAGTCTCAAAATATGAATTTCTTAAGACAAAAACGGTAGAGCAAAAGACCATGCTAGTACTTTAATAAAAAGCAAAGGTAATATTGGTGCTTGCATATGAGCACAACTGAAGGAATCCAGGAGGGAATAAGTTTTGTCAAAGCTCTGACAATGGGAAGGGTTTCACTTGAGACTGGTCAGGTTTTTATTCGCCTCTGTGAGATATATGCTAAGGGAGACAAAAATGCATTAATTTCAATATATTTGAAAATACTTGCTTATAGACTGCAATGAAATGCAATGCCACTACCAAGAACATGACAAAGGAAGAAGGATTAACATGGATGTTTGAATAGTGTGTAGGCAGCCTTGTAATCACAGCAAGCCATTGTTATATATTAGAGTTCACAGTGGGAATGGGTGGAATATAAACTTGCTAATGTTTATGCAAAAAAAGATTTAGTAGTAAAAATTATTAGAAAAGGAGTAGAGAACAAACCAGAAAACTACATTACACTGTAAAGACCCAGTGCAGCATACTATATACACATCTATATTCCCTTCTCTGCACTCCTTAACTCCAAAGAACATATTAGGATTTGATAAGGTGAAAGAAAAGCAATACAGAAGGGTGGTTGGGCTTCTAGAACAAAAAGAGATTATGTGGACTAAGCATGTAGTCTGGAAAATATGGTTGAGAGGGGAATGTGATAGAATTTGATAGATCATGAAAAGGATGGGAGTGGTTAAAGGGGAAGAACTTTTAGTGTCAATGAAAGATCTATGGGTCATCAGATAAAGGTAGGAGGTAGTTAACTTAAACAAACTAAAGAAGAATATTATGCACAAGCAGTTATCAAGTTATGGAACATAATGTTGAGAGATAGTGAGGTACGAACTTGCTAGAGGAGTTCAAAAATTATACACTTCTTAAGTCCTACAGTCGAAGACTGTGAGAATCTGCATGAGTGGACTGCAGGAGATTTCCCTGGGTGCCTATGCTTTTTTCCTAACCTTTAGTGGCCACTGTCAGGGCATTTGGTCTATTGCTCTACCATGCTCTTTTTATAGAGTACTTGAACTCTAGCTGCATCTTGAGTGAGGGAAGAAAACTCTCAAAAATATTCAAGACAGTGATACTATTTGTATTATTCCAGTACATTCATCATCACTGTTTTTTGCTAGTTTGTTTGGTTTTTAAAATTAAATATATTTTCAAATTATACTGCAATTCCACAGTATTTGGAAATATTTACATTATCTCTAAAGCAGATGAATCACCACAGAATCATAGAATCACAGAACAGTTTGAGTTGAAAAGGACCTTTAAAGATTGTCTAATCTAATTCCCCTACCATGGGCAGGGATGCCTTCCATTAGATGAGGC
Organism: Eopsaltria australis; assembly: GCA_034509425.1. Classification (NCBI taxonomy): domain Eukaryota; kingdom Metazoa; phylum Chordata; class Aves; order Passeriformes; family Petroicidae; genus Eopsaltria; species Eopsaltria australis. Next base: position 23,372 of record JAVTVJ010001350.1, on the reverse strand, counting down.
TGTTAAAATCCCATCCAAACTGTCTCTGAACATTTCCAGTAATGGACATCCACAACTTCTGGATGTATGGACAGCTAATTAGTACAGAAGACATAGATAACTACTTGGTACGGGTTCTGTATTTTGATTTTATGTGCAAACTAATTATGAATCACAACTTTAAATAATACAAACAGTAATAATTTACACACTAAAATTATTTGGGTCTTCCCTTTTGAGTTCAATGGAAAGATTCACGGGTCTACATGCGAATAAGCTTTTGTTGTCCAGACACAAAGAGGTCTACCTAATTAAGCATGGTGCTTGAAGATTTGGCCAAAAGTTTGAAAAGCTTATGGTCATTTTGTATGACTGTTGGCACTCAAAGATAAAAGTAGGGCCTGACTTTTCAAATATTTAGACTATTTACCAGACTTCTCAAAACACAATCCTTAAGGTAAAACTCAAAATTGTTCAGAAGTTTAAAGACAAAAACTTAGGGAAAAGAGAATGTTTACAAGTTAGCTAGGCAATGAATGTAGTATACTACATTCCTCTCCTTTCTCCTTTGTACACAATCATCATTATAATTTCTTTTATCCTCATTAAGAGATGTGATGATTAAACAGCAATTTAAAACAAAACACCTGGGAGAAATTGATATAAACATTTAATTCTCATCAGCTAAATCTGATTTCTCTGAAGTCTATAAAATATACCTTTAATAAGTGCAGTGTGGATCTCTTATTCTGAAATGGCTAAAAGTCATGTTTGCATACAGTAGTCAAAAATATTTATAGCTTTCACTTTAAAACAAGTGTCATATTAAATATTAAAAATGAAATTTAGTCCACAGCTATTTGTCATTCCCAGTTTCAAATCAAGAATTGGATACTCAAATTTTTCCTTTTTTTTTGTCCTTTTTTTCACCAGAATATCATTAATGGCAATAAAGAATCTCTATCTACCTCTGGTACATAATTTCTGTCCTGCTGCTAACAATTACTGATTTGCTTTGGCAAACGGTAGCCCTGGGAAGACTAGAAACAACAACTGCTATTCAGCTGTAGCTTATGGACAAATCCCAGGTTCTGTTGCTGACCTGAAATGCCCAGGTTAAGTAAACAAAAATCTTGTGTGCTTAAAAAAAACTTTGCCCCACACACTGTGAGTGTCAGATGTCTCAAGACTTTTCTGAGCCTCACACTGCCCTAAAGATAAGCTATATCAAAACTATTTGAAATTGCATGATCATATATTCTGATTAATTTCATCAGATAGGAGGCACCTCAAATTATCTTTTGTAGGATTTCCACATGTGGTGTCCTAAAACTAACAAACAAATATGTACAGTCTTAAGAGCTGTTTGATAGCAGTCAGTATCTCATGAGACTGCAAAAGAATAACTGAAAACATTTTTGCATCTTGCAACCAGTCACAAGTACTTTTCAAATTATTTCCACTTGAGGTCAAATTACTGACGCAGTCATCTAAGCCATCCAGCTTCTAAGGAAGGCATAATTAGAAAAAAAAAAAAAAAAGATCAATAGAAACCTACTTAGTTGAAATATCTAACAGATACTTCTGATGATAACGAATTAGAAAGTATAAAATTTTTAGGACATGGCAGTAGCAAGTATTTTTATGTGTGCCACATTTCAGACTGGGAAAAACACTTTTAAATAGTCTATGACATATTTATATTGTTGAAGTCCTTGTAAAAATACAGAATAGCCACTGTAAACTAAAAATTCAGTGAAATATCTGGACAAAAATGTGGCCTAATACTTTTAGAGGGTCAACAACTACTACAACATTTGTGCACAAGCACGCCCCAAAGCTAAGAAAATAGTGAAAATATTACTAATTTCTGCTTTATTTTTCCTACATCTCATTTGTAACTCAAAGTTCTAGTCTAATGGCCAGTGTGAAAGCCTTCATTTTGTGTTTTATATGGTCTTTTGAATTAGTTTTTCTTCTTGTCTCTCTTGGTAACTTAATGTTTTTTCTTCAATAGAGTTCACCTCTTTCACCTATTTCACCTATTGCAACCTTCGACTGGCTAACCTCCAGAGCTGATTTGCCTCCAGCTTCAATGACAGCAAGATTTGCTTTCTTGGGTTCAAATTCAGGGAGTTTGGATTTCTGTTTTTCCTATCCTAAAAGATGTTTGTCCTTATTAATAGTGGTTTATTAATTATGAAGTCAGTGGCAACATTTTGACCTCAACATATTTGCAATATGGCAGGTCAGGAGTTCAATTTGAGATAGAAACTTCCAGGGATAATGGTTTAAGCATTATTTAGTTGCACTGTCAGGAACATTTTGCTCATGAAAAACAATGCTGTAAAAACCATTGTCATAGGATGCTGAGTGTTACTGCCTTCTAGCTAGTTCTCATGACAGTTGTGCTCTTGTTGACAAGTGAAAAGCTTTAATTTTTAAAAACTTTTTTGCTGTCTAATTTCTAAGGGAACTGAAAGTGTGAGACCAACAGAAAGACAAAGGTAAAGAGCAAAAAGGCGAACATAACAAAGTGAATGAGAAAGACGAGATTGGTGAGGCTCAACCTGAAAATAGTGGCACCTACACCAAAGCTCACAGTCTTGAGAACCAAAAGAAGTACAGTTTTGAATTGGAGTTGGAAGAGAAGAATTCAGTAGAGTAAAGAGAATATTATTGGTCTTTCTGCTGTTGAAGATTAGCTTAGTTTACTGAAAACTGCAAATATTTAGTATTTTTCCTTTAAAGAAGCTTAGTTTACTGAAAACTGCAAATATTTAGTATTTTTCCTTTAAAGAAGTTGTATGTTTTTAAATGTTACTAAAATAGTGGCAATGCTTCCAGCATGTACGTAGATAGACCACATGTATTGTGTACACTGAAAGCAAATACAGTGAATTTACTCAGGCATAGGAATCTTTCTATTTCATGTGATATAAAGTGTGATAGGCATGCTAATAGAAATACAGCTACAGCATGAAAATGGAAATGGAGAAATGAAATTTACACAGTGTTGCAGTTTCTGTATGAATTACAGCAAACCCAGGACTGATTTAAAGATGAACTCTAATGTGAGGAGAAGGGGGGAGGAAATGATTGAAGGAATGTCCAAGCTCTATTTCAAAATGTAGGTACCCTGGCTGTGATTGTCAAGCATCCCTTTGTTTTGCTGAAACTAAACTGTGCACTTCAATATTAGAAATACAGTGAAACTGTATAATATTTTTAATAGTTTGCTAAGGAGGTCTGCAAAGGATAATATTTTGTTAGAAGAAGAATTCTAGTCAACCACTTTTTCATGTTTTTCTGTAAAAGGACAGTATGTAATGATAACCTATACTGAATCATTCATCTTTCTCATAAGTTGAATTAGAGCAGCTCTCAGGAGAATTAATTTCTTGTTGCAGCTGTACACTTCTACATTTACCCTCTTCTGCTGAAGACTAATCAGGGTAGTAACTTTGATGTGCCTCCTTGTGTGCCATTTATGCACTTACATTTGAATCCAATCCAGGGGAACAGTCAGGTTACCCATATGATAGCAATTGTGAAAACAAAAATCTTTGTACTTTTCCACCTTCTTAACACCTTAATTCATACTCAGACTGCAGGGTCTCTTTTTGAGAAGTAATTTGTATTAACATCATACATTTATGAAACTTTTAGTTGGTTACAACTTTGTAATAACTTTCAGTTTCTTTTCTCTATGATATCACATCTTTCTCCCCAGTGTGGTAGAATTAAGATTAGGTTTTGGGACAGTGCCACTCAGTGAGGTCAGATTCTTTACTTATTCCAACCATCTCATGTGAGGTGAAACTAACTCAGGGCTAAGAAAACCAGTCAATTGTTCTATGTATTTCTCTGTGTAGCAATGGTAGAGAATATCATATGATAACAAGAGAATTTGCTATCTTTTAACTCCTGTGTACAGAAACACACAATATGAATGGTCTGTCCAGGTATCCAAAGAATAATGTGTAAAAATTTTGAAGGTGCAGCTTAACAAGCAAATTCTCCTTGATAGTGTCCTATGGGAGTATTGCTCAGAAACATTCTCTAAGGATGTTCCTGTCAGGTCTCATGAAATGGCTTGATGGGTATTGTATGGCAGAAATTGCTGATTTACTGGCAATGCTTTTTACTACAGCTAACCTACCTTTTCTGAAACACTAAGTTAGGCCCTGAATCAACAGATATTTAAAGGAATGCTATGTTTCAAGGCTGGAGCAGTCTTGCTTCTTAAAATATCACTTTAAGATCATCATATATGTTACCTTTTTTTAAGATATCAACACTGACAACTGGGAAAAATCTATGTGGAGTTAAATTGACATTGAGCCCCTCAAGACCTGAATCAAGATTTGCAATTTTTTTCAGACTAATCACTAGCTATATCTAGACAGTTATGACAAAGCAATTTCATTGTGAACACTGTCTCCTTGGCTAATCTTTTGTTTTAAGCAAAAGGGAAGGCAATCCCAAGATGAATGAGCTATCTGGATGAAAGCCACCAGGAGTGAAGTCAGCAGAACTGATCTGACTAAGGTAATTCAGGCTTTGGGAAGACACTTCTAGCAAGATATTGACCACCCAAAATGGACCCTAGACTCAAATGGAGGGAAGAACTGCACATGCGGGCTAAATGCATGAGAAGTAAAAGTTCTAACAAGTAAAAGTTGTAACAAGTAGGGGTTTGAGTACCAACTAATAAAATAGTTCTGTAATCTGTAACCAGGGAATGCTGATGCCTTTGTTAAAATGTATAAATGGTGTAAAATTTTGGTGATCAGGGAGGCAGACTTCTGTGGGTTACCACCCAGCTCCCTACTTTGCCCATAGTAGTATAAAAATTGGATATACCTCTCCCTGCAGTATGAATTGGCACTTTGCACTGGGTAATGAGCCTGCACTTGGGACAACATTATCACTGAAAGGATATAATAACCAGATAACTTGCTTTGGAGTGCTAAACAATGTGATTTCTTTGGGTTTTTGCAAGTTATTCCACAGGAATCACTCTAAAACTGCTTTGGGGGGATAATATTTTTTGACATCATAAAATACTTTGGCCAGGAAGCGTGCCGAGCATTGTTCCAAAACTTAGTGACAATGATGAATCCCGGATATTTCTATAATTAGAAGACAAGCATTTACTGTGCAAGTTTTTGATGTAAATTACTTATATAGTCTGTGAAACTACTGTAGAATTGGTATACAAGGAATTTTAAGAGATGTCATTGAAAAAAGCTAAAGTGACTTGATGCTTGCCTCATCATATATAAACATAATCTTGCAAACAAGGTTTTTGAACATATTTGCACACAGTGTAACTAATGTCATGACTAATAGCCATATATTTGTGTCCATGGTGCTTTACAGATGACAAGGACTGTGGACAAAAGTTGACCAGGTTCACATGCAATAAAATGGAAGGAGGCATAAGGAAAATAAGCCTTACTAAAAGTCTAATTTGCTGCAATTAATCCCCTCATAAGCTCCCATTAATTATTTTACTAACTTGATATAAAAACAATTGCTCAGATCTGTGAGCTGCCATTTGAGGACTGGGCACACATGCATTGTTACCCTATTGTCTGTTTACCAGCTGTGGAGATGTTCATTGAAATCTCATTTTAAATCTTTCTGGCTGCCAAATAAGATGATATGCAAATTATTCCATATTCGTAAAAATAGAGTTGAAAAAACTACTTTATATCCAAACCTTTTGAAGCTTGTCAACATGCTAGGATCATTTTCAGTAGAAATGCTCAAGTCTGTGTTGGGAAAGGGGGGAGAAATACCTAACTACAACTAGCAACTTCTAACTACACAGAGGACATCTATTGTAGATGTTACAACATTAATAGTGATAGGGAAATGTTTAGCCCAGCCTTCCTGTAATCCAGCAGCAACCCTTAGAGTATTTCTTACATAGTGCTTCACCTTGAAATAGAGTATGTTTTAAACAAGACAGCTTTTTCCTCTGACTTTCTTTCCTCCAGGAAACACATAGGCAGCCCAGAATACCTTTTGGTTTAATAGTTTTTATACTTGATGCCAGTGTATTCTAGTGTCCTGTAATGTATTTTCTTCTTGAGAAAAGTATCTAGGGGCTCCATAACCAATAATACATCAAATAAATAGCATATATTTTGTTCAAGTCTAAACCACTTCAAGTTCTCATGAGCTCTCAAAATGTCTGCAAAGGGATTTAGGTTTAACCTAGTAGAAGATACTCTCAGTAGTGCCAAGTGGCTCTAGAGGAAGTGCAATGTTCCCAGACAGATCAGTACCTAATGCAAATTTGTGTCCACTTACTTTTTTTTTGTATGCCTTTCTACTGTCCACTGCTTCCAGGTAAAGCCAGTCTATTTTAATTGAATAGCAAAATGAGGAGTATAACCAGACAAATTATCTCCAATGCTGGTAAATCCTCTATGTGTTCCCAAATGTGTTCAGTGTGACACTGAGTTTTATGATATATTTGCTCCACTTTACTCGTCCCCTGCTCCAGTGTGTGGTCCCTCCCACGGGAGACAGAACTCCATGAACTTGTCCAGTATGAGTCCCTCCCACCGGATGCAATTGTTCATACACTGCTCCAGTATGAGTCCCTCCCACAGGGTGCAGTCCTTCAGGAACAGTCTGCTCCAGTGTGGTTCCATGCCACAGGATGCGGTCCTTCAGAAATGCACTGTTCCAGTGTGGGCTCCCCACAGGGTCACTAGTCCTGCCAAGAGCCTGTTCCAGCACAGGCTTCCCACAGAGTCCCATGCTGCTTCAGGCACTCCCACCTGATCCAGCATGGGGTTCTCCATGAGCTGCAGGGGCACAGCTGCCTCGCCATGGGCTGCAACTTGGGCTAGAGGGGAATCTGCTCCAGCACCTTGAGCACCTCCTCCTATTTCTTCTTCACTGACTCTGGTTCCTGCATGGCTGCTCCTTATTCTTACTCCTCTCTTCTCTGGCTACAATTTGCTTCTGTGCAATAACTTCCTTCCTGTCACATAGGCACAACCACTATTGTTGATGGGCTGAGCCTTGGCCAGTGGTAGGTCTGTCTAGGAGTCACATGGCATTAGAATCACTAGACACTGGGGAAACTTATGGCAGCTTCTCACAGAAACTGCTCCTGTACCTCCCTGCTACCAAAACCCTGCTATGCAAACCCAACGCACAATAACAGCTGTTACCCTCTACAGTTCTGACCTGCACTCCAGGGAGTAAACACTGGTTTTGCTATTGACTGCAGAGTTACTCTTGGATTAGGCCATAAATAGAACACAAATCAGCCTAACATTTTCTTTGGGAAGTATTTTGTTTTTGTGCATCTCCATGTATAAATGTACATATGTATTTCATGCCTTGAAATATGTCCTTGAGATAAAACACATGCTTCTCATTAACTTAAAGTATCCTTCTGCTATTAACTTGCAAAACTTGTTCTCAGTTTATTTCCTTTTGTTGCTTTCTTTTTACACATGCTGTAAGAGTAGAAGTTTGTAGACTTTTCTAGGTTGTTTCTCTCTATCTCTTGAACTGTAGCTCCAAGTGTCCATGTAAATGTTTGGATTTCTGTCTGGACTTCTGAACTTCAGTTGGAATTGTCATGAACTTGACTCAGACCATGACACCTAATTAAGAACTGCTAAGCTGAGGTGAATGGGGGAGCTGAAGTTCTTTCCTCCCCATTACTGGGGGAATGCTGCCCGGAAATCTACAGCTTTTGCTGGGAGTGGAATGCAATTATTGCTAGCAATTTATTGGTTTGTGCCTCTTCTATGTTTTGCTTTCTTGTCATATTTCTTTGCTGGTGTGTGCCATGATACTAATTTGATTTTGTTGTGGCCACTTAACACAGTCTTTTAACTACACTGGGAGGTTATAACTATGATATCATCAGGAGCAAAAATTCAGGTTTAGTCAGTGTGGGAACCATTGAGCATGAATACTAATTTTGCTATTGGTTATTACCTAGTCCATAAAACTTTTAAACTATACTGGATTTTGTACAATGAGGACTGCCATCCTGTTGCTCCTGTGTCTCTGGATATATCCAAACAGAATGGATTATCCCTGATAGGTCTGTTCTGTAGCATAGCATACCAGATAATGTGCCATGTAAATTATTAATTGCCCATATAAATGGGTCCAAATTCTTCCCCATTCCTCTTTATTGCACAATGGAAAAAGGTGGTCACTACTAGGTGATCTGTGGAGACTTCACTTGGAAGTAATTTCATCTACTCTGTTGTCTAAAATAGGGAGTTTTCTAGTACGTAAACACCCAAAATCCATTGTGAGAAAGTAGCTACTTCAAATGCATGATCTTTCCTATATGAGGAAAGGCAGTGAAAACACACAGTGTAAATTACTACCTGGGGGCACCTTTTTCTGGGTGGTGACTACAGAAGGAGTCTAGATAAATAGCCTAGATACATCAATTTTAGAATATGTGGTTGAATGAAACAATCTCCTTCTGTGTGTAGATGGCTTTTTACCGTACTCATTACCCACAGGTTGTGGCAATGAATCTTGCAACTGTCACAGCTCCAGAGGGTTAATGGCAAAATACATTTAAAGAAACAGATTCAAGCTATGACATTCATTGCCTTCTAATAATGATGTTCCAAACACAGCCTCTGGCTCAGTGAGTTAATAAGTTGCAGGTGCCAGAAGATAGGAGAATATCTCATAATTTACTCACTTAAACATTATGTGTTCTTAGTTAATACCTCCAGTGATTTATCCCACAAAAATGAGCAAGGTTTTCAAATGCAATCACGTACCCAGCCTCAATAACATCACAGAAAAGCATACTATGGACAGAGTTCTGCAGTTTTTGCTTATTTCTTAAAATCATCTGAATATTTACTGGTCATGGATCTTCTGTAGTCATTTGTACTTTCTTGCAAACTTAGTGTAAAATATTACCATACCAATTGTTCGGTGCTTTACATCTGCTTTGGATGAGAATAAGTGAAAACTACAAAAAACAGCTGACATTTATATCTAGGAAAAAATATTAATGATGGCAAGAATGAAGAATAAATTTCAACACAGCATTGTGGGAATAAAAAGTAGGAAGTGAAAGTATTTTAGGGAGGGCAAAAGAGAAGTCACAGAGACAGAATGAGTAGATAATACTTGAGACCTACATCAGTAATTGAGCTAAAGGTAATTAAAAAATATTTCCTACAGTGAAGACAGATGTTTGCCCATTTCAGAATATTTTCATTGGATTACAAGAAAACCTCAGGGAGCAGCATGAATCCTGTCCAAGAACAGAGTGAGTGAAGTATGAGGCTGAAGGAGGACTGGATGCTCAGTGGCAGCCAGTAAAGGTAGTGGCTCACAGGACCCTGAAGAAAATGAATAAAATACTTTGATTTATGTAAACAGTTTTAGAATGCAATTGTTGGGAGGTTTTTGTTAATTTTTTTCTTTTAATAAACTGGGGGCAGCACCTTTGTGGATGGACATCCATGAGACTGATGAAGAGGCAGTAGTATGGATCAATTTTTTATCAGCCATGCAATAATAGTTGAAGTGAGAGATGAATGGCCTGAGATGAATGGCCTGGTAGGCACAGTGGTGACCTGAGTCACAGGTAGTGGCCATTTGCCTTACCAGATCATTACTCTTAGTTATGCCCTGTACTTCAATTATCACTGTTGTTGGAAGCAGAATATGGAAATAAACATTCACTGGGGCCATTCATTGTTAGTGGTTACAGGCTGAGCATACTGACCATGTAAAAACATGCCAACATTAGAATGACTGATACCCGTACAGAGACAGCATGTGTTTTCACTGCCAATTCAGTATTCTTCTGTGGATTTTATTATGTAAGCATGAGTCAGTTCAGAGTGTTTTAACTGTGTCTCAGTGTATTATATTTTTGCATATATCCCTCACTATTGTGGCACAACTTTTTTAAGAATTCAAGCTTTTTGAACACGTGATTTTATACCAGTGCTTATGAAGTATTTGTCCTACTTTCTTTACAAAACTTTTTTTTATACAAACCTTTAATTTTATCTCAGATTCCATTTTTATAGTAGGGCAAGAGATAGATGAAACCTAGTAAATTGAAGAATTGTCTTGAACTCTTCATGTTATCACATACATGCAAATAATATTTCAGTGATTGATTTTGTTTCTATTGCAAATAGTTAAGCAGTCAAACACCTTTATTTAAACTTTAATAAATTCTTATTTTGATATATTAGAAATGGCCCTGTGCTGAAGTCCCAGAATAGTACTGGATATACACACAGGAAAAGTGAATCAAGATCGGTATTCAAAGTCCAAATATTGCCTGTTTTATGGATCAAACCACTACTGTGATCTGAAGCACATTTCTCTTTGGAATGTTTAAAACTAAAATTATTGTATAGGTCTTACATTTTACAACAGTAACAGCAAATTACTTTGGAAATTAAACTGTAATACGTTGGAAATTAAAAATGTCAACACTTTGAATCTGTTTTTCTAAGGCATATTGTAAATTTGAGTTATGTCAGTTGCTTGGACATTTTCACTATTATCTGAGCAGCAAGAATTTATCTTGTTGACCCTTTGATGTGCGCTGGTGAATATTTTTAAAGGCATTAGTACTTTCAGACTGAGGATGCAACAGAATCAGCTGTCCTACCAGAGCTGTCACATGATGAATACTGGCTCTGTAAAGATCACTTACTTCCATAAGATGTAAAATGTATTGTGGAAGCAAAGAGATAACTATGGCTGTTATTTTTCCTAAGGGAAAACTGATCATATTCATCTGTGGGTTTTATTGAACATACTCATCTGTGTGTTTTATGGCTGCATAGAATCATAGAATGGTTTGTATTGGAAGGGACATCAAAGATCATCCTGTATCAAACTGCCTGCCATAGACAGGGATACTTTGCACTAGGCCAAGTTGTTCAGAGCTCCATCCAGCCTGGCACTGAATCCTTCCAGGGATGGGGCATCCACAGCTTCTCTGGGCAACCTGTTCCAGTGCCTCACTACCCTCACAGTAAAGAATTGCTTCCTGACATCTAAGCTAAATCCACCCTCTTTCAGTTTAAAGCCATTCCTACTTGTCCTATCACACCATGCCCTTGTAAAAAGTCCCTTTTCAGCCATTTTGTAGCCTCCCCTTAGCACCTTACTGAAAGGTGCTCTAAGGTCTCCCTGGAGCCTTCTCCTCTCCAAGCTGAACAACCCTAATTCTCACAGCCTGTCTTTGAGGGCAGAGGTACTCCAGCTCTTGGATCATTTTCATATTCCTTGTCAGACTTGCTCAAACAGATCCATGTCCTTCCTCTGTTGGAGGCTGCAAAGCTGGACATAGTACTCCATAGTACTTTTTCCTGGTCTTAGGAAATAAAAGCTCAGACACGGTTAGATGGTTGGAGGTTGTTTACCTCGGTATTTTAATAGGATCCCCATAGAAGCCATCCCTGGAAGGCTTCTGCCGTCCAGGTGGAGCGCATCACAAAAGCCCCATTCCCCAAGTCGAGTATACAATTAAAGACCTTACACATTAGCATATCTAACAAGAAGGCCCAATAAGGGAGCTGGGTGGGCTAACTTCTAGTTTACAGAATCTGTCCTACTAGGAGACATTGAGTGCTTACGACAATAGAGTGTTTGGTCTTCTAACTCTGTGTAGTTTCTGGGGTGTTTAGTCTCCCGGCCTACTGGACATCACAAAACCGGGCTAAATTATCACCTAAAGCATCACAAGTATGCATGCTAATACTTGTGAATATAGGGAACTGTGTAAGAAGTATTCAGGAGAAAAGCGAAAAATCCTTCAGGCGTGATTTCCCCCCTTTTAGAGACTAACAAGGCTCTACTTTGTCTAGTCTCTACTCTACCTTACTCTATTCTACATTCCCCACAGCACCGGTTCACACAACCAGCTGAACTGCAGGCTACACATATGGTAACTACAATTACAGCCAATATAAATCTTTCTCCTATCTAGGCCTAGTTTGGTAACCATGAGGTGAGGGAATCAAAGATATGGTCAAATTTTAAGGTGTCAATTTTGGAAGCTTAAAATGCCAATCAATGGTCAGTGACCACCCCCATCTAGAGGTGGTAACTGGATACTGAACCAGCAATTGTTCTTATTAAGAACCTTGGACATATTTTGGATGACAGCTCTATGTAGATCATGGGGCAAACCCTGAATCATGGTTACCAGTTGGGCAGACAACAGACATCTAAAGAACAGTTTAAACCACATCTTTCTGATTTGTATCAGTCTCTGTCTTCTTAATGGTTTTGAGGGCAGAAGCCTTTTTCACCCTGGAGTAGTGGACCCATGGTCCCTTGCCAGCAACTCTGACTGCAGTGAGGGTGGTCAGACAAACTTAGGATGGTCCCTTCTACTTGGCTTGCAAGGGGTCACTGTCTCACTACTTGATGTAGACCCAATCTCTACGCTGGAATGGGTGACCAGGTATGTCCAATCCTATTGACAAATCTCTGGTGCTTCTGCAAAGTGGAACTCAAAGCCATTAAGTACTTCTGCAAGTCAATTTTACCTTTCACATGAATTTCCCCCAGGATATGTGGAATCTGATATGACCTGTCATGTAATATTTCATAGGGACTTATATTGTCCCTCTGCCTTGACTGTGTGCTGATTCTCAGCAAAGCTTTCATTACCTCTCTTGCTGTGTTGGTGCGACAGGGATAAGTTTCAGGCCATCCACTGAAGGTGTCAACCAGCATCAGTGTAAACCTGCATCCCTCTTTGTGTGGCATCTCAGCAAGATCTATCTGCCAATAATCTCCCAGGAGATCTCTTGTCTTTGTCACCCCTAACACAACTCTCTTGCTCATGTCAGGGTTGTTTTTACAACAGGTATCGCACTTGCTGGTTATAGATTGTACGGTATCAGTCATCCCTCTCCCTATCACTACCTCTCTCAGATGTTTTAAAACTGTTCGTAGAACTACAACCTGTCCTGCTAGAGTAACAGCCCACCTTCCTTCTTTGATTTCAACCTTAAGATACCTGATTAATTTGTGATCCCTCTGATTGTATTTTGGGGTAAACTCTGACAAATCTATTTCTTTCTGTGGTATCACTGCAAATGCCTTTTTCTGCAACCCCTCTTGCTGCTTCATCAGCAAAGCGATTTCTCAGTTCAGGGGCTTTCTTCCCTTTTTGATGACCTCTGCAATGCATGATAGCTAACTTTGTTGGCTTCCAAATACTCTGCAGAAGTGCAAGAATCTGTTCAGCATGCTTAACCTTATTACCTTGAGCAGTCAGCAGGCCATGTTCCTTCCAGATAGTTCTGTGGGCATGAACAACACTGAAGGCATATTTGGAATCAGTCCAGATTTTCCCCTTCTTTCCCTCACTCAGTTCTAAAGCCCTTGTTTGTGCAATGAGTTCAGCTTTCTGTGATGATACATCTGGAGGCAAGGCTTTTGCCTCTGTGACTTTATCTGTGTTGATTACAGCATAGCCTGTTACTCTCTTACCCATTCTTATGAAGCTGCTTCCATCAGAATACAGCTCCTTTTGAGAACTGAGGAGCAGCACCATCTGGTTACTAACAGACACATCTTTTACTTAACAAAGTTTCTGGCCAGTATAAGCTCTCTAGAAAGTGCCAAGTGGTTGAACCCAAATGTACATTCCACCCCATTTCCTCCTCAGGCCGGGGTAGAGTTTAAATGTCTGCAACAAATTTACTGATAACATTGAGTGGGTTTTCCAGTCACACATTCTGGTTTGTGGAAGTCTACCCAGACCCTCTAGTAGATTTCCACTGTCTGTCATATTGTGCTCTTCACAAGGAAAACTGCTGGTGCTTTAGGGCCATGGATAACTTTTCCAACATTCAGTACAAGCGCTAAGTGTAAGAAGGGCATATTTAGGGTTAGAAATAAGATGTATTTTTCAATAAGGATTGGGAAACACAGGCACAGCTTGCCCAGAGAGCTGGAAGGTGTCCCATCCCTGGAAACATTCAAGGCCATGCTGGATGGGTCTTTGGGCAGCCCGCTCTAGTTGAAAGTATGCCACCTTATTGGAGGGAGCGAGACTAGATGACCTTTAAAAGTTCCGTTCCAACTCAACTATTCTATTATTCTTTGTTTTATGTGACTATGGTTTTAAACATAATTTCTGTAGCATCAAATAACAAACAAATTAGTCTTCTTAAATTGAAGATTCTATTATTGTGTTAGTACTGTCTACCACAAACTGAGATCAAGCTTTACCAACTTCATGACTAAGCAATTTTACCTTCATCTGTCCTTTATACATTGCAGATACTGGTGCTTTAAAAATGCTATGAACAAACAGCAAACTGAGACTAAAGTTTCCATTCTTCATTTATACTACTGCTGAAATTCCCACAAGTACATTGTATAAACCACAGAGGAAGATCACATTCCTAGCTCATTTAGTATGTTGTCTAAACAGGCAAAATGACACATTCTGATGAGCATTAAAGTGTGATGAATTCAACTCCCGCCATGGGTGCATTGCTGAGGTGCTTGTTGGAAGGCACTGTTAGCACACCTGAAATGCAGAGTCTTTCTTCTCTGTGAAAGCAGGTTTCTATTGTGTATTCTGGCCTAGCTCTGTTCATGGAGCCCACTCATGTCAATGAGACATGAAGCACTTGGGCAGAATATGCAATAAGGATTCACACTGCAGATATTATAGCGCTCCAGTCTGGTGCCAGAAGTGTGTTGCCATTAGGCTGGTGCTTCTTAAAACAATGCAGAAGAATCTGTCATTACTCAGGTAGCAGGCATATCTGGTAATACTTTATTGATGTCACATATGTAACTTCTGTGGACTTAAAAAAGGATTCATATAACTATATATATTCCACATAAAAAATTACAAACCATGTCATTCCATTTAAAGCCTAACAGAGATGAAACCTGTGGCATTTTCACATAAGGCACCTGTCTGATAAACAAAGAATAAAGCTAGAAGGCATCAAGTTCTTGCAATCTGAGGGAAAGTCTGATATTTGTAGTTTCAATTTTTTTTCTGTGTCCTAAGGAAAAAAGTGTAAGAATTGAATGTATTAGCTCTGCCATTTACTGATGGAGCATAGTAAGTACACTGGGCCTTAAAATGTCTCTGTTGGAATACATTACTGGAAGCTGTAAGGTGATCCATCTTCTCCTCTGAAAGGTCTAGTGAAAAAGCAAATAGCAGAGTCTCAGAATCTGCTTCTACCGTCATTTCTACAAGACACCTTCTAGTCACAACTGGGATGTCTTGGGTACTTTCACATTGTCTACCCATTTCTTTGGTTTTTTCAAGATTGCTTAAGCTGGAATTCTGAATTCATAATTTGGAAAATGCTGCTTTTGCCTGAAATTACTGACCTCAGTACACACTGCCTAATATAAATTCTCAGATGTGTTCTCATCCTTTCTGTAGTAGATTTAAATTTGTAGATGTCTTTTTTCTTCCATTTTGTGAGTGAGAGGGAGAGCACTAATGAGACTTTTTTATTTTGAAGTTATATATATATATATATGTGTGTGTGTGTTCTAGTCCTACTTGGCAAAAACTGCCATAATTGTTTTCAGTCTGAAAACTGAATTATTTCATAAACTATAACCAAACCAAGATGATGCATTATTGTTTGCATATTTCCCTTTTGTGGTATAAAACTGTACATTTGTATGTGGATGAAGCTTTAAGAATTCAGTGTCCCTAAAGATAAGACTGCTTTTCTCTACTAAGCTTAGTGTAAACTAAGAAGCACTCAGCACCAGAAATTATGGCCTTCACTCAATTACTCTACAGTGCTATAAAAAATTAACTTTTACTTAATGATTTTCATGTGTGAGAGAATTAAATGTTACTGTATCTACAATGACGGAGAGCAAGATGGACTCAGTTACCTTAAGTCAACCAGTCATGGTATTTGGAGAACTACAGACATAATAAAAATGACATTTTTATTATACGTCTGCTCTGTGTTGTTTGGCCAGAGGTCAGAGGTATGCCAGGTGAGACAAGCTGACAGTATCAGAAGGCTTTACAGTACATTTGTCTGCTGTAGCTTGTTGTAACATACTGAAATCTCATTCTTGTGGGAGATTACTACTTTACATTCAGGTTTCACATTCTCCTGCAAAAACACATGCTCCTACTTTGTTCCGGACTTTTTGTTTTAAACCCTTTATGTCCCCTTTTCCATTAATATAAAGATTAATTTTTCTCTACTTCAAGAGTTTATGTTTAGAATCTGGTTTACATTTAGATTCTCTGTGACAGAGGCAAAAACCCAGAGGTGCAAACACTGTTATAGGTAGAACATTCCTATCTTTCTCTTTCATATAGCACAATAATATAACGATTTCTCTTGCTCCCTTCAGTGGATAGAGCCTCTCAAGGCAGTAAATCACAACACTAGTGTGGGCAAATGGTAGGCAAAAGTCACTGTTACAAAATTTATTCAGCTTTACTTCTTCTGCGGGAAAAGAAGAACCCCCAGGATACAGAAAATAAATGAAAGGGTTTATGGGATTAGTAAGTGATCTTTGTGATAGTGGCAAGTCTTGAGAATTACAACTAACAGTAGTAATCGGTAGCTAATTATTCTGAGTTTCTAGGAGATTGTAATGAAAAATGGCTGAGAAAATAACTTAAAGTTTGCATGATAAGGGTATATTTCTGCTAAGAAATCACAAAGATTTAACAATTCCCACATGTTATTATTTGGATTTATTAATATTTATTAATGTGTATTAATATTTATTTGTATTTAATAATGATAGCACATTATACAATAATTTATCTACTCATTATTTATTGTTAGTATATTTATTAATAACACTATATGTATTAGTATTCCTTTTATATATGTATTTATATTTATTAATATTTTCCTCTTGATAATTCATTCCCACAAATACTTTGCAATGAAATCTAAGGCATAGGTACTTTGGAGAAGGGTAGATTGAAAAAGAAGTTATATGAAAGAAAGTGAGAGTGTGTGGGGATTTTTTTTTACTTGAAAGTGTTTACTTTTGAAAAATTAATTTAAAAACTCTTTTTTTTGGTATTCGGTGTGGAAAACAGTGAAGTGCCTCTTACTTGAAATATATTGTTTTACTAATAGATCAGAAATACTATTCAGAAGGAAGGCTGGCACTTTCTAGGTGCCTTTGAATATACAGTGTCCTTGGACAGTGTTTGAATAGTGCAGTGATTGACAGCCTCTTGAAAAACCCCTCAAAGGATACTTTGAGAGAAATTTCTGCTTCTGATATAGCTAATCTCACACATCATCTGATGGCAACCTGTTCTGACCTAAAACTCATTGAATGCAATTTAAACTTCAATGTGCCCTGAAACTTCAATTAACCTCAAAGTATACAGGAGTAGGCTGTTGTAAAAGTTACGGAAATTTCAGATAACCCTTATGAAGCAAATATTTAATTTCCAGCCCTTGCCTATTTCTTTGCTCATATAACAGTTGTGCACCAGCCTATTCCAGAGTACCTAAAAGCTTCTTTTGAGCTATTGAGCACTTTACATTTCTGTTTTTAGCACTGGTAGGAATAAAGTTTTGTCATTCCAGTAAAAACCTTAAGTTTTCTTGTAATTGTAACACCTAAAATGAGCTGACGACTGATCTTAGAACAGTAGTGAAAGTAATGAATACCTGATTTTGTGCTACAAAGATGTGCAATCTATTGGTGGAAGAGAGAAGAACAAAATCCATAATCAAAAGGCCTGATATATTTGGAAGAATCTATCACACAAGTGTCCTAATCCTGTTTTTTCCCCTTCACACTATTGCAGTAGGCACTGCTAACTTTTCCTCTACTGCACTGAGCAATGCTCTCTTCTTCATCCACAGTCAGTCTGCACCTGAGAGAATTTTTTTGTTGCATAGGCAAGTTGGTTAAAGCGTCAGTCTTTCTTATTCTTTTGACATTCAGGTAGAAGCCCCAGCACAACACAGCCTATGAGCAATACTTGGGAATGAACTGCCATATTTTAGGACAGTAGACATATTTTATTTCCTTTTGAAAGTCGATGGTAAAAAAGCAAGGCTTAATCCAGACTTAGTCCAGAATAAATCTTGAACAGTATGAATTGCCTTTGAAGGAGGGATGAAAATTAAATTAAGGGAGTTGTGCTTCTTCCCTAATTTTCTATTTTCCTGTGGTTTTGTGGTCAATGGCACACATATTAAAAAGATTTGAAATTCTGTACTTCATGGTATAGAAAGTTTAACATCTCTTCACACATATCTATATGACTCTGCAAAGTGCAGGTAGTTAAAGTAAAATAGTTTTTAATTTTCAGTGGTTTTTTTTTCTCTTTCTTTTTTCATTCATTGAGCAGAATTTTGTTTCTGACACTGGTGGAATTTTCAGTCCTAGTAAAGTACTTTTGTTTTGTAAAATAGTCATGAGATGTGCCTGAAGTGTTAACATGACCAGTTATAAGCATCACAGCTGAGAAAGCATGCATAGAACAGCATGCATAGAACTGCAAAGCACGTTACAAAGATCTAGATCTTAGAGGTAAAAGGGTTTCACTTATGCTATGAAGTGTGTCTGTTTCACTGGTAGAGCTCCTTATTCTGGTCTCCCGTCCTAGTCGCATCTTTCAGCTTCAGGAATAAATCCTTCATAATGATTGGCTGCTTCTGCTTTTATTCCGTTTTAGTTTTCATTTATACCTTTTAAGCTTAAGCCCCACTTTTAAAATTTTTTTAATTTATAGCAGATTTTTGTGTGGTAGATTTCACTAAGCTTAAAAATAGGCAAGACATATTCTCACTAAATAGTGAAAGGATAATGCTAAAAACAGTGTTTCAATTAATGCTATGAAAGTTAGTTTGCTTCTGTTTAGCAAGTCATTAATAGAATGCCCTAAGTGGCACAATAGTATATCCTTCCTGGGTTTTGTCCAGAAGAGCCCCCAGAAACGCAAGGGCTATTGATTACCTTCCAACAGTGTAAAACCCATTATGTTTAGCAATCGTGGTGAGCCCAGCACCTCTCCCACTCAGAGTTCCTGCAGATAAAATGAAGTGGGTACATTCAGCTGCCAGTAGAGGGAAGGGATGAGGGGCCAGTGCCAAGGTGGAGAGAAACAATGACCAGGCTAAAGGAATGGGCAACTTCTGAACCAGTGGTCCCCAAGTACTAATCCTCTTCCCACTGCTGCAAAGACAGAGTTCCTCTAAATTACGCCATCACTGCAAGAAGAGGAGTCTTCCTGGTGATTAATTTTCATTCAATTTTGGCTTTTAGCAGTATGTAGCCAGAGTAACTCCAATTATGTTAATAATCAATCTCATGCCTGCATACACACAATTTTGAAATTTGGCACTGTCACTTTCTTTTGATAAGAAGGCCAAGAAATTATTGATGAACTTGGCTAATCTTCAAGTGACTTACTGAGGCTACCACTCTTCTGATTCCTCAAAAATACAATAAATGAAGATATGAATTCTAAAACAGCATGCAAGGAAGCACTTGCCTGCAAATTTCAATGAAAATTCGACTGTAAGATAAAAAAGGCTGTAATGAATATTGGATTTGTATTACACTACAATTTATTAGCTCTGCTGAGTTGCACTGAAGTCAGAGGCCATTCATGGAAGTTGACATGATATACATAATTTTTGTTTGCTGCCAAATCAAAAAGACACTTGGATGCAATAGAAGAAATTAAGAAGTGGATATGCTTGTGGGAAGTTCACATTTGTGTAAAACCAAACCAAAAACTGTGAGTGTAGTCCTAATCCTCTAATGACTTGACTACTATCTTACCATCACACATGTGTGAATACCTTGCACTTTTGGATTAAATATTTTGGGGGTTGCAACTGGATGATCTTTAAGGACTCTTACAATCAAAGACAGTCTCTTGATTTTCTCTGGAAAACACTGATGTGACACCAAAACACAGTGAAATTTTCTAAAAAAGAGTAATTTCTCGTGCAAAGCTCAGTAACTGCTTGCATTAAACAAAGTATCAGTATTCAAAACTTTCATGAAATTTAATCTTAACTTTCAAATCACTGTCTTGTTTGAGCAAGTTGCGAGAAAGTACTTTTAGCAGTTGCCAGGATTGTTTTTCTTTAGAAACCATGTTTTTAATTCCTTGGGTAGGTGAAGGATATTTACCAGACTATCCTGAGTTACATCAGTTGCCACTGTGTAAATATCTAACATTTCAAATGACAATATGACAACTATGATAAGTAGAAGGGTAGCAAAGGTTGCTAAGATATCTTTATGCTGATGAGTAGTGGTCATTTTATTTCCTTAAACGTCTTTCTTTCTCATCCTGGCAATATCAGTCATTACTGTGGTGATGCTGTCTCCCATGTATAATTTAAAGTATCTTTACTTGCAAACATTCCAACTTATATATCTGACAACACAACAGTCATATATCTACTAAAATTTCAAGTACATGCCCATTAATTGTAATGCCATGTTTTTTTCTGAGATTTCTTACATCATAACTCCTGAACTCCGGAAGAATTGCAATGAAAAAAGCAGAAAGTTTGATTTATGTATTTCACCAACTCAATCATGGAAATTTAAACATCAGTTAAGTAACATGAGAATAAACAATTCTTCTAACTAAGGAAGGAATCATTACTGATTTATGACTTCTGTGACTTTTATTAATATATGTTTAATTAAGACTGGAAAATAGGAGAACCCCTCTTCATTCTTTGAAAGAGATGGAAATTAATAGGAATTCATCAGCTGATAAACCTGGATGGGTTTGTATGATCATGTATAATGATGATTATGCAACAGAGAGGAGCAGCAGTAGTTCTACCACTAAGTTTTTTGTCACTGCAATAACTATGGATGTATTTACACTCACTCACAAATGAGACACTCCCTTATTGACAACAAGTCCAATAAATGACGGCTTTAAAATCTGCTTCTCTAATATACAGATTTTACTGAAGTTTATACTGAAAACCACAGAATTATCTTGATGGCCTTATAGGCTAATCTGCTGACATCATGCAATCGGTGTGACTAGCAGAAAAAATACATCTTTCTTTTGGTATAAAAGAGACGCCTGGTCATTACCTACAGCCTAAAATAGGAATGATTCTTCTGTGAATTTATTCTCCTTTTAGGAAAATGTTAAGCATCACATTTGTAAGAGAAATAGTCCTGAGGCTTATCCTGCTGAGTCTTTTGATTTAATATTCTGCTAGGGAAATGGTACCAAATGTTTACATTTGGGTCTTAAGACCCTTGTGGGAGAAGCTGTTGGATCAAATCTACTTCTATCTCACAACTATTATTACAGGCACTCATTTTTTAAAAGTATCTGTTCGTTTAGGACTGACAAAAAGTATTGTCTTGATTCTTCTAGTAATTCACCATCCATCAGCACCAGCAAAGACCAGAGGTATGGAACGAGAGGTCAGTGAAGCCAGCCACACTGGCTCATACTGTTGAGTCAGTCCCCTGGTATCTCATCTTGGGATGACATGTGAGTTAATAAATCTATCTGTTCTATATCCACAGAGCTAGAAAAACAATCATAATAACACATATGTCATTCATGGGTACTGCATGACATTCATGGGTACTCCTGATAGAACAGTACATCACTCTACATGTCAAGTATGTGTCCTGGCTACACCATGGAACTGCCTTGTCTCCACTGATTCCCATCTGTGTGTAGGGACAGCCTGATCTATCTTGCATGAGAAACCTCAGAGGAGAGACATTACTGAAAAAGAAATGCTCACCCATAGTATTTTTGTGCTGTAGCAACTTATGGTTTAAAACTCAAGGTGGAGTTCAAGCTGATTAACTTGATAATTCTGCTGTTTCTAAATAATGCCATGTAATTTCTGTAAAGTTCTCACAGCTTGCTGCAGAACAACCACTAGGTTTTTCTTTCTGAGCCATTATTTTAAGTAGGTGGAAAAATACAACCAAACAGCCTGGTGATTGCAGTAGCCTTTCTTTCTTTTGTTAACAGCTCACAAAAAGCCTCCTACTGCGGTTACAGAGGGAAAGACATAAGTGAGAATTATTAGATTCAGGAAAGGTCTCCTATTGCTCCTGAATACATATCTACAATTCGTATCTACAATACATACCTACAATACGTATCTACAATACATATCTACAATACCTACAGCTTAGAGGTGGGTAACTACTGGTTCTGCCCCCATTCATGCCACCTCTCTAAGGAAATCCATTTTTGTCCATCCAGTTTGAGCTGGAGGTAGAAAACAGCTTAATTGGGCTCTCCTTACAAACCCATGAAACTGAACTGCGGACATAGAGGCAGGAATGTGTGCATGAAAACGCGTGCCTGCTTTCCTGCCCTTTCCCCTCTATTTCTGCTGCTGGGAATGCTAGGTGTTCCAGCTGAGCCACCACCATTTCTCATCCACAGTCAGATACATTGAGAAACTGACAGTCATCCTTGGCAGAAGGACAACAGAGCCAGTCTTCAGCACAGTATGTCTGAGATTCACTGAACAACCGGTGCTTCTGGATGGCAGGAGGTACAGTTGCTACAGGTGCCCCAGTGTGCTCTCCGAATGTGCTGCCAGCTTCAAAGCTCAGGTACAAAAAGAAAGATAGGGGAAGAACTAGCCTGTGAGACAAGAATGTTGATTTATGCAGAGCTTGGAAAAATACTGTTAAGAAGCAGCATAATTTAGAAGTACCTGTGAAATAAAAGAACTGCAGTGCGGTGTAGTGGTTTCGGTGTGCCTATTTGAGTTTCTGGCCAAATGCCAGCACACTTACCAAAATTTACCTGATGTTTGCTGTGAGATGAGGATTAGGAGCAGGCAAAGCAGCCTCAAACTTTATAAAGAAAGTTTATTAATATACCTAAGACAAAGAGGCAAAGAGAAAAAACAAGAAGAACCAGAACAAACTCCTCAGACCACCCCTTCCCCCACCTCTCCATTTCTTTCTCCCTGACAACACACAAAAGACAGCACTTCAACCTCCAGTCAGTTTACCACCTCGGAAATAGCTCTTGTTTCAGTTCCTTTAGGGAGAGAAGTCTCTTTCGCTTATACCATGGATTCTCTGTAAGAAAAATACAGTTTTTTATGGGTCTTCAGCCTCACCATCAGCTGCTGCACAGAAGAAAGATCTGCTGGTGGTGGATCCCCCTCCCACACCAGTAGCCTTCCCACAGCCACTATGGTGGGTCATGAACAGTCCACGGGGAACCTTTTTAAGGATGCACAGTTCAATTGCAGCAACAAAGAAAATCCCTTCTTCTGTGTTGAGCAACACAGGTTATCCTGACAACACAAGTTCTCTGGCATTCCCCCGGGACCAGGGCTCTGGGTCACAGCCTCTCCTCTCTCTTGGTTCAAGTTTCTCATCAGGCTGTACTT